>VDFB02137365.1:34521310-34657996 GCA_007258455.2 Sequoia sempervirens
AAATTCTTCGAATCAATCTACATATACAAGACAAAAAAAGTTGAAATTAGATGTAAGTCTACAATTAAAAATTATTTAATTCAATTTAATTTATAATTTATCATATTTAAATTGTACCATAATCTGAGGTTGTGCACCCTCTACTCTAGGACCTGTTTGTACATGCTCAACTACAAGATGTGTCTCATGCTATAAAAGAAAAATAATTTGACATATATGAGCTCATATATATATATAATCAATTTTAAATTTAATTAAAGTTATTCAGAACATCTATAATTTGTAATTGACTTTAAATATAATAAAAAATTTAAATTACCATGATATCTGGAGCCTACTCTGCGTGTCCTCCTAGAGGTGTAACTATGACTAAGACATGGCAAAAAGTCGCACTAACAAATTCCTACAAGATCAAATTTAAAGCATGTATACTTGAATTAGGTTAAAATATATATATTCAAGTTTGCACATTTTTTGTAGAAACTTTTTTAAACAACTTGAAATTTAGAGGCCTCATTAGTAGCAACAACATCTAATGTTTGTCTAATGCCCATTCTCATTGTCGCATCAACCTAGACATACATATAGACATTTAACGCTTATAATATTTACAAGTGTACATGCACATTTGATATTTAGTGAATTCAAAATTCATAATCAAGTAATTATAGTAATGAAAGTTAAATTATTTACAATATAAATGTACCTGCCCTTGATTTGCGGCACTCGACAGTGGAGGAGTGCTCAACAACCCCTCGGGTGGAATTGATGTGGAAGTCAATTGACTCCCTTAAACCAACATAAATATTTAAAACATATGTTCATGATTGAATTATAAATTTAAAACTCAAGTTAAAAATTATTTCATATATAATTTAAAAAATTGAAATCAAAATACCCCATAAGGGTTGCTGACTAGGACTGGTGTCGATATATGTACTCACAGTGTGAATGATTTCCCCATCATTAGTGTCATCTATACACCAAAAATTTTGATTATTAAAATGTATTGCAATTTTTTTTTTGATATATACATTCATTAAAATTCTTATAAATTCAACATGTAGATGCATATTTATACCTGTGTCGCACTATCCTCAAGGTGATGGTCTACAATAAGAAATTCTACAAATGAACTGAGGTGACCAGATGATCCACCAGAATCTCCACGTCCACTTGAACTGGTTGTGGCCTGATCAGGTCCATAGCATAACTAATGGCAACTAGTACATACATGTGGTCTCGACATTCTTGGAGTGGTACTAGGACCAACTCCATAAAACACTCCTCCATCATTGTGGTCTCTATGCTCCCTACCCGCTATCATAGAAGCATGCTGATCAAGGTCTCTTGTGAGTGTATTGAGGGATCCTAATGTCGATACCACTGCACATTGATGCACATGTGTAGGAATGGCAGGACCAAGAGGAGAAACAAGGGGTTGCGCATGCACAGGGTGTTGGGGATTAATCCTTGCCCCTAACCTCTATTTTGGCATGCCACCACCAACACCCTGAAATGATTTAAAATCAAAATAATTGGGATTTTTCCCCATAAAAAATTCCACATATAGTTTCCTCAAAAAATATAATGGGACCTCCAAATTAGCATGTGGTGGACTGTCAAATACCATATACCATTGATCCCAAAAATTTGCACTCATCTGTGGATGTATACACCACCTCACGGATATTCTAGATTTATTGGTAGGAATGGGTTGTTGAGTATTAGGGCCGATAAAATAAGGGGCTAGATGGGATTTTGTTATTTTAGGTCTAAAATTTGTTTATATGAGAGACCATTTGCATAAAATCGTCTCATCTCCTCTCTATCTCATTGATGCCTATTTAAATCAGAATTGATAGTCCTAATGGCATCGACAACGTTTTGCATCACAGATGCAAAATGTCTCATGTGGTGGAATCAATGCTTGATTTTGCATAGCATTGATTTGGTTTTGAATGGATGTCACTTGTTCATTTATACGTGCTCGTAAGCGAGGCTCATCTAATCCATCGGGTGGTGGAGGTGGGATATGAGGTGGAGGGGGTGGAGAGGGAGGTGGAGCTTGGGGTGGAGGTGGAGGTTGCTGAGGTACTAGATTGATGATATCATCAATGTTAAATTGATCCATGATATCTATATAACTGTTCACCTACATTAAATTATACAAAATTAACATACAAACTTACAAAATTACAAGAAATAGTTAAATTTGAAATGTACATGCAAATTTGTTTAAATAGGATGTGAATATATATACATACACATACATACATTGATTGAACTTGAGCATGTGCATACAAATAAATCAAAATTTAACATGTAAATACATTTAAAATAAAAAATACAATGGATAATGCATGCATACATCATTAAACTATGTGTACATTCAAATTGCAAAAATTAAGATCTAGAACTATGCAATTTTAATACATGTACATACTAAAAAATAAACTTGAAACATTCACAAAAATCTCATTTATGTCTAACACATATATATATTACATTTTTCCAATAGGAGAAATCATGATCTAGTAGATAGTCATAAAATATATACTATTATAAATTCATCATTATAAGTTCATAAATTCAACCAAATTCATGAATTCATGCCGTTAAAAATATCTATCCAACCAAAATAATAAATTTGTCACTAAAAATATCCATCCAACCAAATTCATAAATTCATCACACAAAATATCCATCAAACCAAATTCATAACTATAAGATCATTGTCTTAATTTATAAAGTGTTGTGGCCCTCTCTATTGCATCTCTTCATTTCAAGTTGTGTTTTCCTTTTCAGAATCAAAAGTTCTCCTCTCCTCTAGCCATCATCAATGCTCATCTAAGATCCCATCCATAGCCCTAACAACATCAACAACATTTTGCATCCTAGATGCAAACATCCTCAAAGGTGGTGTGATACATTCTTCATTTTGAAGAAGTTGATTTGATCTTGAATGGTTCAAACATCAACATTGATTCGTGCTTGTAAGCAAGCACCATCGGTTTTAGGTGGTGGAGGTGGGGGGTTATGAGGTGGAGTGGGTGGAGGTGGAGGTGAAGGTGGTGGAGATGGAGGGCGTGGAGGTGGATTACAGATATTATTGAATTGATCCATGTGATCTCTAAGATATAAGTGAACCTACATTAGATTTGTAATTTCAAAATGTAAGATACATGCTTAGGAAATACCCTTAAACCATTCAATATAAATGGCCTAATTGAATACAAATGATAAAATTTGTAAGCCTCATTTATGTCTAAGGGATGTTACTTGAATGAAAAAACAATTAACTATTAATATAGGATAATTTATGAATGCTTTAGGGTTTATGGTTTAGAGTTTAGGATTTAGGGTTTAGGGTAATAGGATGGCTTAAGGGGATCTATGTAGTAAAGTCTTAGGACAAAATGACATGGCTTAAGTGATTTAGGGTTTAGGGTAATAGGATGGCTTAAGGGGATCTATGTAGTTGATTGAGATAGCTCTTTTATTGACTAACCAACATCTCATGAAATATCATTCATATTATAATCTTGCACGATCTTATTATTGTTAAATTTGGTTTCCTTGGGCAACTTCACCAAATTTTGAGAACTTCTTTGATCCCCTTAAGAAATGTCATATTAGGACCCCTTAAGACATCGATTTATGGTTTAGAGTGATAGGATGGCTTAAGGGGATCTATGTAGTAAGGTCCTAGGACAAAATGACATGGCTTAAGTGAATAAAATTTGGTGAAGTTTCCCAAGGAAACCAAATTTCATTAAGGGCCTAGGAAAAAATGATGGCTTTAGGGTTTAGGGTTTAGGGTAATAGAACTTCTTAAGGGGATCTATGTAGTAAGGTCCTAGGAAAAAATGACATGGCTTAAGGCAATAAAATTTGGTGGAGTTGCCAAAGGCAACCAAATTTCATTTTAAGGTCCTAGGACAAAATGAATGCTTTAGGGTTCAAGGTTTAGATTTTAGAGTTCAAGGTTTAGGGTTTAGGGAACTTAGGGTGAAGTTTGGGTGGCCCTTGGAATAATGGACTTGCAAGTTATTGAACACCATTTTCTTGTGGAATAGTTGGTTGATATAACTCTTATTTTGACTGACCGACCTCTCATTAAATCTCATTCATATTATAATCTTGCACGATCTTATTATTGTTAAATTTAGTTGCCTTGGGAAACTTCACCAAATTTTGAGAACTTATTTGATCCCCTTAAGAAATGTCATATTATGACCCATGAAGACATCAGTTTATGGTTTAGGGTGATAGGATGGCTTAAGTGGATCTATGTAGTAAGGTCATAGGAAAAAATGACATGGCTTAAGTGAATAAAATTTGGTGAAGTTTCCCAAGGCAACCAAATTTCATTAAGGGCCTAGGAAAAAATGATGGCTTTAGGGTTTAGATTTTAGGGTTTAGGGTAATAGGATCGCTTAAGGGGATTTATGTAGTAAGGTCCTAGGAAAAAATGACATGGCTTAAGGGAATAAAATTTGGAGTTTCCCAAGGCAACCAAATTTCATTTTAACGTCCTAGGACAAAATGAATGCTTTAGGGTTTAGGGAACTTAGGGTGAAGTTTGGGTGGACCTTGGAATAATGGACTTGCAAGTTAGTGAACAACATTTTCTTGTGGAATAGTTGATTGAGATAGCTATTGTTTTGACTGACCAACCTCTCATGAAATCTCATTCATATTATAATCTTGCACGATCTTATTATATTGTTAAATTTGGTTGCCTTGGGAAAATTCACCAAATTTTGAGAACTTCTTTGACCCCCTTAAGAAATGTCATATTAGGACCCCTTAAGACATCGGTTTATGGTTTAGGGTAATAGACTGACTAGTTTATGTTTTTATTTTATTTTATGAATAGAATGACTATTTCCGTAATAGAAACACATAATTATGTAGTATTAAGATTGAGTTTAATGTATAATTTAACTTGATATTTTTTTAATTGAATATAAGATTATTTTATTTAACATGTTTTTGATATATATATATATATATAAAACTTAATATACTATGATAAAGTTGAATATTTCCCACTTAAATGAATTTTATGATATAAAATGTATAATAAAATTAGTTAATGTTGAATCTTATTTTATTTTGGATTGTTTGGAATTGAAATAACCTAAAAGAAAGAAAAGAAAAATATTTAGATTCTTTTAGTGTCTAGGTAACTAGTGCAAATTGAGATTTTAGACTAAACTAGAAGCCTAATTAACAACTAATTGACTAGAATGAGGTTAAGATTGTCGAAAGACAAGAGAAAACACATGCAAACAAGAAATGGAAACAAGGCATGACTAAGAGAGATAAAAACATAAAATAGAAATGAATGCACATATTATCTAATTAAGTGACAATTGAAAATGGATTGTACAAGGATTTAGGGATTTGCTAGCTAAATTTGCAAACAAACATTGAAAATTTATCAATTGTAACTAAATTTGCAAAAAAACATTGAAATTCACCTACATACTTGTCTCCATACTATGCAAATGAAATTTAAAACATTTAAGCAATGCAAATCAATTTTTTCCATTATCAAATATTCTTGAGCCTGAAATCAGGGTTTTCATTTGAATTCAAAATTTATTGTTTGATTTCAATTTAGAGTTTTAGCAAATTTTTTGTTTGAATTCAATTTAGGGTTTGAAGAAAAAATTAGGGTTTTCAATGCAATTTTTTTTGTTTCATTTCAAATTAGGGTTTTCAATGCATTTTTTTGTTTCATTTCAAATAGTGTTTTCAAATGCAATTTTTTTGTTTGATTTCAATTTAGGGTTTTAGAATTTTTTTGTTTGAATTCAATTTAGTGTTTGAAAAAAAGGGTTTTAATGCAATTTTTTTTTCATTTCAAATTAGGGTTTTCAATGCAATTTTTTCTTGTTTTCTTTCAATTTATGGTTTTCAAATGCAATTTTTTTTTGCTTGATTGAACAATTTAGGTTTCAAAAGCTAAATTTTGTTCTTAAGATACAATTTAAGGATGATTTTTTTTATTTCTAGAGGGTTTCATTTCATTTTTTCTTCTACTTCTACAAATTATCACTTCTATTACAAGTAAATAAAATGCATAAAAAGCTAAAGAAATTGAAAAAAAAATGCTAAAACCTACTTTTGTATTAAAAATTTCAAAAAAACATGAAAAAAGCACAAAGATTGGGGGTGGAGGCATACTTGGAGGTCGCTATCATTGCAACTGTCGTTGCCTTCTCTGCTAAATTGGGATCCCAAGCTGTGTTAATAATTGAGTTTCACTTTAAAAAAAATAAATACCACTTGAAAATAGGATCATGGTTTTTACAAATTGGGCTCCCGTTTTGTAAAGATCGGGATCCGGTTTCTTGTCCATCAGTTCAGGACCCATTAATAAATGAGATCCCAATTTTTAAATAATGGGATCCCATTTAGAATTTAGGTTTGGGATCCCGAAGCTAAATGGGATCCCGTTTTCTAAAAGTGGGATCCCGTTTATTAAAAAATGGGATCCTATTTTTGGAAAAATCCAATTTCGTTATTTTGGCTAAGGAAAAAACTTCCACATTTCGTGAACTCAACTTCTTGCACTTACACATCTCTTAGTGTTAGTGTTGTAGCTAAAGAATGTTTCTTGCATGAATTTCCTTTTAATTCCCGTGAGAAATGTGTAAGTAGATAGACGATAAATGAAATCCTCTTGTCATATAGGCATGTGTCAGATTTCACATCACCACTTCATTGCAATTGCTTTTCAAAAAATTGAAAAGGAAAGTCTATAAAGGTAGAGAGATGGGTAGTTCATATAACTTTGTAAATCACCACCGAGGTTCATCCTTCATTGTAAAACACCACCCATATTTTAATAAGCATCGATAAGTCCCTCACTCTTGGAGGTGGTAAAAGGGAAGTTCAATGAACTTAACAAAACACTATCAACATTGCCTTGCATAAAAAATAGACCAGAGCGGGAGTTATAAATGTTTATATAACTCAACAAAATACCACTACATATTAAAGACAATACAAGAGAAATTATCCTAGTAGAAAAAGGGGAGGTTAGAGAAACCTTAGTGTTGTGCATGTTTTGCACACATGCCATCCCGTAGGCAGGGACCCCCTCTTCTCACTCCTGATGGGCTGCTTTGCTCCTGTCTCATTTTTCATGCCACTTTTTCCAAGCCCAAAATAGGTCACATGCCTTATAATGATCAAATTCCCCTTGACCAAATTCATGTACCTGAATTTCGCTAAGTCTTTTGCCTTCGCGGAAGTGCCCCTGTAGGTTTCCCTTCACCCATTGCCCTGACATCCTCTAGGCCTCGGGGACCCGCAGCTGTGGGTCGCCGCTCATGTTTCACCACTGAGTGGTGATTGACGCCCAACTTCTGCCTGCATGGCAAGATCCACACTTAGTTTCTCCATCTGAGCCTTGACCAAGCATCCAAACAAGCGAGAGATTCCACATTTCACCTAACCTAGGTCCGCCATGAAAATAAATCAATGCATGCCATTAATGGAAATTGGCCTATAAACATTGCTCCCGACCCTTCATTTTACTTGGGACATTCAAATATGGGGAGAAGCAAAGTCCCCCTTCCTTTTTTCGCCTTTTCCTTTGTTCTTGTTGACTTGGTCCCTACTCTCTTGATTCACTTTTTCCTTCATTTTTTGGCTTTAAGGACAAGTTTCCTATGGATTTGGGATGTTTTTGTGATTCCTAAGTCAACTACCAAGGTTTTGTTAAGTTTTGGGAAGTTGCAAAAATTTCATGTTGGTTCCCCGTCCCTCCGTGGTTGTGGCAACTTTCCTTGTGGGCCGTTGTCCCTTTGTGGTCGTGGGAACTTTCCTTGTAGGCCGTCGTCCCTCCGTGGCCATTTGGGAACTTTCCTTGTGGGTCACCATCCCTTTGTGGCTGTGGGAACTTTCCTTGCAGGCCATCGTGTGCTCATTGCAGTTTAAAAAGGGCAGCGACCCTTGGGCTTCCCCCTTCCAAATCTCTGCATTTCTGGAATGGGTGAAAACTTCAAGTTTCATCATCTAGGGACCATCAAATGAATTTCTTCACATGCCTAAAGGGGTTTGCATCAAATTTTCCATGTGTTTAGACCTCACGAAAATTTCCTTGTGGGACGCCATCCCTTCGTGGCCATTTGGGAACTTTCCTTGCAGGCCGCCGTCCCTCCATGGCCATGGGAACTTTCCTTGTGGGCCGTTGTCTCTCCGTCACTGTCTGTGGGAACTTTCCTTGCGAGTCGTCGTGTGCTCATTACCATTTCAAAAGGGCGGCAACCCTCTTCAAAATTTTTGCATTTTTCAAAATGAGTCAAATCTTAAGGAAGTATGTCTTGGCACTCTTTCTACCCCTTTTCCTATGTACTAAAATTAAAAATATCAAATTTAGTAAGTTTTGTGAGGTTTTGGAACTTTCCTTGCGAGCCGCCATCCCTTCGTCGCCATCCATGGGAACTTCCCTTGCATGCTGCCGTCCCTCCATCGCCGTTTGTGGGAACTTCCCTTGTGGGTCGCCATCCCTTCATTGCCATCCGTGGGAATTCCTTGTGGGCCATCGTCCCTTCGTCGCCGTCCATGGGAACTTCCCTTGCAGGCCTCCGTCCCTTTTTCACCGTCTGTGGGAACTTTCCTTGTGGGCTACCGTACCTCTATCACCATCTGTGGGAACTTTCCTTGTGGGTCATCTTCCCTCCATTGCCATCTATGGGAACTTTCCTTGTGGGTCACCATCCCTCCGTTGCCGTTCATGGGAAATTTCCTTTTGGGCTGTCGTCCTTCCATCGCCATCCATGGGAACTTTCCTTCCAGGTCGACGTTCCTCCGTTGCCATCTGTGGGAACTTTCCTTGTGGGTCACGGTCCCTCCATCATCCTTCATGGGAACTTTCCTTGTGGGCCACCATCCCTTCGTTGCCATCCATGAGAACTTTCCTTGTGGGCCGCTGTCCCTCCATTGCCATCTGTGGGAACTTCCCTTGCGGGATGTTGTCCCTCCATTTCCGTCCATCAGAACTTCCCTTATGGGACGCCGACCCTCCATCGCTATCCGTGGGAACTTCCATTGCAGGCCATTGTCCCTCTGTCGCCATTCATGGGAACTTTCCTTGTGGGCCACAATCCCTCCATCATTGTCCATGGGAACTTTCCTTGTGGGCCGCCATCCCTCCATCACCATCCGTGGGAACTTTCCTTGTAGGCTGTCGTTCGCTCACCATCCGCCTTCCATCCACTGTCTTCCGTTCTTCTGCCCTATGGCGCCCACACACTTGAGCATGCATTAATGTTTATGGTCCAAATGAGCTCCAAATATGAATATTATGATCTTTTGATGATGCATGGATGGATCTAATAAGGAGTTTGCAAGATTTGACTAACATTTTCCTTGATTTGTGTATGAAAGAACTTACGACACTTCATGTATGTAGGATTCAAGAAACCTACCACGGGTCTGTTGAGGGCCTTTTGAGAAAGCTAAACAAGGAAAAGCACATAGCTCCTGTCACCATTCATTTTATGCTCACCTTTCCCCCTAACACCCATCAATATAGCTAACATTAGAAGTAGGCCTATGTCAAGGAAGTCAGTGAAAAAAATACAGGGGGTGGGATTGAAGAAAGCAGGTGGGAGCTATCCTACTTTTCACCAGATGATGATGATCTTTAAGGAAGCTGTCCACCTAGATCAAGGGCAATCAATCTACTCCACCATGATGCAAATCTGCAAATAGGGCTTGTTTGATTAACTGAAGAAATGTTGCGAGCACATCAACTGAGAGTAACCTTTAAACAGTTTCAGCTACAGTAAAAGAGCAATCAACTATAGGACAAAATTGCTATAGTGCTGCCACATGAGGACAAAATAGGGAAAAGACAAAAGATGTATTTTAAATTGCTGAATATTGTGGGGGTAGGTGAAATCCTAATGTAAAAAAATCTAGGCCATTCATTGTAAATTGATCCTAGCCATTCATTTGAGCTTTGGAAAACTATAAATAGGGGTCTCCCCCTCATTTAGAAATGGTTGGAGAGCTAGTGTAAAAATAATTTGTAGGAATAGAAGACAACATTGCATGATTTTATGGATGTTCTCTTTGATTTTTCTCATCTTGCATGCATGGTTCTACTTCCATGTTAGTTTTAGTGTTGGTTTCTTAAATGGATGTCATGATGGTGTTGCTGTTATAGTATTTGATAAGCTTTCTAATAGGGAGGCTGCAGGAATCAAACACTCTGTTTTGAGATGCTGTAGGAAGCAATCACAGATTCTTGCACTAGGCCTTGTCATAGACCTCCTTGGTGAAATTGCTGTTCCACCCTAACCTATAGGAACTCTACCTTGTCTAGGTTCCCCTGGTTCTCCTGCCAACCACACTATCTTGTCAAGTTTGCAACTACCAAGCCAAATCTTGGTGCTATGACTCCTTTATTTCTTAGCCTTTTATGCATCCAAAAGACTAATCCTCCCTCAATACATGAATGGATCTTGCAGGGGTGAGGGAATGTTTTCCAAAGCTCCAAAACAACCTCCTAGGGTTCCTGAAACTTCACTTAGACTCCATCTTACCAACGCTTACATGAAGCCTATTCCATAGGTTTGGCCCTTGAGCCACTATTTGGTCTCTGAACAGAACTAAATTGCTTTTCCCTCCTAAACCAACCAAAGAAACGTGGTTCTTGACTTAGGAAAAGGTGTTTCCCCTATCTACACCTTCAAGATTTCTAGGGTTTTAGTCTTGCTCAGGCTGTGTGCTGTCCAAACACAAAATTTGTCAAGCAACTAGGGTTCAAAACTGCTCAGAAATAGTTTTAGGACTGGTGAAAAGTTCTCCTCCTAAACAGATTGCTGGGAACTCCTCCTTATCACCATACATGGCCAAGACCTTCCCCTAAATTCTCCAAAAATAATTTCTCAAAAATCTTTTCTCCCCTACAAGATATCAACGCTGTACTGCAGCCTTTCCTAGCCGGGCTCTCCACTGGCTCGCCTAGGGCAAGGCTTTTCTCATAGCTCCTGCGACTAAAAGAAACCTAACTCCTACCATATTTACAAGTACAAAGATGGATCCTGAACACATTCCCAACAATTCCATACTTCTTGGTACAGAGGGAATGCAACCTAGAACTCCATTTTTACACAGTTCCAGTCAAAACAGAAATAAGGAAAAAAACACAGAATTTACAAGAATGGATGAAAGCGATGGAATAGCTATCAAATGTGACAAAAAAAATTCCAGAGGCCTCTGTACATGTTAAAAAAACCTATAAAATTCCTCTTTTAATTCATTTAGCTGCTGTCACGCAAACAAGAACAGAAAAACAAAAAATAAGACAAGAACGCTGTTTTCTTTAATTTTTGGAGATACAGTCCATACAAAAAACTTCTAACCCCCAAAAAAGGTCGTGGTATGCCTTAAATATGCCTCCAAAACAATTTAGGTTCTTGGGTCGAGGCTTAGATGACCTAAAAATGCATTTTTGTAAAACCCGCTGTGTTTTCAGACATTTAACAATTTTTGCCAACCTAGCAATATGATGTAAAATTATTTAATACTTGTCACCTTCTTTCCCAAAGTTCAAAAACACCCTAAAAACCTAAAATAATGGTCAACATGACCTTATGATAGCACAACAAAATTAAGAACTTCAAAAACAAAATAGTCCTTTGCCAGGTGCTCCTGCACCATTCTCCCCCTCTCAACACAAACAACTAAGGAAGTTTGGGAGAGATCAGAGACATATCAATGCCTTGCTTCTTAAAATTTTATTCTTCTACCCAGGTAGCTTTAGATTCATGCTTATCCTTCCATTTGACAAGATGCTCCATGTACACCTTGTGCCTTGTAGTCTTCTTTGCCTTGTAGTCTTCTTCACTCTGGACTCCAAGATCTTCTCTGCTTGTAGCTTGTCTTGATGAGGGAAGGGTACATTGCTGATGTCCTTGAGAACTTCTTACTATCTTGATCCAAATCCTTGACTGTCCCTTTATACTTGATCAGATTAGCTACATTGAACACTGGAGAGATGCCCAAATCTGATGGTAACTCCACCTTGTATGCATTCTTTCCATATTTGGCCAATACCTTGCAGGGACCCACTCTTTTCATCTGTAACTTGGTTGCCATTCCCTTCTGCAATCTGGATTTTTTGAGGTGGACCATAACATAGTCCCCAACTACAAATTGTACATCCTTCCGTGACAAATCAACATTCTCCTTCAACTATTGGGTTGCTGCTATGACTGTGTTCTTGACCTGCTCATGAATCTCTTTCATGGTCTGAGTGAAGTCTTCAGCATGTCCACTCCTATTTTCCATAGATCCAAGGTTTCTGAGTTCACAAATACCTCTTGGGTGCATCCCATACACAACCTCAAAAGGACTTTTTCCTGTAGTTCTATTGGCACTATCATTATAAGCATATTCAGCTTGAGAAATTACCATATCCTAGGTCTATCCATATTCTTTGGTTAAGCACCTTAAAAGATTACCCAACACTCTGTTAACCACCTCTGTTTGACCATTGGTCTGAGGATGGTAAGCTGATCCAAAAGATAGATTTGTTCCCAATCTACTCCATAGAGTCTTCCAAAAATGACTCATGAACTTCACATCTCTGTCAGAAACAATGCTTAGAGGTAGTATGTGGATCCTAACAACTTCCTTGAAGAAAAGATGAGCTATGTAGCTTGCATCATGAGTAGTTTTTCAAGGTATGAAGTGACTCATCTTACTAAATCTGTCTACCACAACATAAATACTGTCAAAACCAATCTTGGTTTTAGGAAGACCTACCACAAAATCCATGCTCACACACTCCCATGGTCTGTTAGGAATGGGTAGGGGTTGATATAAACCAGCATTGCTAGCTCCTCCCTTAGCTTTCATGCAAATAACACATTGTTCCACATATTTTCTAACATCTCTTGCTAACTTAGGCCAGTAATAAAACCTTTGAACTAGCTCTAAAGTTTTATTAATACCAAAATGCCCACTAAGACTACCATTATGCTTCTCTTGAATCAGATTTTCTCTCATTGACCCTCTTGGAACACATAACTGATTACCCTTAAATAATAGTCCATTTTGCAGTGTATACTCAACATATTGGCTATGAAAATGATTTTCAAAATCAGAGCATACCTTATAAGCTTCTGAGAAGTCTTCATCTTCACCATAGAGATCCTTGAAACTCTCTAATCCAATGCTCTTTAGCTGTATTTCCTGCACTGTCAACATTCTTTTGCTTAATGCATCTGCCACCTTATTCATTTTCCCTTTCTTGTGCTTGATAGTAAATGTGAATGCTTGGATGTATTCCATCCATTTCAAATGTCTATTACTCAACTTTTCTTGGGTGTTGATGTAACTAAGAGCCTGGTTATCAGTAAAAACCACAAACTCTTTGGGTAACAAATAATGCCTCCACTTCCTTAGGGATTGCACTAAAGCATATAATTCAAGATCATAGGTAGAGTACTTTTGCTTGGCTTCATTGAGATTTTCACTAAAGAAGGCTACAGGCCTACCTTCTTGACTAAGTACTCCTCCTACAACTACTCCACTTGCATCACACTCAACTGTGAACAACTTGTCAAAACTAGGCAACAACAGAATAGGTTGGGTTGCCACTTCTTGTTTAAGTTTTTCAAACCCTTTATCAGCCTCTTGAGTCCACTTAAACTTTTTTTTCAGACCACCTTTAATGGTATCTAGGACTGGTGCACATATACCACTGAAATTCCTTATGAATTTTCTATAGAATTGAGCCAAACCATGAAAACTCCTTACCTCTATTGCTGTGGTTGGTGTGGGCTAGTTTAGGATGGCTTCCACCTTGCTTGGATCCATCTTAAACATTCCTTGGGATACTAAAAACCCAAAATACACAAGTTATTGCTTGAAGAACTCACACTTCTCAAGATTGATTGCCAGGTTCTCTTCTTGCAACCTTTTAAGAACCATCTCCACATGCTTCAGATGTTCTTCTGCTGTCTTACTAAAAATCAGTATGTCATCTAGGTATACTACCACAAATATTCCTGTGAAATCCTTAAGCACTTCATTCATTAGTCTCATGAACGTGCTAGGGGCATTTTGAGAGGCCAAATGGCATCACTTTCCACTCATATAAGCCATCATTTGTCTTAAAAGCTGTCTTCCACTCATCTCCATCCTTAATCCTGATTTGATGGTAACCACTCTTGAGGTCCAACTTGGTGAAATACTGTGCTCCTCCAAGGCAATCCATCAAGTCTTCTATTCTAGGAATAGGAAACCTATACCTAATGGTGATCCTATTGATTGCTCTAGAATCAGTACAAAGTATCCACTTACCTCCTTTCTTTGTTGCTAATACCACTAGTATTGCACAAGGGCTGATGCTCTTTTGAATCAAACCTTGATCCAATAACTCTTGCACTTGCCTAGCCACCTCTAGGTTCTGCTCTGGTGTAAGCTTGTATGCTGCTTTGTTAGGCAATGAAGCTCCAGGTATGAAGTCAATTTGATGACTTATAGCTCTCTTTGGAGGTAAAGTTGCAGGTGTACCAACACTAACTATGCTCTTGTACTTATCAAGCAATTTTTGGACTACTTCTGGTAAGACTATCCTTTCAGCCTTTTCTTCCTCTTTGGACTGCATCATGATCACATATCCTTCATTTCCTTGGTGTAGGTCCTTAAGGAAATCCTTACCACTACTCAACATGATGTTAGGAACCTTTGACTGTCCTTCATCTTCCTCTGTTAATGACTGTAGTTTGAAGGTTCTTCCATCCTTCTTGAATGAGATGGTGTTCTCTTTCCCATCATAAATGGCACTTCTGTCATATTGCCATGGTCTACCCAGTAGTAGATGGCATGCATCCATGGGTAATACATCACAAACTAGCTTGTCTTTATAGCCTCCAATTGAAAATTCCACTGTTACTTGTTCATTGACTAAAACACTCTGCCCTTTGTTCAGCCATGTGACCTTGTAGGGGTTATTGTGAGGTACCTTCTCCAACTTTAGCTTAGTTACTGCCTCCTCTGAGATTATATTGTCTGTTGAACCAGAATCCACAATGACTTTGCATACTTTCCCAAGTATCTTGCATCTTACTCTAAAAAGAGCTCTTCTTTGCTTAGGTTCCTCTTTTACTGGCTGCCTGATCAGAACTCTGTTAAACATCAGATTTTCTCCTACCTTAGATTCTATGTGACTGATTTTAGATGCCTTAGGACTCATAGTGTCCTCTTGTGCATAGGCCACTCTCTTTTCATTGCTAGAAGATGATGCTTTCTTCGGACATCTATAAGCAGGGTGACCTAGTTGGTTACAATGATAACACTTCATGTTTGCAAAATAAGAGTTTCTCCTACCTGCTCCTCTTCCTCTGTTTGAACCTCCTTGAGGTCCTCTTCCTCTATTAAATCCTCCTCTTGAAGATGTTTCACCTCCATGCTCGGTGAGTTTTGATTCTCCTTGGTTTCTTTGGTCACTACCTCTTCCTTGGTAGCCACCACACTGTCCTCTTTGATCTCTGCCTTTGCCTCTGCCCTTAGAAGACTGATCTTGCTTCCTCTTGTTCCTTTCTTCAATCTTGATAGCCAACTGATAACATTGGTGTACTGTTTTAGGACTCAAAAGAGCCATCTCTTCTTGGATGTTCCATTTTAAGCCATTAAGATACCTAGCCACTTTTAGGCTCTCATCCTCTGTTACATTAGATCTCAAGGAAAGCTTTTGGAACTCTTCAGTATAAGTGTTTACATCTTGGTCTTTCTGCCTTAGACTTTGCCTCTTCCTGTGCAACTGAATCTCATAGTCATCTAGCATGTAGGCTTCCTTTACCTTAGCAACCATTCCTTTCCAAGTTGATATGGGTTGTTTTCCTTCTTTCTCCCTTTCAGTCTGAATAAACTTCCACCATGTCAAGGCTGATCCTCTCAATCTTGACTTAGAAACCTTCACCTTCTGAGCTTTAGTTACTCCATCACATTCAAAGTGATTCTCCATGCCTTCTATCCAATCCATGACCAAATCAGGTTCCATTTTCCCACTAAATAATGGTACTCCCTCAAGTCCTTTTCCACTCAAGGCTTTCAATGCCTTCAAGAAAGGCTCCTCCTCCAAAACAGGGTCAGGTTCAGGGACCTTGTCTTCCTCTGGAACCTCTTCTTCCTTTGGTACCTTGTCTTCCAACCTTGCATTGTTCAATGCTTTCTCAAGTTGCTCTATTCTTTCTTTTAAAGACTTGTTGTCCTCTTCTTGTTCTTCAACCCTCTTGGCTAATTGTGCATTTGTCACCATGGCGGGGGTTTCACTTGACTCAACTTCTGACATATAAGCTGCTTTCCCAAATCTTTTACTTACTTTGATACCAATATGATAGGGAGGCTGCAGGAAGCAATCATAGATTCCTGGAGGCTGCAGGAATCAAACACTCTGTTTTGAGATGCTGTAGGAAGAAATCACAGATTCCTGCGCTAGGCCTTGTCATAGACCTCCTTGGTGAAATTTCTGTTCCACCCTAACCTATAGGAACTCTACCTTGTCTAGGTTCCCCTGGTTCTCCTGCCAACCTCACTATCTAGTCAAGTTTGCAACTACCAAGCCAAATCTTGGTGCTATGACTCCTTTCTTTCTTAGCCTTTTATGCATCCAAAAGACTAATCCTCCCTCAATACATGAATGGATCTTGCAGGGGTGAGGGAATGTTTTCCAAAGCTCCAAAACAACCTCCTAGGGTTCCTGAAACTTCACTTAGACTCCATCTTACCAACGCTTGCATGAAGCCTATTCCATAGGTTTGGCCCTTGAGCCACTATTTGGTCTCTGAACAGAACTAAATTGCTTTTCCCTCCTAAACCCACCAAAGAAACATGGTTCTTGGCTTAGGAAAAGGTGTTTCCCCTATCTATACCTTCAAGATTTCTAGGGTTTTAGTCTTGCTCAGGCTGTGTGCTGTCCAAACACAAAATTTGTCAAGCAACTAGGGTTCAAAACTGCTCAGAAACAGTTTTAGGACTGGTGAAAATTTCTCCTCCTAAATGGATTGCTGGAACTCCTCCTTATCACCATACGTGGCCAAGACCTTCCCCTAAATTCTCCAAAAATAATTTCTCGAAAATCTTTTCTCCCCTGCAAGATATCAACGCTGTACTGCAGCCTTTCCTAGCCGGGCTCTCCACTGGATCGGCTAGGGCAAGGCTTTTCTCATAGCTCCTACAACTAAAAGAAACCTAACTCCTACCATATTTACAAGTACAGAGATGGAGCCTGACCACGTTCCCAACAATTCCATACTTCTTGGTACGGAGGGAATGCAGCCTAGAACTCCATTTTTACACAGTTCTAGTCAAAACAGAAATAAGGAAAAAAAACATAGAATTTACAAGAATGGATGAAAGCGATGGAATAGCTATCAAATGTGACAAAAAAAACTTCCAGAGGCCTCTGTACATGCTAAAAAAACCTATAAAATTCCTCTTTTAATTCATTTAGTTGCTGTCACGCAAACAAGAATAGAAAAATAGAAAATAAGACAAGAATGCTGTTTTCTTTAATTTTTGGAGACACAGTCCGTACAAAAAACTTCTAACCCCCCAAAAAGGTCGTGGTATGCCTTAAATATGCCTCCAAAACAATTTAGGTTCTTGGGTCGAGGCTTAGATGACCTAAAAATGCATTTTTGTAAAATCCGCTGTGTTTTCAGACATTTAACAATTTTTGCCAACCTAGCAATATGATGTTGTAAAATTATTTAATACTTGTCACCTTCTTTCCCAAAGTTCAAAAAAATCCTAAAAACCTAAAATAATGGTCAACATGACCTTATGATAGCACAACAAAATTAAGAACTTCAAAAACAAAATAGTCCTTTGCCAGGTGCTCCTGCACCATTTTCAGCCCATAGTTTTAGCACTTGTTGATGACAAGCTACTGTGCAAAGTTAGCCTGGGATTCTTTATGTCATTGCTGCAACATAGTTCAATTGCATGTTCATGATGTGTATGTGTAATTTGAAAATCAGCAGACCTTAGAAGATTGCACTAGTTTTGTGTAGCTGTAAATTTCTCTTGGTCAAGCAAAACTCAGTTTAGGAAGCCTGTCTATTGTAGTAGCCACCATTGTTACTATTCATTCATAGCTTAGGATTAGAAAAAATTTCTTCACCCTTCTCCTTTTGCTATTTTTTTTAGTCGTTGGTTAGAGTAGGATCTCAAGCATCACAAATCAGATGAACTTGGTGGGTTTTAGCTTGCTGTTTTGAGTGGGAAGCCATTGTTCATTCACTTCTGGCACTTCGAAACTGCATTTGAAAACCCAACTTACAATGCTTTGTAACTCATATGTAAGTCTGCCTTGTGATTCCAACAATCGAATGAAACAACTGAGATATTCCAAGCACTATCAAGACCTGAAATTAGAGACCTTGGGATAATGTTCTGCAATTTGATTGTGGAAGATTGTCTTTCAAGAGAGGTGATGCGTCTATGCATTACTTGAGTTGAGAAGTGCATAGAAAACACATCAACAAAATTGGCGCTAGAATGAGAGCTGGAATGTTGAGGCTACAAAGTTGAAATTTGGGAGTTGAAAAGAGTATTTTTAAGAGGAAATATGAGAGTAGGAGATCTCTTTTAATACTGAAGCTTAAAATCAGAAATTTTTGAAGGAAAACAAAAGCTGAGTTGAAAGGGAGTAGCACGTGCAAATCAACATCACTCAGCTACATGCAAATTTAAATAGAAGGCTGAGAAGACCATTGCAACAATTTGCATTGGTAGATAAGTGTAGGATCAATTGCACTCATAGACACAATGAATTGGGGTGTATAACATTCTTGGACAAAATTGAAAGAGTCTTGCAAGGAGAAATTCCCTTTTGGGAAATATACCAGCCCTTGGCTCCTGAAGATCTGGAAGAGGAAATGACTAACATGGTAGCCAAGGCATTCAAAGAGTTGATCCAAGAATTTTTGGGCAGCAAAGATGAACCAGGAATGGAGGAGGTGCTGATGTCTACTTGGTGTAGATTTCACAATGCACCTTACTTCGAATTCACTTGCTCATCATGCATGAACATAATCACTCAAGCCAGGGGCTGTTTGAATGAGTTGGAGCAGCCAAATTTCGATGAGGATGAGTCATCCCATGAGGCCAAAGAGCTATCAACCTCTGGGGGACAACATATCATAGAGGAACCAAGGGATTCAACACAAACTAGTGTTGGGATAGCGAACATCAAAGCTAAAAATGAAAAGGAAGAAGCAGATTTCTGTAGGACAGTAGAAAGCTTTGATGAAAGTTCAATCAGAAAGAAGTTAGAAGGCCTTTCCTCTATCAACAAAGAGCAGTCCTCCAATCTAGAAGAGGAGCTATTGACAGTTGATGATGAATCAATGAAGTTTGCAACAACATATGCTATGACAGCCAATACAGATGCTGAAAACCAAAAAGAGGAAGAGGTTGATAGCTTTGGAGCAACAAAAAATGATGACGAAGGAATAAGTGAAATTAATTTAGAGGACCTCTCCATCTACAATGAAAGTGACCAAGCATCTGAAAATGAAGATTTAGAGGAATGGGAATAACCACAGGCCTCGACTGTCTACCATCAGACCTCTTTCCCAACTGATGATGAGGACCCGATAGTGGAAAGCTACAATGAGCTTGTCTCAAGACTCTCAAGAGACTAGTTAGAACTCAGACACCAAGTGGATTTGGAGGTGCTACTACTACCGAATTGGTGTAGACTCCATGATTTTTCACACTCTAAGTTTTCATGCAAGCTATGCCAAGAGGTTGTCAAACAAGTTAGAGGACAAGTGGAGTAGCCAAGTGCCCGACCTCCTCTACTTGCTACCCAGATCGAAGTAGAAGACCAAGAGCCTGAACTGAGTGATGACTCAGCTAAAGGCAAGCCTCAAGAGGATGTTGGGACAATAATAGAAGAAGGACAACAATACAATTTTGAGCTTCCAAGTGATGAAGTAGATCAAATAGGAAGGCTGCCCACCAGTGATCAAGAAACTTTTCCTCTTGAAGAGCATTTGTGCACTATGGACGATATACTTTATGGAAATTCCTTAGAAGGAAATTGTATGGTGGATTTTGGTCCCCTAGATGAGGTGTCTTCAATTGATGACTTCTTTCCATTGGGAGTTGTATTGTGGAGGTATGCCAACACCAAAGAATAATACATCTCAGAAGATGGAGGTGATGAAGGCCTACTACCTGAACCTCCAGACATCGAAGCATTAGAGTTTTTGGATTGGGAGAGGAACTCCTTCTCCATATACAATGATAGTTAGAAAGAGGAAACAAGTGAAAATCATGATGAGATGCATGACTAGAAAAAAGAAGAGGATAAAGGTGGGGGTGCTGAGATAGCTACCAATAGAGATGAGGTGCCCGACTGACTACAAGATGCAAGTTGGAGTCCTTCTTCCATGATCATTGCTGATCCTCCTTCACATTTGGAGGTTTGTAATAGGAAAAATTTGTGCATTTCATGTTCCCATGACATTGAATATCATATAAATAAGGTTAACACCTAGGGAAGGAGATGGAACAACACACTACCACCTGAGGACAACAACCAAATGGATAGCAAGTTTGCAGATGATCAATGAGATAAAGTGTTTTTCCTTGAAGAACAACTGATAGGGGTTGTGGGTCCCATTGGTAGCTTGGAAGAGGTGCTTGCTGCCCCGTCCTCCCAACCCTATTCATTCCCAAGATCATAAATGTTGCACCATCCAGTCCCTCCATTCGAGGCTACCAACACGATGACTGATGATGCAGTGCTCACTCTCGACTGTCAAACACTGCCACCTCCATGTGATGACATCCAGGTTCTATCCTTCCTTGCCCCTGTTAATTTTCATAGTTCCATTTATCATTTTTATTATGGGAATGAGGGAAGGAAAACTTGCTTATGGATCAACCATGGGTTTCACAAACCTCCTCAACTGCTGATTTTTTGGGACTATGTGATTAAATTTGAATGCTGCAATAATAAACTTCTTTTTTCTGAGTATAAAAATAAATCTGCATGGCTTAGAACTATAATGATTTCCCTATTACTTGTGCATGCATTACGAAATCCAATGGGCGTGAGTGTCGGTTTTCCTTGCCTGACCATAGTGCTTTGTAAATATCTTTGTACATAGCCCGTTTTGAGTAGTGTAGGTTTCCTGTAAATACTTTGCTTTCCTGCTTTCCTTAGGTAGTTGGTTTTCTGTAGGCTGTTTGCTTTAGAGTGGTTTCTTTGCTAGTTGTTTTCGCTGTCCCTCTTTGGTTAGTTTAGGTGTTTTCTTTTCATTTGCTTTCGTTTGGTTTTTGTTTACTTTCACTTTGTTGCTGCTTTGCTCGGGGTCCCTCTGCTTTTAGCTGGGAACATCTGTGTACACAAAAACCATACTTATCACCTGGGGTTGTTCTACGCATTTCTTTATTAAACTCTAATCAAGTTTTTAGAGTGGATGGTGAAGGTCTTTTGTTAGTGTCAACTGATTTGGACATTTGATTCATAAAGGATAAGCTGTCGGTTGGTCCAATTCTAATGTATTATGGAATCTTATATCTCTCACATATTATAAGAATTCAGAGGTCACTATAGGTCCTTTGTGAAGTCTAGTTAAGTGAAAAATCTAAAATTGCTTCAGCGCCGTTGTGATTCTCAGCCCTAAATGCAAGCTTCATTACTTGCAGGTTGAAATGAAAGGAATTGAAAAGAAAAAAATCAAAAGAAAAGAAACAAAAGAAAGAAAAGAAAAACATTGAAAATAAAAGAAAGAAGAAATTTAACCTTTCAGGAGGATTCAAGCAACTCTACTAGGGCTATGGACGCCTAGCCAGTAGTAGAGCAATGTTTGGGAGAATCACAATGACAACCTCATCGGGGCTATGGACGCCTAGCTAGTAGTAGAGCAATGTTCAGGAGAATCACAATGACAACCTCGTCAGGGCCGTGGATGCTTGACTAGCAACGAGGCAATGTCCTAGATGCTTTTGGAGTTAGAATAAACTACATAGCTTAACTTGATAGAGCTTGGCTTCTTCTAGCAACTAAAGGATGGGAATTAATGCAATTGCACACACTTGGATTTTTAGCATACTGAAGGTTGGGTTGGTTAGTGGTTTTGATCCTTTGGTTGAGCATCTGGTTCATTTGTCCTAGCGTGAGGATCAAAACTAGAGATTCTGGGTTTGTGATTCCAGTTGTCATCAAAATGCTCTGGCATTTCCCTAGCGAGTCACCATTTGCTGTGCATGTTTTACACACACGCCCCGTCATAGGTAGGGACACCCTCTTCTCACTCCTGATGGGCTGCTTTGCTCTTGTCGCATTTTGCATGCCCATTTTTCCAAGCCCAAAGTGGGTCACATGCCTTAGAATGATCAAATTACCCTTGACCAGATTCACCTACCTGAATTTCACTAAGTATTTTGCCTTCATGGAAGTGCTCCTATAGGTTTCCCTTCACCCGTTGCCCTAGCGTCCTCTAGGCCTCGTGGACCCACAGCTGTGGGTCACCTCATGCGGGTCACCGCTCCTGTTTCACCACTGAGTGGCGATTGACGCCCAACCTCTGCCCACATGGCAGGATCTGCACTTATTTTCTCCATCCGAGCCTTGACCAAGCATCCAAACGAGCAAGAGATTCCACATCTCACCTAACTTGGGTCCACCATACAAAGAAATCAATGCATGCCATTAATGGAAATTGGCCTATAAATGTTGCTCCCAACCCTTCATTTTACTTGGGGCATTCAAATATGGGGAGAAGCAAAATCCCCCTTCCTTTTTTCTGCCTTTTTCTTTGTTCCTGCTAACTTGGTCCTTGCTTGCTTGATTCACTTTGTCCTTCATTTTTTAGCTTTGGGAACAAGTTGCCTATGGATTTGGGATGTTTTTGTGATGCCTAAGTGAACTACCAAGGTTTCGTTAAGTTTTGAGAAGTTGCATAAATTTCATGTCGGGCCGCTGTCCCTCTGTGGCCGTGGGAACTTTCCTTGTGGGCCGCCATCCCTTTGTGGCCATTTGGGAACTTTCCTTGTGGGCCATTGTCCCTCCGTAGCCATTTGAACTTTCCTTGTGGGCCACCATGTGCTCATTTCCATTTCAAAAGGGCGATGACCCTCTGACTTCCCCCTTCCAAATCTCTGCATTTCTGGAATGGGTGCAAATTTCAAATTTCATCATCTAGGGACCATCAAATGAATTTCTTCACATGCCTAAAGGGGCTTGCATCAAATTTTCAATGTGTTTAGACATCGTAGAAATTTCCTTGCGGGCCACCATCGCTATGTGGCCATTTGGGACCTTTCCTTGTGGGCCGCTGTCCCTCTGTGGCCATGGGAACTTTCCTTGCGAGCTGCTGTCCCTCGTTCACCATTTGTGGGAGCTTACCTTGCAGGCCGTCGTCCCTCCATGGCCGTTTGGGAACTTTCCTTGTGGGCCGCAATTTTCTCATTGCCGTTTCAAAAGGGCAGTGATCCTTCGGCTTCCCCCTTCCAAATTTCTATATTTTTAAAAATGAGTCAAATCTTAAGGAAGTATGTCTTGGCACTATTTCTACCCCTTTTCCCATGCGCTAAAATTGAAAAATCTCAAATTTACTATGTTTTGTGAGGTTTGGGAAATTTCCTTGCGGGCTGCTATCCCTTCATCGCCATCTGTGGGAACTTCCCTTGCGGGCCGCCGTCCCTCCATCGCCATCCATGGGAACTTCCCTTGTAGGCCATCGTCCCTCTATTTCCGTCCGTGGGAACTTTCCTTGTGGGCCACCGTCCCTCTGTCACTATCCATGGGAACTTCCCTTGTGGGCTACCATCCCTCTGTTGCCGTCTGTGGGAACTTTCCTTGTGGGCCTTTGTCCCTCCGTCGTCGTTCGTGGAAACTTTCCTTGTAGGTTGCCATCCCTCTATTGCAGTCCATGGGAACTTTCCTTGTGGGATGTCGTCCTTCTGTCGCCGTCTGTGGGAACTTTCCTTGTGGGCCACCATCCCTCCATTGATATGTATGGGAACTTTCCTTGCAGGCTACTGTCCCTCCGTTGCCGTCTGTGGAAACTTTCCTTGCGGGCCGCTGTCCCTCTGTTGCCATCCATGGGAACTTCCCTTGTAGGCCACCATCCCTTTGTTGCCGTCCGTGGGAACTTCCCTTGTAGGCTGTCATTTCTTCATTTCCGCCCATGGGAACTTTCCTTTCAGGTCTCCTTCCGTCCGTTGCTATCCATGGGAAGTTTCCTTGCAGGTTGTCGTCCCTTTGTTGCCATCCGTGGGAACTTCCCTTGCGGGTCACCATCCCTTCATTGCCGTCCGTGGGAACTTCCCTTGTGGGCTGCTGTCCATCCATCGCCATCCGTGGGAACCTCCCTTGTAGGCTGTTGTCCCTCCCTCGTCGTCCGTGGGAACTTTCCTTGTGGGCTTCTGTCCCTCCGTCGCCATCCATGGGAAATTTCCTTGCGGGCTACTATTCACCTGCTATCCAGCTTCTGTCTGCCATCCACTTTCTGTCCATCGTCCACCATCCATCGTCCACCATCCACCTTTCGTCTATCGTTCATCATCCGCCGTGTGCCTTTCGTCCACCATCCGTTGTCTACCTTCTATCCACCATCCGCCTTCTGTCTGCCATTTGCCATCCACCGTCCTTCTGCCCTATGGCGCTCACACCCTTGTGTATGCATTAATGTTTATGGTCCAAATGCGCTCCAAATATGAATATTATGATATTTTGATGATGAGTGGATGGATCTAACAAGGAGTTTGTAGGATTTGACTGATGTTTTCCTTGATTTATGTATGAAAGCACTTACGTCACTTCATGTATGCAGGATTCAAGACACCTATTGTGGGTCCATCAGGGACCCATTGAGAGAGCTGAACAAGGAAGAGCACATAGCTCTTGTCACCATTCATTTTATGCTTACCTCTCCCCCTAGAACCCATCAATAGAGTTGACATTAGAAGCATGCCTATGTCAAGGAAGTCAGTGAAAAAACTACAGGGGGTGGGCTTGAAGAAAGCAGGTGGGAGCTATCCTACTTTTCACCAGATGATGATGATCTTTAAGGAAGCTATCCACCCATATCAAGGGAAATCAATATACTCCACCATGATGTAAATCTGCAAACATGGCTCATTTGATTAACTGAAGAAATGTTGCAAGTGCATCAATTGAGGGCAACCTTTAAACAATTTTAGCTACAGTAAAAGAGCAATCAAGTATAGGAAAAAATTGCTACAGTGCTGCCACATGAGGACAAAATAGGGAAAAGACAAAAGATGTATTTTAAATTGTTGAATATTGTGGGGGTAGGTGAAACCCTAATGTAAACAAAACTGGGCCATTTGTTGTAAATTGATCCTAGCCATTCATTTTGGATTTAGAAAACTATAAATAGGGGTCTCCCCCTCATTTGTAAATGGTTGGAGAGCTGGTGTAAAAAGAATTTGCAGCAATAAAAGACAACATTGCATGATTTTATGTTGTTCTCTTTGATTTTTCTCATCTTGCATGCATGGTTCTACTTCCATGTTAGTTTTAGTGTTGGTTTCTTGAATGGCTATCATGATGGTGTTGTTGTTATAGTATTTGATGAGCTTTCAGCCCATAATTTTAGCTCTTGTTGATGACAAGCTGCTGTGCAAAGTTAGCCTGGGCTTCTTTATGTCATTGCTGCAACCTAGTTCAATTGCATGTTCATGATGTGTATGTGTAATATGAAAATCAATAGACCTTAGAAGATTGCACTAGTTTTGTGTAGTTGTAGGTTTCTCTTGGTCAAGCAAAACTCAGTTTAGGAGGCTTTTCTACTGTAGCAGCCACCATTGTTACTGTTCACTCATAGCATAGGATTAGAACAACTTTCTTAACCCTTCTCCTTTTGCCATTTCTATCAGTCCTTGGTTAGATTAGGATCTCAAGCATCACCATGAAGCTAAATTAGATGAACTTGGTGGGTTTCAGCTTGCTGTTTTGAGTGGGCAACCACTGTTCATTCATTTCCAGCACTTCAAAATTGCATTTGCAGACCCAACTTCCCACGCTTTGTAACTCATCTTTAAGTCCGCCTTGTGATTCCAAAAAATCACATGAAACAACTGAGATATTCTAAGCACTATCAAGACTTGAAATTAGAGACCTTGGGATAGTGTTCTGCAATTTGATTGTGGAAGATTGTCTTTCAAGAGAGGTGATGCGTCTATGCATTACTTGTGTTAAGAAGTGCATAAAAAACACATCAACACTTAGTAAACACTGCCGATTCACAATTTAGCCAAAAATTAGGAATAAAACAATTTTTTTGAGGGATGTCCAAAAACACGGTAGCAATTGTATCCAATTGGGGATGAAGACTAATAAGGATGAAGCAAAGAACCTAGAAGCAAAACATACATGATCAATGCCTTATCCAATGGGAAATAGAGTGAAACCATTATGTAGACACAAAACTACCAGACATCCAAAGGAAACACAACAAAAAATGGAGCAAAAACCTATCTAACTATTTACAAAGAAAAACCCTAAAGGGCAATCAGATCTGGTAGAGTTTTAGATCCTACCCATTATAAGGAATGGAAAAAAGAGTATTAGTGAAATAGGCCAAACAAAAGGTATTAGGTTCACACTCTTGAGTGATTTTGAATGGACCGGTCTAGAGAGCATGAAAATTTCTATGAAAACCCTTTAGCTCTCTACATTTATCCCATAGTAAAACCGAGTCTCCAATCATGAATTTTATCGGTCTGGTCTTCTTATCAAAAATATTCTTGACCTTGGCATGATACATAGTTGTCTTATCCATGATTTCATCACATTGCTCTTCAATATTAGCCAAGTACACGATCCTATTTTCTAAGGCATCATGGAACTCCCGATCCTCGATTGCAGTTTGCAACTTGTATACTAATAGTTCCAGTACTTGGGAGAGGCAATACACTTCCCATTCCATATACCAACTCAAAGGGAGTCATTCTAATTCCTTTCTTCAAATTCATTCTATCTACCCATTGCACCTCATAGAATTTATTATGCCAATCTTTCTAGTTCTCATTCACCAATTTCTTAATGATATTGACCAAATTTTTATTGCTGGATTTGGCCTCACCATTTCCTTGAGGATAATAATCATCCAAATGTGACAAGGAGACTCCATAATCATAATAGAAAAGTGATATCTTGATGGAGGAGAAACTCGTTGCATTATTAGTGACTAGCTTATAGGGAACCCTAAACCTGACTAAGATGTTCTTCTTGATGAAGTCACAGACCAAATTAGAAGTGGTTCTCTTCATGAGAATTTCCTCAAACCATTTAGTAAAATAATCTGTTGTTGTGAGGATATGAATGTGACCTTCACTCGATTGAGGGCTAATAGGCCCTACAAAATCAAGGCCCCATTGTTGGAAGTGTCGATCAATCAAAACAAGCCTAAGCAGAAGTGCCGCCAACTGTGGTCTACCTGAGAACAATTTACATTTTTCACATCTTTCTACCCTGTAATAAGCATCTTTGAACATAACTGGCCAATAATAACCATGCCTTAGAATTTTGAAGGAAGTTACAGTTGAAGAAAAATGTCCACACACCTCATTATGAAAATTTCCCAACAACCTTTCTTATTGGTTTTTGTCTATACATTTCAGGAATGCATCATCTAGTCTTCTTTTGTATAAAATGTCTTCCTAGATGACATACCTAGCAACCTTCAACTTTAGATTCCTCTTTTGATTCCATAAAATTTTCTTTGGGAAATATCCATAAGTGAGGTAATAAGCTATATCTAAGAACCATTCATCTTGGAGGCTAACAATCAATACCAGGGGAAGGTCTTCTTCATCTTCTGACTCATTACAATCTTCCACCATTAGTTTGCAAAGTCCTCTAGCTCAGACTAATTTCATAGGCTCAAGATCCAAGTCATATTCTTTCACCTTGGAAATCCATCCTCCTCTTCTGTTGCAACCAATATTTTGCTAAGTGAGGATACTTTTGATAGCAGGATATGGCACGTATACAACTGAATGCGAGTGTAATATATATAAACGAAATTGTTTGACCCCTTTAACCACTACAAATGCATGATTTTGTATTTGAGAGTAATTAAGCTCATGCTTCTTCAACAATATGCTCATGAAGGCTATGGGCACTTTTTTATTCTTCCCATCAGCTTGAAGTACGATATGAAACATCATGTGCTCTAAAGCGTACTAGTAAATAAAGAAATCCTTTTTGAAATCAGGGCGGACTAGAACAAGGGCTTGAGCAATAGCTTCCTTAAAGTCATTGAAGGATTTCTTTCCAACTTCATTCCAATTGAAAGCCTATTTTTCCTTCATCATCTCCACTATATGTTTGGTAATCTTAGAGAAATCCAAAAAAAATTTCCTCAAGAAGTTAACTTGGCCAAAAAATATTTTACACCCGTTTTGCTAGAAGGGAGACTTAACTGTAGGATAACTTTAACTTGTTTTGGATCTATCCTAATCCCTTCTTTGGACACTATGTGACCTAATATCTTACCCTCAACAACTCCAAATACTTTTTAGGATTAAGGGAAATACCATGTTCTTTACATCTTTGCAGTACTTGCTCTAAATCCCTCAAATGATTCGCCATCCTCTTAGAGAAAACGGTTAATTCATCAAGGTAGATGATGATGATCTTATTCCTAATATCTCCAAAGGATCAGTCCATGGATCTTTGAAATTTTTCTCTAGAATTAATAAGTTCAAAGGGCATCCTATTGTAGGCAAAGGTTCCCCAAGGCGTGGTGAACACTGTTTTATGTTGATCTTCTCTTGCCACACTAACTTGATTGTAGCTGGAGAACCCATCCAACATGGACATCATCTTTGAGCCAACAACTATCTAGAGGATATGATCCATATTTGGAAGTGGATAATTATCTTTCAAAGATGCCTGGTTAAGGTTCCTAAAATCCACACATATTCTTATTTCACTATTCTTATGGACTGGAATAATGTTTGTTACCCAGGTAGAATGATGAATTAGGTAGCTTATTCTAGCTTTGAGCATCTTGTCAATCTCTTGGAAAATTGGATCAATGACCTTAGGGTTGTAATTCCTTTGTTTTTGTCTAAAAGAAGCTATCCCTCCTTTTAATGGAATGTGATGCTGAAACTTTCTACCCATAAAGTTCTTAAGATAATCATAACACCAAGTGAAAACTTCTTTGTACTTGATGAGAAAGGCTATCAATTTTTCCCTCTCCTACGAAGAAAAATAATTTCCAATGTAAAATAGCTAGGGGGAATCAGGATCTCCAATGTTTACTGCTTCAAACTCTCTTGAACTATCAATGGATTCACTGATTTTTCATTTAATAGATCAATCATGATGATCAAATAGATCCTCCAAAGAGACCAACCCTTTAAGGATTTTATGACCTTTAGACTGAATGAATCCGTCGTTCAGATCATTGATATCATTAAGGAAAAATTCCTTACACTCATTGGTGCTCCCTTCAAGAAAGGTTTTGGAAAAAATCTCAATGTTCTCTAGAAAGGCTTGAATTTTCTTGTCATTCTCAAATACTTGCTAATGGTTAACATTATCAGGGATGTTGGGTTGGTAAATCATCTCGACCTTATAAGATTTTTTCTTGAAATTTGGATGTGGGAGTAATAAGGAGGCAAAAATTTCTAATGAATCAACCCTAGAGTTTAGCTCTCTGGGGACCACCTCTATTGAAAAAGCATCAAAACACTCAACAAAATCCCTTACCTTGTTCTTATAGTGTTTGAGTCTTTCATTTTTCACAGTAAAATTTTTTCGCACCTACTTGACAATCAACTCTAAATCTTCTAAAACTTTGAGCATCTTAATTCCCATATTTCTTGCCTCATCCATCCCTAGTAATAGAGCTTCATATTCTTTCGTATTATTAGTGTTTGCAAATTACAGTTTATAAGAAAAAGGGAATATTTCACCTAAAGGAGAAATGAGCACTACGCTCGCTCCTGATCTAGAGTTAGAGAAACTCCCATCAAATTCCATCATCAAAAGTTCTGAATTTGAATATAGAACAATAATATTAGATTCTTTATCTTCATACGGAAAAAGCATATAGTTCCCAAATTTAGATTCTTCAAACAAAATATGTGCCTTAGGATCCTTCAATTTCAACACTATTATCTTAGCCTTAGGCTTAGGATCTAAGCTTTATTATTCCCAATAGGTATGATGGCATAGGAACAATCCAATTGGATTTCACCTCCTAGGTCTTTACAAAACCTTTTGCTCAGGAGCATACCATAGCTAGTGGGTATATCAACCACTAGAATTGTGAGCTTGAGTCTTTTATTTGGATGAGTTGCAAGAGAAACTTGTGTGTCTTTAATCTTCCTGATGAGGGGGACTTGCTTAGATTCCATGGAGTAGCATTTTCCAAATGTCTTAGTTAAATTCAATCCCAGGGCATGATTATTTTGTGTAGGCATAATGTTGTCGAAAGCACCAGAATTAGTGATACAATTATTCAACCTAAACCCATTAACAAAAAATGATACATAGAAAGGATTTGGTTTATCCTCAAAGTAGCATGATTAGGATGTTTTACTACTAGATGCTACATTAGCAAATAATTCTTGAGAACTAATCATTTTCCCTTCTAAGGCCACATGGAACTCAGGCTATCCTAGCCTAACATACTCAATTAATCTATCCAACTCCATAAGATTCATTCGTAAATATTCTGCTTGTGAAATTTGTACCTTAGAGTTTTTATAGAATTCAATAATATCAAAAGCTCTAGTAGACCTTTCAACAGGTAACACATTTGAAGATTTAGGAGAATCTTCTGTAACTGTTTGTGACATATTTCACTTTTTGAAATGGCACTAACTCTAGTAAGTAAAACTTTTGGAGAGTTCTGAGTACCTTTTTGATTAGTATTTTGTTGACCTCTTGTGACAGAAGCACAGGTGGGCTCATCCAAAGTGATGTAGACATATCTTCCTCTATCACCCCTAGGTTTGTATTGAAGGTACCCATTTGCAGAGTTGCTATATTGATTAGAAGAATTACCTTCTTCGGTAACATCCTCAATGACTTCATTTTAGTAATTTGCATAAATCTATTCATCTCAAGAAATTTTGATCCTTCATGATCAAATGTAAGGTGAAAATCACACATATTATTCTTGTTATCTCCTAGAGGAGCCTCTATTGCCAGCCTCTGTTGAGTTGGAGGGAGTGAAAGGGTCTTGTTACTAGGTTGGAAATTTGTCTTCCTTGAGATATCTTGATAAGGATGGGTACTTTTAGGTAACTATCTTTTAAGAGCAATAATATCATTTTCCAACCTCTGTATCATGGGGTCTGACAAAGTAGCTAGTTATGACTTATTTGAATGCACCTCTCTTTTCCATTTCCTGACTATGATGAAATCATCTTCCAGTTCTATAGCAAGTATTTGTGTAGCCTCCAATGTATTCATAGGTACCCTTTTTAGAAGTAAACCAATATTAGGGTATTGTGCACTAATAAAGAAACATTTTTACATCTCCTCGGATGGTCTTTTTACAGCATTGATTCAACTTACCAGCTTATTGAAATTTTCCACAAATTCTCTCATGGGCCCACTCGCTTCCTTCTTCAACTATGCAACTTGTGCTATCAAGGAAAGATCATTGTTAGCACTTTTAAATCTACTTTCAAATTTACTTCTCATAGTGGTCCAATTGTCAATAGAACCACACAGTAATTGGTAAAATCATTATGTTACAACATCCACTAAAGATTCTGCAAATAGCCTAACTGTTACATCTTCCTCTTGGACTCCAAGCACACCACAAGTTGCAAAGAAAGCATCAATATGCTCTTCTGGTGAAATCTTCCCATCACCTCTGAACTTGGGTAAGTTTTTGTGGGAGCCTTTTGGTAGGTCATGTAAATTATTCCCTAATCTCAAAGGACCAATAGCAGCTCCCCAAGGGATAGGTGGTTGATTATCCATATTATGGGGGAAATTTACAACTACTAGAAGGACAGTTCCATGTAATAATAAGGCTTGGGAAATAGAATAATCTGGGGGTGTCCTAGTTGGAGAAGAAAGTCTACTTCTGGCTCCAACTCTTCTTGAAGAAGGGATAATGTAGGAAAAAATACTCCTCTACAAAGATTCAAAAACCGAATCCAAAATAACCCTACTTCTTTCTCCCCTAGTAAATCTTCGAGAATCAAGGATGGGCTTAAAATGATTGATATGTATAACCTGGATAAGACAACCCAAATATTATCTTAACTCGTTCAATCCCCAATAGAGTTTCCAAAAATCTTTTGGTTAATAGATTGTGTGCCTTGAGATAATGTAGATTTCTTGCTTGAAAAGGTGCCCATGTCCCAATAACTCTGAATAATTACCCTTTTTAGGAAAGTGATTTCCCTATGAATTGAAAGGTACATCTCCCTTGTATGATATTCAATGAATTCATATAAATTTAAAATTGTTGAAAATTGAAGGTAAATTCTATAGCTTTAAACTTGTAATCCTATGAGACTGTAGATTAAATTAAGTATTTTTTTCACAATTTCTTTGTGGGTGATTCATCTGATTAATTCAATTTTACCAATTTTAGAAGTAGATATAAGATTTTAGAACAATGAGACAAGAGGATAGAAGTGACACAACATATATGTAGAGAAACCCTTTCGAGAAAAAAACTCCACCACTAGAATCAATAGTGCTTGTATTATTTAACCTTAGAACAAGATTACAATAACATTGTATGAATCCTTGATTGAGATGCTTCTTTTTCCTTCAACTTGCTTCTTCACAACTTGCAAATAAACTCTGATGAAACTCTCTTCAACTTGCTGCAATTAAATAGATAATTATGAACATTGTAAACTCCAAAGAGTTGACAATTACAAGAGGATAAGCTCCTCACAAATATCTATGCCATTCTTGTGCAAGTAGAGTTCTTCCATGAAAAACAAAGTCAAACCAAGCCCTTCATCAATTTGGGTGTCCCAAATTGAAGTCTTAACTCAACGTTGATTACAAAGATATCTTGTAAGCTTCTCCTCAAAGTTGGCACCCAAGAATGGGCCCCACTTAACTTAGCCTTGTAAATATCTTCTCATGCAAAAGGTGTTAACTCCAAGATCTCAACTTGGGTGCCCAAGGTGGGTCCAAGTCAATCTTTGTTAACTAAAACATATCTATCCACCATTCATGCAAACTTCATGCATGCTTGATCATCCCCTGTTAACTGAAAGTATCAACCTGTTATCTATCATGCAACTGAAGTCATTAGTCATGCAACTAAAGTCAACTAAATGCAACTAAAACTAACTACATGTAATTGAAGATAACTGAACCATAACTGAACTGAACTGAACTAAACTGAATTGAACTGAATTGAACTAAAACTGAACTGAACTAAACTGAACTGAACTAAAATTAAACTAAACTGAACTAAAACTAAACTGATAGTGACACTCCACATATATTGTAATCATCAATCCTTATTTTATAGGAACAAGACATGCATTACATAAGAGTTATCAATCCACCAAAAAGTTAACTAAAACAAGGTGTATCCCACCTCCCATGTGGGTGCCCCATGTGCTTCTATTTTGTAGGAGCTCTTCCTGGGCGTCCCCAAATGTTCCTATAATTTAGGAATAATTACAAATATCAATTTACATGTTCATTTCATTCAAATTTAATCTCTTTCTAATCCTAGTGTTGGGAAACACTTTCCAAGGACTTAGGAGATACATGAAATATGTTTAGGATTGCAATTAAAATGGCATCCTATTGCCAACATTCACCTTGTTTACATTATACATTGCAATTATTCTAAACAAGGAATCATTATTATAAATCAAGTACAGGACTCAAGGCCAATGGCCTTCTTGCACCAAGAGAACTTATCTGTAGAAACTGGTTTCGTAAGATAGTCTGCAACATTGATTAGAGTGTCGACTTTCTCAATCAATACCTTCCCACTCTCAATAATTTCTCACACAAAGTGATATTGGACATCAACATGCTTAGTATGAGCATGATACATAAGATTTTTGTCACATTCATGTCTAATTTGCTTGCAATTAGAACCAACACCTTTCCCAAGTCTTTGTAACCAAACTGCCTCTTTGGAGGCATGTGTAGCAACCATGTACTCTACTTCTGTGGTGGAAAAAGAAACCATGGGCTGCCTCTTACTCATCCAACTAACCACATCTCCAAACAAAGTAAACACATAGCCACTTGTCGACCTCCGATTGTCTAGGTCTCTTGCCCAATTTGAATGAAGAAAACCCTGTATGTCTAATTTTTTGTGCATAATATCAATATCATTAGCACCATGATAAAACAAATAGTAATCAGAAGTACGTTGTAAATATCTAAAAATCCTCTAAACATAAGTCCAATGTTCTTTACCAGGGTTAGACATAAACCTACTCAAAACTCCCATTGCTTGGGCTATATTTGGTCTTGTACAAACCATTGCATACATCAAACTACCAATTGCACTAGCATATGGAATTTTAGACATTTCCTCATGATCAAAATCATATTTAGGACACATGTCTAAACTTAACTTCGTGCCAACTGGTAAAGGAATATTAATTGGTTTACTATCATGCATGTTAAACCATTTCAAAATAGTATCAACATAGTTTCTTTGACTTAAGCAAAGCTTTCTGTTACCTCTATCTCTACTGATCTCCATACCAAGAATATATTTTGTAGCCCCTAGATCTTTCATCTCAAATGTGCTAGAGAGTTGTGTTTTCAATTATGTGATCATTACCTTGCTGTTACCAATAAACAACATGTCATCTACATACAAGATAATAATTACAACCTGATCATCAATACATTTTATGTAAACAAAATGATCTTCCTCACTCCTAACATAACCAATTTTCAATGCAAAAGCATCAAACATGTGGTACCACATTCTCAGTGACTATTTCAATCCATATAAAAATCTCTTTAACTTGCATACCAATTCTTCTTTTCCTTTTACAACAAAACCATCAGGTTGCTTCATGTAAATCTCCTCATCAATATTCCCATGCAAAAAAATAGTTTTCACATCCATTTTCTCTATCTCAAAATCATAAGCAGCAACAATAGATAAAAATAATTTAATAGAAGTTAATTTAGCAACAGGAGAGAAGATTTCATTAAAGTCAACTCCCTCTCTCTGGGAGTAGCCCTTGGCTACTAATCTAGCCTTGTACCTTTCGAGATTACCATCTGCACCAATTTTGTTTTTAAAGATCCATTTACAACCAATGGCCTTTCTTCCTTTGGGAAAACTCTCAAGATCCCATGTGTCACAAGTATCTAAGGATTCCATTTCCTCATGCATAGCTTGTGAACAAATCTTGTTCTCATCTGAAGAAAAAGCTTCCTTGTAAGAACTGTGTTCATCATTAGTACTCATCAAAGCAAATATACAATGGAAATTAGGTGGGCTATACCTATCAATAGGATTCCATTGTCTTGTGGATCTTCTCAAAGGGGGTTCTTCTTGTTCCTCAATATGCTCATCATGAGCATCTATCTTAGAAGAACTTTGTGAAATCTCTTCATGCGATCCATCCAATTGTTCTTCAACATGTGCATCTTCTTGCTTCTCAGTATTTATCTCAAAATGCACTATTTGAGAAGTATCCTTCTCCTTTGGTTGTTCTTCTCTTGAATAAGCTCTAAATTCCCTAAAAATCACCTCTAGATAGAGTAATTTTTTGAGTTAGAGGATTCCAAAGCTTGTAACCTTTTACATTTTCACCATAACTTATGAATATGCATTTCCATGCTTTTTGATCCAACTTAGATCACTTTTCTTTAGGCACTTGAACAAAATCCTCACAACCAAAGATCCTTAAATGTGCAACACTAGGTTTCCTACCTAACCACATTTCATAAAGGGGTTTTATCTTCAATACATGAACTAGGGGATCTATTGATTAAATAACAAGAAGTACTTATAGCCTCGGCCCAAAGGCACTGATCTACCTTAGCACTACTTAACATACTCATGTTGGACACCAAGAACACTGAGAGGGGGGGTGAATCAGTGTTCCACAATATTTGAATTTCAAATCAGATCTTGAACTATCAACAACAATATTAATCTTTAATAACATCCACAACAAATAAACATAAGGAAACATGCATACACATTAACAAGACAATGTGAACACCATAACACCAATATTTTTACATGGAAACCCTGTTAGGGGAAAAACCACAGTGGAGATTAATCCACAAAGTATACTGTTAAAAGTATGATAAAAAGGGAATGCACTTGCATTCAAGCACACTGTCTAGAGCTCACTGCTCAAAATACAAAAGAGGACTCACTGTCCAAAAGGAGTTTGGATTAAAATTATTCAAAATATGAACAAAGAAAATAGCATCTCTGAATGCCTGGATTCAGTTCCAATGAAGCACATGAAATGGATTCTGGACCTTCTATCCAATTCACACTTCTGTTATGCTTTTCTCTGCTCTCCTACAAAAACCCTCCTGCTGCACAAACAAAATTTGCTTGATAGATCCTTTGATATTACCTCATGTAGCTATTCTGCACTTTTTTTCACACACACCTTCTCACCACTTCGTACATTACATGCAAAATGAATTACCAATCTGACTTATATATCTGCTAACAAGAATTTTATTTCTATATGTTGTCTTGCAACAAAATATAATATTCTCCACAAGTCGGCTCAAATCACCAATTAGAATTAATACATACCTACACAAGTCAGCTAGACTATAGTAGGGAACCAAACCAAAATTTTCAACATAATAAATAGTTAAACACATACTCCTCATACATCTAGAAGACACCATACACAACAGGTCAGCCACAATGAGAAAATAAATAATAAATCATTCTATTGAATCTCCAAACTCATACATGGATCAATGTAATATCATAAAACTTATGAAACATGTAGCATACATGCTTGAAAATCTTCCATGGGGATCCACACAATAAAATAATGATCCAGTGAAGTATCTAGATCAACTTAGCAACCAAATACTCTGTTCTTCATGCATTCTACTGGTAGAGTACTCTCTTCTACTTTCCTTATTGGTAGGAAGTGCTTATAAACTGTGGACCACACTACTAACTCTAGTTTCGATCAATGACAACACTAGAAACCAAAAACAATCTCCTAAAGCCATATTCCAACAATCTCCCCCTTTGTCATTGATGGCAACACTTAGTGAAAAATGACTAAATGTCGAAACCAAACTTCAAAACTTCACGACACAACAAAACACTGCTCCCCCTTTGGATGTCAAGGCATTTTTCATTGCATTCTCTCCCCCTTTGACATCAATGACAAAAAATTCCACTACTTTTCTTTTCCCCTTACATTATTTATTGCACTATTCCTTACTACATTATTTCCCAAAAAAAAGTTGCAACTGCTGCTAAATTCAAAAAATTATTTTATACTTATCTTTCATTTTTGGGAGAATTTTTTTGCAAGAGTCCATTGCAATCCAAATAGAATTTATCAGAATGTTATTTTCTAATGTTCTGTTGATGAATTAAATAAGGGATTCAGGTATGGTAATGGCTTCTTCCAGCTTTTCTCCTTTCTTTAAAACTTCAACCATTTGCTTTAATCTGTATTCAGTCAGGTCCTTCACTTTCTAGAAGGTGTCCATAAGAGTGTTTCCGGCAGAGTGAACCTTTGCATGCTCAACTTGCAACTCATGAATCTTCTTCTAAACTTCTCCATCCTTGTCCTGAATCATACTATAGTCCTATCTGATTTTGAAAAGCTCATTCTCAATTTGTTCCACCTTGTCCTTGTATTTTCCAACCACGTGAGGCCACCTGAGACAATAATTGAAGATCTTATTCGCTGAGTCAATGCATTGTCTTAGTACATTCATTTTCTTCTTTAGTTTGATGAGATATAGCCTAAACTACATCTTTAGATATGGGATTATTTATTCCTCTTTTCTGTCCTAAGACACAGAGTCCATAGCCTCCTTGATACATTCAATAAATTCTTATGGAAGTACATTTTGAAAACTCTTCAATTCAATGTTGTTATCAATAAACTATCTTCCTAGAGTGTCCTCAATGTAGTCCTATTCATATGATGGTCCATTCATCCATATGTCAGTTATCTTTTGCATTCCATCTTCTTCTTGAACAATTTGCAATATCTTTGCTTTGAGTAAAGCACCTTCTTCATCACTTTCTTTTGCAATTACCACAACCGGTTCAACTAGTTTTGGTTCATCTCTTGGTGTATATTCCTTAGAGTCTTCATCGACTACATCCACAACTATCTACTTTTTACCTTTTTCTTCAACTTTTGTTGACTTAGGTGTCGGAGGAATCTCACCAGCCAACTCTCTTTCTCTCTTCCGCTTTTTCTCTGACTTACCGGAGGATGATCCAATTTCAATTGCTTTTACCAGGAAAGGAATACCAAACTTTTCTAACAACTTTCCAAAGAAGTTCTCATAAAATTGTTCACTATTTTCAAAAGAGTTGAAATGCTCAAAATTTTTCTTGCAAACCAGTATATTTTCCTTGCATACCACATTGTCATTCTGAGGCAAACAATTCAGGAAATACATCATAATGCATATAGCCAGGGTACCAAACCTAAACGAGTAATCTATATCCTTCATCAACTACACATTTTCCATCAATTGATCCTTCAACAATCCACATAGATTAAAGTCTTTGTCTTCTATTATCATCTTGTGTGCAATATAGACTGCGCCTACAGAGGTTGCACCTTCCCTATTTCTGAAGAAGATGTTGTATGCAATTCCATATGCAATATACTTTGTTAATGGATCTTTGATCACTATAATAATCAAAGCCCTCTGATCTCCTTTTACACTGGTTAGGGCTTTGAACTCAACATTTCAAATTGATTTCCTTTTTGGGGCATCACCAATATTGCACAACCTGTTAGATTTCTGATTACATCCTTATAAATTTGATAAGGTTTATTCAGAGTAAGGATATCACCATCCAATCTATTCAAGATAAACCAGACTACTTCTGTGTTGATGAAATGAGGCAATTCATTCCAGATGTCCAAATTCTTGTGTTTCGCTCCTCCAAGCTTCTTCAATTTGATGACAAACAATGAATTTCTTACATCCCTAACCTTTTGACTATTATATTCATTTAGAATTAATTTTCCTTTTATTTGTTTCATTTTCCATATTGAACAGGGTTCTACCAATCACAAAATAAGTATGAAATTGATAATCAACAAAAATACCTAGAAAATTCGCTGCTAACTTAAGTTTCACTGCTTCAAATTTTTTTTGAAAAGGTTCTCCAACTATTCTTCTTCGGTGCACGGTGACAAATGAGGGTTCCAAATTCCCTTTTTATAACTTTGCACACCTAACTTTTTGTCACATTAAATGCTTTGCACTAGAAGTTTTGGTTACTCTGTTTTCAAACAACACGAGAGAAATCCATCTGCGGACCTTCAAGAAGTGATCACTAATACATTTGAGCATGAATAACACAACTACAGACAAATTCCTACAATCTGGAACCAACTACATATGGGGGGAACAAAATATTTTCATGAAAAATCCCCCTAGGCTAATGGCCTGAAATCAATTGTTGGATGAATTACCGGAGGGGGCTTCCGGTATAGCCTTATCAGATCCATTCTTCTTTACCCATGTTTTTTTTTTCTAATCTCTTATTTCTTCCACAAATTCTTTTCCTTTTCCTTTATCACCTTTCTGTGAATTTTTTCCTTGATATTCCGGACCACTTTATCTATGTTTCTGTTCTTGCAAAATCTTGCAATGCGACCAAATTTGTTACAATTGTAGCATACCAGATTTTTTTGTCTATACCATCCATTCCACTGATTTCCTAATGATATGCACTAATAAGTAGTATGTCCAAATCTTCCACAGGTGTAACATTTAACATTCCTTTTACTGACAGGCATACTTATGCACTCTAATGACTTATGAACAAAACTTTTGTAGTTAAAACATTGACTAGAAAATGATGGACTGCCAGAACTTATCTTACTTCTACACTGAGAAGCCATATGCCCAAATTTATTACAAAGAAAGCAATATCCATTAAATTTTTGCACATTGGGTTGCCTTACCGGATATCTTCTGGTCAGCCACAATGAGAAAATAAGCAATAAATCATTCTACCCAATCTCCAAACTCGTACATGGATCAATGTAATATCATAAAAATTATCAAACATGTAGCATACATTCTTGACAAGCTTCCCTGGGGATCCACACAACAAAAAAATGTTCCGGTGAAGTATCCAGATCAACTTACCAACCAAATACTCTGTTCTTCATGCATATCGCCGGTAGAGTATTGTCTTCTACTTTCTTTGCCGGTAGGAATTGCTTCTAAACTGCGGACCACACTACTAACTCCAATTTCCATCAATGACAACACTAGCAGCCAAAAAAATCTCCTAAAGCCATATGCCAACAACTCCTAGCTCTTTCCATTAAGGTTCGGTTCATCCTTTCTGCTATTCCATTTTGTTGAGGTGTATATGGAGTAGTTTTTTGTCTCACAATTCTTGCATGCTTACAATAATCATCAAATTCCTTAGAACAATATTCACCACCATTATCTAATCTCAACACTTTTATCTTATGATCTGATTGTTTCTCAACCAAATCCTTACATTCCTTAAACTTATTAAGCACATCAAATTTATTATGCATAAAATAGATCCAAGTGTATCTTGAGACATCATCAATAAATGTGACATAAAATCTAGATTTTCTAATAGAGTCAATAGACACAAGACCCATAACATCCAAAGAATAATATCTAACAATATTTTAACTTTATTTGTTCTATTAGGAAATGAAGATCTAGATTGCTTTCCAAACACACAATGCTCACAAAAATCATTTTTTCCAATTTTATAATCAGGAATGCTCTCAACCAATTTCTTATTAAGAATGGTCCTAAGACCATTTTCACCAATGTGGCCCAATCTATGGTACCACAACATACATGTATTTTTAGCTTCAGTTACATTGGCTGATTTATTCAAATTGAAGGTATCAAGCTTAAACAAAGTCCCTTTCCGAGATACTCTAGCAACCATCATATTCTCTTTCACAAATATGCAACCAATTTTATCAAATGTCACATGCATTCTAGAATGATTGAGCTTAGATACAGAAAGTAAATTTCTAGCAAGTCCTAGAATATGTAAAACATCATTAAGGGTATTAACCCTACCATCACTGAAACAAAACTTTACCTCTCCTTTGACCACAATCTTTTTTGTGCTATTATCTCAAAATAAGACATTTCCTCCATCATATGCAATATACTTTGTGAACCACTCCTTGTTAGGAGTCATATGATAGGAGCAACCTGAATCAATAAGCCAAGAATTGTCACTAACAATATTAGTTGTAATGATTAATACATCATTACCATCATCCAGGGATTTCTCTGTAGAAGAATTAGAACTCTTATTCTTGTTCTTACAATCCTTCTTTACATGTCAAGGTTTCCCACAATTCCAACACTTTACCTTACTCTTACTAGGGGTTTTAGACCGTCCTTTAGACTTACCCTTTCCTTTCTTGTCTGACTTGGATTCCTTTTCCTTAGGCCTACCTCTTACAAACAAGGCATCTTGGGATCCTATTTTAGACTTCCTCCTCATCTCCTCTGATAGGAGAGTTAGAATTATATTGTCCATCTTAGGATCTGCACCACTACCACTGATAGCAACAATTAGATTTTCCCAAGATTCTGGTAAAGAACAAAGTAAAAAAATGCATTTATCTTCATCTACTAGCTTTACATCTATAGATGCTAACTGACTTAGAATCAAATTAAAAGCATTTAAATGATGTGCAATAGAATCACCATGTTTCATCTTTAAAGAATACAACTGTCTTTTTAGATACAACTTATTAGTAAGACTTTTAGTTTGATAGATATTACCTATCCTCTTCCACAATTTGTATGCAGTAGTTTCATCTGAAACATTCAAGAGAACAACATTAGCAAGACATAATCTTATGGTCCCTCTTTCCTTCTTATCAAGATTATCCCAATCCTCATTTGACATTGTTGTAGATGGCTTTTTATCACTACAAACAACTAACCACTGATCTCTCTGTTCAAGGAGATCCTCCATTTTTAATTTCCACATCTCATAACTAGATCCATTGAATCTTTCAATATGTAAATGAGAATTAAAAGTCATTGTAACACACTTTGTTTACAAATCTGCAATAACACAAAAAAGATCCCACTATAGCCAAAAAAACTTCAAACTTTTAAGAGAAAGGCGTCCCAAACTCTAACCAACCATTAGATCTGATACCAAATGTTGAAAATCAAAGGTAAATTTTGTAGCTTTAAACTTGTAAGCCTATGAGTCTGTAGATGAAATCAAGTATTCTTTGTCACAATTTCTTTGTGGGTGATTAATCTAATTAATTCAATTTTACCAATTGTAGAAGTAGATAGAAGATTGTACAAGAATGAGACAAGAAGATAGAAGTGACACAACATATACATGGAGAAACCCTTTCTGGAAAAAACTCCACCACCAGAATCAATAGTGCTTGTATTATTTAAACTTAGAAAAAGATTACAATAATATTGTATCAATCCTTGATTTAGATGCTTCTTTTTCCTTCAAATTGCTTCTTCACAACTTGCAAATAAACTTTGATGAAACTCTCTTCAATTTGTTGCAATTAAATAGATAATTATGAACATTGTAAACTCCAAAGAGTTGAAAATTACAAGAGGATAAGATCCTCACAAATATCTACGCCATTCTTGTGCAAGTAGAGTTCTTCCGTGAAAAAAGAAGTCAAACCAAGCCCTTCATCAATTTGGGCATCCCAAACTGAAGTCTTAACTCAATGTTGATTACAAAGATATCTTGTAAGCTTCTCCTCAAAGTTGGTGCCCAAGAATGGGCCCCACTTAACTCAACCTTGTAAATATCTTCTAATGCAAAAGGTGTTAACTCCAAGATCTCAACTTGGGTACCCAAGGTGGGTCCAAGTCAATCTTTGTTAACTGGAACATATCTCTCCACCATTCATGCAAACTTCATGCATAATTGATCATCCCTTGTTAATTGAAAGTATCAACCTATTATCTGTCATGCAACTCAAGTCAGCTGAAGCCAACTACATGCAACTAAAGATAATTGAACCATAACCGAACTGAACTTAACTGAACCGAACTGAACTTAACTGAAACTGAACTGGACTAAACTGAATTGAACTAAACTGAATTGAATTGAATTGAATTGAATTGAAACTAAACTAATAGTGCCACTCTACATACATTATAATTATCAATCCCTATTTTGTAGGAACAAGACATGCATTACATAAGAGTTATCAATCCACCAAACAGTTAACTGAAACAAGGTGTGTCCCTCCTCCCATGTGGGCACCCCATGTGCTCCTATTTTGTAGGAGCTCTTCTTGGGTGTCCCCATATGTTCCTATCATTTAGGAATAATTACAAATGTCAATTTACATGTTTATTTCATTAAAATTTAATCTCTTTCTAATCCTAGTGTTAGGGAACACTTTCCAAGGACTTAGGAGATACATGAAATATGTTTAAGATTGCAATTAAATGACATCCTATTCCCAACAAAAATAAACACATTGTATGCTTTTAACCTGAAAGAAAGAAAGGTAAAACTCGATATAAGAAATATTTTCGATATCATATGCAAATGAAAAAGGTAAAGATACTGACACAAAGATCAGTCTACATGAGATGAATTGGTAATGAAATATTAACCCAATATTACCCAAAAAGTGAAATCTATTACAGGAAAAAATGCATATACTCTCACACAGGAATACACATAAACATAAGAGATATACTTAAACACATTAATTCAAGAACCTCAAATTATCCCCATAAACTAGATGCACATAGACAATTAGCGATTTCAACTCATAGTAAAAGCATAATTGTATTCAACGCATATAATATCAGGTCCTTTGAAATGATGTATGGATAGTATTCATTCTAAAAATATACATATATATATGTGGATGAGTAACCACTTCTTTTGTTGCCCATAACTAACCAAAACTATAAAGTCTTTCAAAATATGACAAAGAAATAATAAAGCAACTGAAAGGTTAGGATGGTGGCACTTCACTTCCAAATTTTGTAGTTACAACAAGTCTTTTTCACAAATCTTGGAAAGCCTTTGTGACATGTGGTAGCTCCTTATGTTGAGGGATGATTATGTTCCCCATCAGTAACCTCCATGCCAACTGACTATCATAGACAACTTCAATTCTTTAGTCATATGTCTTCATGAGCCCAGTTGCTTGGGATAAGATGATGTCTAGCTCGATGAACTTCCTTAGGTGATCAAAATCAAAATATTGGGAATTGAAAACCCCATCGACTATCTTTTGAAACTCATTCTCCAAGGCTTGAGCATTCTCATTACCTCTATCTACTACCATGTTAGGTTGCAGTCTGAGTGTAACAAGGTTCTTATGAACTTCCTCAAAAAATGAGTTACATTTAGTTAGTACTTCTTGGAGTTTTTGTAAGCCTTTCCTTGTAACTTGTAACTTCCATTCTACACTTTTATTCCATATCATGCAACAAGCATCAACAACATTAGATATAATTTACTCCGCGGTCAACTTTTCTATCCCAAAACTCAATATCGCCTTGATTTCATTCAAATATTGATTCCATACTATTTCTTCTTTTTCAATAGTGATAATCTCCTTTTGTATTTCAGTCTTTGAAACATTTTCCCTTTGGAGAAATCCTAATGATTCAGCGATAATTTGATTGCCTTTCCTTACCAAGCCATCAATCCATTCCTTAATAGCTTTCTCAAAAGTTTTACAACTTTTCATCTTATTCACTACTTCCTTTCCTATCATTGCCATGGGATAAGAGGATGAGTCAACTTGAGAAATTGGCCAAGGAGGTAAATTAAAGACTAACTTTTGTCATTCAATTAGAACTTTGACTTGTTTCTTTAATTCGTCTTTACTCTCCTTGTCCTTTTTAGATCTCTCAACCATCTTAGCTATAGATACCTAAAAGTTGTGTACATCTCCATGTATTGTAGGAGGTCCCAAATTAATCCTATTGATTTCAAATGCACTCATAGTCGCTTGAGTAACCTCTTTCTATGTGATAGGGCATGGAAATTCCAAACATAGATTCCATAAAGTACCATCATCTATTAACCTAGTAGTAGTTTTCAACTTCTTGGGTTTTGGAGTTCTTTGAAGCAATTGACCCACCATGTCTAGCTTTAGAAGATCTAGTTGCACTACCTTCCTTTTCTTTGACAAAGTATCTTTTAGCAAAATAGGGGTAAGAGGAATAGTGGCCACCTTGGAATTGGAAGAATCAAATAATGTTCTCTTCATGGGAGAGGTATTTTTTTGTATGTCATGTTGTATAGGTGTGAATTTGCACCCCCCTTGCAAGTTCTCCTTTTACATCCTTCACCATAGAAAAATAAAATCCGACCATGTAATTCCACATCATTCATTCATATTGCATCCACTTGGTGCTTGTTTTTAGTGTCGGTGAGGGAATTTTTGTTGGAGAAACATGCACGACACATGGACATCTACTTGGGGTGCTACTATCCTGATAGGATTCCTACCTCTAGAATCTACAAAAGTGTTATGTTCTCCATTGGCGACAAAACATAACGCCCCTGCACCCTTCAACTGACCTTTGAAGGACTCTTTCCCTCATAATCAACCATCAAATGACTATTCTTCACTCTCATTCACTCTCTTGACATCTTGACATGCTTCTTCACATTCTACATAATTCTTGAGAAAATTCTAGAAACTCTTGAGCTACTTGCTACACTATTGGCTTCATTCCAACATCACAACATTCTTCACATATACCATAGAAGTTGCAACTTGGTGTCTTGTGAGACTTCCTTCGGCATCGTTGTGGCCATGTCAACTTTACCATAGTTGTAGACTTGCATTCCTCTCTCATTGACCTTGAGTTCCTCTAGTTGAGGGTGGTATTTTTTACTTTCTTTTACATTGTTGTTGGATTTGAGTAGCATAGTGTCTCTTGTAGTGTTTGGTATTCATTTCCTTTCTAACATACTTTCTTTATCACATTTCTATTTCTCTATTTATTTGACTATCTGTGGAGGTGGAAACATCAAAATAGGGGTTTGAATGCGACAAGCACTGAAATAGCCTAAGCTTTTTTCCCCACTTTGTTGTGTGTAGGTACTCATTCGTGTGGAGCTTGCAGGAGAATTGGACTTTCTATGAGTTGAATCCTTATGTTTCTTGTCCTTATCATCTCTTGCACTATCTTTCTTAGTATTTCAGTTATTCTATTATTTCTTGTCAAGTTACCTTCGCTTAAAACTTCAATAGCTAAGATGCTTAGTAGGTTTTTTGTTATTTCATCTATATCTTTTCACTGTCTATCTGTATGGATGCCAACATACTTGTGAGATGCTAGAGCACTGCATTTTTGTCCTCTAGCAGAGAGTTGTCTAAGGTACAATCTGTGTTCCAAAATCCTGCTCACTTAGTCCAAACCTAACTCTTGTGTTGGTAGAGTGGAAAAAGCACTAAGAGTGCTCTTCATTCTCTATCCCTATACACTTGAGTGGTTGAGGTAGATTAGGGCAACCTACAACTCTCAACTCTTCATGACTTGGTGTTATTGAGTGGTCGGTCCCCCTCCTCTACATTTTGGTGAACCTGATGTGAATGGTGTCTATCCATTCCTTTGTGTTGATACTTGCTCCTTCACACTCTACGACCGCGTATATTTGGATGTTGTGAGATTTTATGAGCATCTACTACCTCTATGTACATTATTAGGAGAAGTGTGCAACAATTACAAGGGGAAAAGATAAAGGTCACTTCCAGATTTACCACTAGTTTTACCTCAGGTTTTACTATAGGTCATTTTTCTCAAGAGGAGGTTTTGACAGACGAGTTGGGTTTCATTGATGAGACCACTCGCGTACCCACTCCTCTAGCATCCCCTACAACTTCATCTTTGGATGAGGATGATGCTGTGCACATTCCTATAGAAGAAATTTTAGCATTAGACAAGAGATTGTTAGATCTCAGAAATCATTTGGAGAAAGCACCAAATATGTCAAGATCCGCTAGGCTTGTTAACGAGGTGAGATATACATTAGGAAAAGATCAGACAAGCATATAATTCTTATGCAGCCTCACCGATCTAAATAAAGCATACATATCCTCATATAACACTAGATCAGGTACCACTTGAGGGATGGTGATTGATGCCTATGAGAGACAGATAGGTGTCTCAATGCCTACAACATCCATATGCATGGTTGAAATAGGCCCTTTGATCAACATTTCCTTTGCTCCTCAAACATCCCACACAATCAAGGCGAGTAGAATACCCCTTAGCTTTAGCTTCACTCCTCCTAGTGCCCCTGGTGCTAGCTAGGGCTCTGGTGGAATGGGTGATGGTGTTGGTGGTGGGCACAGTGGTATCTCTGGCAATGGCTCTACTGGTCCTACATCGTTGAATGACCCTATTTTGAACACCTTGCTTCAATACATGGGTTAGATGCAAAACTAGTTAGCAAGCCTATCTTAGGCTTCTACTCAACCCATTTTCTAACCTTTCTTCTGACACATCCCCCTATCTGTAACAATCTTAAACACTCCTTTTCCTCAAGGAATGGAGATTCCTAAGTTTGAGAAGTATGGTGATAAAGGGGATCCCCAGACACATGTATTTGCTTTTAACACAATGTGTATGAATTTCTTTCACCACGATGCTCTAATGGCTAAAATTTTTCCTCGATCTCTCAAGGATACAACACTAGAGTGGTACTATTCCTTCCTTGACAACTCTATATTTTCATTCGATCAACTAGTTAATTAGTTTCTTCAGCAATTCCAAGCTAACATGGGTCCAAAGATGACCTAGGATCTCATCCGATGTAAGTAGGGAGAGCATGAGAAGATCATTTATTTCATTGCATGATACCAAGTTCTATTTTCATAAACCTCTTACCCACTCCCTGAATTAGATGTACAAAATGTATTCACAGGAAACTTACAATGAGCTTGGTAGGAGAAATTTACCTTGATGAAATATCCTTCTTTCACACATCTGTGTGCTACATTATGAGAGTACCAACAAATGGTTGTCCACTTCAGGGGATCCTCCTTGTGCTCTCATTCTGAAGGAAAATATATAGTGTCAATTTTAGGGAAAGGAAATTCTATTGCAAATGTAGTTTTTGCGACTAATGATCGGGGCCTCAAACACAACAAAAAGTTTACAAAATTATTTGAGTCTTAATCTTCTATTCTGCAAAAGCTATTGAAGGATAAGATTATAACAATATAAAATCCTTGAACTTTGAAGGAGCCTTATCTTGATTGGTATGATGGTAACACGTTTTTCTAGTACCATCATGTTCAAAGGTATGATACCGAACATTGCATGTGCTTGTGTCATGAGATAAAGGATTGGATTGATGACAGTACCATTCGTCTCGATGGAAAGAAGCAAAATATGAATAAGTTAGGGGCTAAGGTGAATAGTAAGTTGTAGATTTATACAGACCCGTTTCCATCTCACTTTGTGAACTTAATCAATGATCCTTTTGATGCTTCTCCTAAGGCATTAACATACATGAATGGTCTCATTCACTCCTGCTCCTCCCCCTCACCCTGTGAATGACTCGCCAAATGTGACTTTCACCTCACAAAACTTACCCATGAACAAAAAAGCCTCTACCCTATATATTCCTGCTCGCTTCAATGGAAAAATTGTGACAGGAGTCCCAGTCAATGCCATGAGCCATGTGAATGTTATTACAGAGGAGATCTTGTGGTTAAATTCATTACAAAGGGAGGGATATGAGAAGACAAAAACTACTATACATATTTATTAGAGTCTATCCTTTGTTTTGTATGGTTCTATAACTCTTTCTATCCTAGTAGGACCTAGGGCTATGGATACTACTTTCAATCTCATTCTATAATTTGATCTGTTTAGGGTGAAGCTGGGCATCCCTTGGCTGGATTCAATGAATGAAATCACTTATGTTATTAAAAAATGTCTAAAGTTCTCTCATGAAGGCGTTGTGCATGTCGTGCATGACATTGGGTATCAACCATTGGCATCTCATGGGGGTTATTCCTTGGATCATTTTTGGCCCACTCTGATCGGTCTTCTTCATCCTAGAGTAGATCTACTTTAAAAAAATTATGTAAAGTAAAAAATAAGGGGCAAGGGACGGCTGAAAATGACCCACCCTATGGTGCAACAACAAGTTGCCTCTTCCTCTTGAAAGGGGAAGGGAAATCCTGCCCACGCTCATGGCTCTTCCTCTTCCACTATTCTTCCTGCCACTTCCTCTCACCTTGCTATGGTGCCATTGAATTCCACTCCTATGTGATTGCTGGGGAGTCTGATGGTGCCTTCTTGGCGAAAGCCCAAGCGTCCAACATTTGAACTTCTTGTATTACCTATAGTGCCTCGACCCATTGTGTATGGTAAGGGGAAATTTCCCCATGGAGTTTCCTCTATGTCTTGACCTCCACAATCTCCTATTTCTCCTACCTATAAGGTAGTGAATGGGAAGAGGCCCACTGCTGAGGTGCTCAAGCGTAATCCTCCTATTGTTGTTCCATCATACTCTTTGTCTCTTCCTCTTATTCCCATCCAAGAGTCCCTCCCTCTGCTAGAAATGGTTGTGATGGATACTCTAATGGTTGAACATGAGTCTTTTTCTTCCCTTCTTAGGCTACAACCTATCTCCCTGAGTCATAAAAATTGCCTTGCGTGTGAGCGCAAGCGTCGGAGGAAGGATCTAGCCATTGAGCAGGTCACCTTGCAAAAGAAGGAAGAGGAGCCAACAACTCCTACTTTGGAATCTTCTGCTGTGTCCTCTTCTATCCTCTCTACTTTAGTTCTCTAAGCCTTAGTCTTGCTTCTGGCTCCTCCTACGAGCATGAACGATCCTCACCCGATGAGGGTGTAGGTATTCATCGCTCCTTCAGTTGAGCCTCCCCTTATGATGTCCCTTCTAGACATCTTGCTATTTTCAAAGTCCATGGACATGTTGAATACCTTAGTGGTGTCTTCCATGGTTTTATCCTCTTCCTCCACACCCTTTGCTTCATTTGTAGGGATTTTTCATCCTTTGATGAAGCGGAAGATGGAGGATGACCTCGCTTATAGTGGGGGTCAGAAGAAGGGTTTTCCTTCTTTGGAGGGTGGTTCTGTGTTGGCTTGTTCCCTCTTAGTAATGGAGGAAGCACCAACATCCTCAAAATTTGTCACTATTCCCGAGTCTTTCGGTGAGCCTAGTAGTGGATCTCGGGTGCCACCTCTCTCACCTGTTGAGTTGATGCATGGAACTCCAATGAAGTACATGTTTAACTTTATGGATGAGGTCCCAACCCTATCGGTGATTTTTGTGAGATCACTAACATTCACCTCACAAGAACCAAGTGGAGAATACCTCGAGGGGCCTTCTTCCTTGGATCTTTTTGCAAGAGGGTCGAAGGGTACCCTGCTTGATATTCCACCCTTACAGGCTCATCTTCCCTCCCCTTGCAGTGATCTAGATTGGGAGAACGATGAACTATTGGTTGATGAGGACTAGGGGGCACCTCTTCTTTATCTGTAGATTAGTGTGTGTGTGTGTATTATGTTCCCCTGTGCTTGTATTATATGTTCCTAGATGACCCTTTTCACCCTCGTATGTGCTCATAAAACTTCCTCTATTTGTCACATCATTCTTATCTTTGTTGTGTATTGGTTTTCGACAATGCAGGGGCATCGACAAATCAATCCAACCTAAAGAATGTTAGCAATCCCTTGACCAATCTAGGGTGGTGCATAGGGAGCTACAATTGGAGTTGAGTTCCTTATAACTAAAGCTAGAGGAAAGAAAGGCTCCATCCCCCACCTCTTCTTGCTCCTACTACCATGGTACCCTTTTGTTCTCTGAGAAGGGGACGATGCAAAGTGTTGGGGGCATTTAGGCCTCCCTTCCATGCTGACCCAATTTTTTATTTTCATTTTGTCTTCATGTTCCTTCTTCACATGGTTTGATATAGTAGGGGGTTGATGAAAGTTCATTTATATACTATTATATCTATATATATCTATGAGCAACTCTGACCCTGAAATATCATATCCCCTATCTCTTGTTCATTATGTTATTGTCTTTCCTTCCTTTGCATCTTTCTCTCTCTCTTGTTTGCTTCGTGATGTTGTGGTGCTTATGTGTTGTCCCTCGCATGTGTGACAATATTGCCATGGTTACATCTTGTTGGAAGAATGAAGAAGAATCCCTCTGGTGTGTTGTCATTGATGCCAACATTGGTTGGTAAATATTTTTGTCAATCCGGAAAAAACTATGTTTCTGTTATTTTGATCCAATAATTTGGTCTGGAAATTCTCTTAGTTGCAGATGAATCCATGAGATTTTAATATGATGATTAGGATTATTAGTTGCATCTTTGCATAATTTTTTAGCAGTTTTTGTTGAAAGGGATGGAAGATATGAATGATAGAGTTCGACTTACAATATTCTGCTTCGTAAATTGTGCAAATGGTGTGAGTTTTCTTCTGGACAACATAGATAAGAGGTGTGCACTTTGTTGGTAATTTAAAGAGTTTATTATTAGGTCTAGGCTGACCTAATTTATGCTTTGCATGTTTTTTTTTTGATGAAAAGGCATTTTGGGTTGAGCCGACAAGCTACATTTTAAATTATGTGTACATCTAATTAGGTCGACCTAATTGATGTATGAATTTGTAATAGCATATATATAGATGAAACATATTTTTGTATTGAAGGAGAATGTATGTATGGATGTATATATGTGTGTAGTGTGTGAAATGAAAAAAATAAATATGCAACGATGTATGACTAGGTAATATTGTGCGAAATTATATTCAGTTGAGGTTTTTGTTGTGTACTTGCAAATTGGTGTAGGATTTTATATTCCAGAGCCTAATTGTAACTAAAATCAGCACACATAAGGTGTATTTCATCAGCTCATCTTTTTGGTAGTGAGCCATACTCTTGTAATTACTTCAGGCCATGAGCCTTTCAAGGATAGTGAGTCATGACAGTGTGCCTTGTAATATATTATAACCAGTTATAACATATTTTGAGCTGATCCTCACCCCATTTTTTCCCATTTTGGGTTTTCCATGTAAAAATCTTGGTGTTCATTTGTTATGTGGTGTTATCCTTCCTTTCATGTTCTTATTTATAGTTGTAGCTAGATATGTTTTAATCATTGAATGGTTAGCAATTAAATGGTTTGGTAAAATACTGATTCACCCCCCTCTCAATATTTTGGGTGTTCAACAATTGGTATTAGAGCTTGGTTCCTTTGGAAAAGTTTAATAGCTTAAGGAAGATCTTGAAGTTTGAACACATGGCTGATAAAAGGTATCCTATTCCTTTGGAAGAGATCTCTGCAATTGAAGAACTCCATACTGCTCTTGAAGACTTGGAGAAAAGAGAAAATGAGAAAGAAACTCTGAGGGAGAACTTAAAAGAAGCAAATGAATGCATTAGAAAGTTAAGAGAGAAAATCAAGAAGTTCAAAGAAAGGCATAGAGAAGTTAGTGATGAGTTGAAGAAAGCTAATGAAAACATCATTGAACTAAAAGTACGAGTGGAAGAAAAGAAAAAAATTGAAGAATGTTAGAAAGTTGGAATTCAGAACAAAATTGATGAATGCACAAATCTTGAACAAGAAGTGGTAACTCTAAGGTTTGACTTGGAGAAAGCAAGAGCTCATGAGGAAAAATTCAAAACAAGAACTACAATTCTTGGTGAATTGATTGCATTCCATAAACTCTCTTAAGACAAATGCGGTTTAGGACTTGAAGGACAAAGTTCAAAAGAAAATCAGATTCCCAACAAAGTTGACAATCAAAGGAAGACTCAAGACAATAATAGACAGATCAAGAATCAAAGAACCAATATCGGAAGGATTCCTATTCGACAACCTAATGCTCAAAGGTACCTATATTTTAATGGTATTTATTTTTCATGCAATAAATTTGGTCATATGGAAATAAAATCTAGAAGTAGAATGAATCAGAATGTTGGATTCTTCTCTAGACAATGTTTTTCTTACAAAAAGTTTGGACATAGAGCTACTAAGTGCAGAAGTCAGCTAATGATAAATAGATTCAATACTGGTAGAATGGCTCAATCTTTTCAAGGCTATTGCTATATATGTTATGCTTTTGGACATAAAGCTAACTAGTGCAGATCAAGGATAAGTTTAAATCAGTTTGGTCAAAAAAATGTTATGTGCTACACTTGCAACAAACTAGGGCATATCTCAAAATTTTGTAGAAGAAAAAATAGGAAGAAAAAGGAAGAACCTAAGAATAAGGATGAATCAAATGCATCTATACCTGCATTTGGTGTAGATACTTCTAAAAACTAAACCTAGTAGTGGTTTTAGGGGGAGCAATTATAGAGATATTTAACAAACCCATGACATAAGAGGTGTCAAGTAGTGACACAAAGATATGTAATTTATAATAGAATTTTGAAGAAGTTGAAAAATATTTCAATAGAAAAAGTGAAAATTTTGAGGTTTGCAAAGCTTTTGAGGGTTTACAATGTATTTCAAAAAGTGTCTATCAGCTTTTTGAAGGCGTAATGCATTTAATACAAATTAGGGAAAATCAATAAAACATAAAGTGAAAGCTCAAGTTGAATTAAATCACTTTTACACACTTGGAAGAAAGTAGAGCGAGCTAAAGCAAGGTGAAGGCGATTTAGAGTACTTGGCATCAAACCCTAGTTTCCATTGAAGCTTGAAAGAGGTATTTATAGTTATTAATACTTTGTTGGTTTGAATTAGAAGCAATTTTCATAAGAATATTCAAAAGAATTAAGGAAAGATGGCCACACCAGCTATTGTTGAGACCTCTGAGAGACCCTCACCTAAGTTTAGAATATTTTCATGGAAATTTTACGAAATGGACCCCATGAGTGCATTTTCAAAAATCCCAATTAGTGTCATGCCTACTAAGGATACCAAGACCTACATTCACACAAAATTAGAAGAGTTTGGCAATCAAAAACTCATGAATCAATGGGAAAAGGAATTGACTGGAGATGATTACTCTGTGAAGCCAGAATATGAAAACTTGGTCTGGAAGAAACTAGATGTATGGAATTTGTTCCTAGACTTTTGTGGTGAGATGTTTGCAAAATTTGTGAGGATGGAACTTAACAAAGTGCACGAAAAAATTCATATGGACAAGCATTGATAGAGTAATTACCAAGGAAGTGATTAAATATGTAATAGGTCTCTGTGACATTGGACCTATACCAGTGCTAAAAGATGTGAAGAATGATGTGGTCATGAAGCTAACTAGTGTCACATATGATGGAAGAGCATTGATAAAAAATCCCATTACAAACCTAGTTGTGAGGTACACTATTGTTATGATTGGTTAGAAAATATATTTTACTAACCAAGCAATTCAGTGTCTACTACAACAATTCATGTTGCACATGAAATGGTGGTTAATAGAAGGGATTGCGATTTGTGTGAGTTGCTCTGGCATCAACTCATGGATAACTTGAACTAGACTAAAACAAAGAAATATCCTTTCAAGTTTGGCGCATTGGTGGTTTGTTTGTTGTTTTACTTCTTGAGGGAGCTACCTGAAAATAAAAATATTATATGGGATTGCAATAGATTGGTAGCACATCAAATTTTGAAAATTTGGATAGTCTTGGAGACTACAAGGCACAGGTTAATGCTCTCAATGCATTCTCTGTAGTTTTTTAGAACAATATGTATGAGAGAGGTAGAGTTCCAAGAAGCTCAGTGAAGAAATATGCAAAGGGTATAACCTTTCTAGTGTCTATTGATGAATGTATTATTGAGGTAGTAGAACCAAGGACTTTGTGGATAGCTTCTCTTTGATATGAAATTGAGGAACAAGTAGCTAAAGAACTGATTAAAATATTTTTGAATAGTCCTAAGGATCCTACTCAACCCTGACATGGTACTTATGAAGAGAAGTCTGCTGAAGTGAATTTGGAGACTTTAGCACCACAAAGGGAAAAAAGGGTGAAAAAAATGTTGAGGCATTTTTCAATCTGCATTCACTATCTAAGGATGATGTTGATAAGCTGAGAGAACTTGTAGATGAGAAAATGGATAGATAAGTTGATGTCCCATCTAGGCCTAGGAGATCAGGAAGAGAATCTTCCACCACTTCCTCTACATTACCACTAACTCCTACTACAACTACTACAGTGAAAGTAAAGAAGATAATGCATAATTCCATTGCAACAGTTAACATAACTGCCTCCTCTAGACTAGCACTAGGGCCTCTAAGAAGATGGATGTACTCCTTGTTATACCACCTGCCACCCTCGAAAAGAGAGTAAAACAAAAGGAAACTAGGAAAAGAAATTTGAGTGATGTTGTACAAGAAGAAATAGAACTTGGGATAAAAGAAGAAAGCCAGTTGAAAAGGAAAAGGAAGAGGAGTACCCCCACCAACAATGAAGAAGTTGAAACTAGAGATAAGGTTGAAATCTTATTTGATGTTGAAGAGACACAATATGAAATGGAAGCTTTCAAAATTCATGTGCTTACATCTTTCTTCTGATGTCGAAGGGGGAGAATAAGTCTGTAGAGTATATGTGAAAATTTTTGGTTTTTGTCATGGAGAAGTTTTGCTTAGTCTATACAATTGAAAGGGGGATTGATTTTTTTTTAAGTCTCATTATTTTTTGGCACATGTTGCCATCAATAAAAAAGGGGGGGATTGTTGGAATAATGAAGAATATTCCTTCCAGTGTGTTTTCATTGATGCCAACATTGGTTGGTAACAATTTTTGTTAATCCGAAAAAACTATGTTTCTATTATTTTAATTCAGTAATTTGGTCTGAAAATTCTCTCAGTAGAAGATCGCTTCATAGGATTTTAATATGATGATTAGGACTATTAGTTGCATCTCTACATAATTTTTTAGCATTTTTTGTTGTAAGGGATGGAATATAAGAATGACAAAGTTTGGCTTACAATATTCTGCTTAGTAAATTGTGCAAATGGTATGAGTTTTCTTCTAGCCGACACAGATAAGAGGTGTGAACTTCGTTGGTGATTTAAAGAGTTTATTATTAGGTCTGATCTGACCTAATTTATGCTTTGCACATTTTTTTGATGAAAAGGTGTTCCTGGTTGAGCTAACAAGCTACATTTTAAATTTAGTATGTGTACATCTAATTAGGTTGACCAAATTGATGTATGAAGTTGTAATAGCATATATATAGATGAAATATATTTTTGTATTGAAGGAGAATGTATGTATGGATGTATATATGTGTGTAGTGTGTGAAATGCGAAAAAGTAATAAGTAGTGATGTGCGACTATGTAATATTGTGCGAAATTGTATTTAGTTGAGGTTGTTGTTGTGTACCTGCAAACCAATGTAGGATTTTGTATTCCAGAGCCTAATTGGAATTGAACTCAACACATAGAAGGCGTATTTCATTAGTTCATCTTTTTGGAAGTGAGCCATACTCTTTTGCAATTACTTCAGGTTGTGAGCTTTTCAAGGACAACGAGTCCTAATAGTGTGCCCTGTAATATCTTATAACCAGTTATAACATATTGTGAGCTAATCCTCACCATGGTTTTCCCATTTTGATTTTTCCACATAAAAATATTGGTGGTCATTTGTTATGTGGTGTTATGCTTCCTTTCATGTTCTTGCCTACAATTGCAGCTAGATATGTTTTAATTATTGAATGGTTAGCAATTAAATGGTTTGGTAAAATACCGATTCACCCCACCTCTTAGTATTTTGGGTGTTCAACATATCTTTCTATGTTCTAGGGCTACAACATCACTTTTCATTCTTGCTTTTCTCTCCTTAGGATGTCATGTTCCTTTGTCCTTGGAACAAACCATCCTAAGGGGGGCTCTCATGCTGCTTCAATTTCAAAAGACGCATTCAATGGCCAATGAATCTTTTCTTGAAAATCTTTATCTTTAACTTTTTAAAATATTTTTCAAAAATTGCATTCTTTAGCAAGGACCCCTAGCGGATTACTTTTCCTTCATCATGGGTTCATAAAGAAAGAATTTTAGAAAATTTCCTCTAAGGAGGGAGCACCTTTTCTTGTGGGAGAGGTCTAGACTTTCCCCTTGTGAGGGGGATTTCTTCCTTTCAAATTCCTTGATGAAGTGAAGTATTTCAAAAGGATTCCATGATGTTGAATTGATTTGCAAAAAATACTGTAGCACTTTCAAATTGAGTGTCCCTTGAGTGGACCCTTTTCTTTTGAAGGGTTCCTAAGGGAACCCTTTGAAAGCTCTTCCTTCAATTTTTTGACTATTTGTGTGACTTTCTACTTGTCTACCTACGTGGCTTCTTTTTATCTAACATGTTTTATCTACAGATTAACATGTTGCTTTACAGTTGCACCTATGAATCTACTTTCCAATCTAACTTTGGGGAGTCCCCTACATCAGACTTCCTTTAGGACTGAGCACTTGGGGGCAACTTCTTTGCAAGTAGGAGGACCTATGAAGCACTTACATCTTGCAAGATCTATCCACCATTGGCCTGTGGGCCTCCAATGTACTTTGTTCAATCCTCCTCAATATAGTGTACTTGTGGAGCCATTTTCCTGCCTTGTGCTTTCAAGCACGCCAGATTGCAGTTTGCTTCCTTGACAATTTAGGTATAATTTCTTGGAACTCTTTCAACCTACTTTACCAAACATTCATGTTCACTAAAGTGGGGGAAAATGTATAGGAGTGAATTTTCACCCCCTTGCAAGTTCCCCTTTTACATCCTTCACCTTAGAAAAATTAAACCTGACCATGTAATTCCATATCATTTGTCCGTACTCCATCCACTTGGTGCTTGTTTTTAGTGTTAGTGGGGGAATTTTTGTTAGGAACACACACATAGTGCACATACATCTACGTGGCATGCTGCCATCCTGATAGGATTCCCACCTATGGAATCTATAGAAGTGTTATGTTCACCATTGGTGACGAAACATAACACCTCAGTGCCCCTCAATTGACCTTTGAACAACTCTTTCCCTCCTAATCAACCTTCAAATGACTATTATTCACTCATTCAGTCTCTTGACATCTCAACATGCTTCTTCACATTCTATACAATTCTTGAGCAAATTCTAGCAACTCTTGAGCTACTTGCTGCACTATTGGCTTCATTCCAACATCACTGTATTCTTCACATCTACCATAAAAGATGCAACTTGGTGTCTTGTGAGACTTCCTTCGATGTCACTACAACCATGTTGACTTTTCCACAGTTGTAGACTTGCATTCCTCTCTCATTGGCCTTGAGAACCCCTGGTTGAGGGTGGTATTGTTTACTTGCTTTTATATTGTTGTTGGATTTGAGTAGCATAGTGTCTCTTGTAGTATTTAGTATTTATTTCCTTTCTAGCACACTTTCTTTATCAAATTTCTATTTCTCTATCTATTTGTCTGTTCGTGAAGGTGGAAACACCAAAATGGGGGTTTGACTATAACAAGCCCAAAACAACCCCAACATTTTTCCTCGCTTTGTTGTGTGTAGGTACTCATTCGTGTGGATCTTGCGAGAGAACTAGACTTTCCATGAGTTGAATCCTTACCTTTCTTGTCCTTATCATCTATTTCACTATCTTTCCTAGTAGTTCAGTTATTCTATTATTTCTTGTCTTTATCATCACTTAAAAATTTAGTAGCTAAGATGTTTAGTAGGTTTTTTGTTATTCTATTTGTATCTTTTCACTGTCTGTCCATACAGATGCTAGTGCACTTGTAAGATGCTAGTGTGCCATGCTGTCATCCCTGTTCTACACTAGTGTTCTCTAGAAGAGAGTTATTTGAGGTACAATCCAATTTCTAGAAGCGTGCTCGCTTAGTCCAAACCTAACTCTCAGGTTAGTAGAGTCAAAAAATCACTAAGAGTGATCTTCATTCTCTATCCTTAAACATCAAACAATTCCCTAAATACTTGTGTGGTTGTGGTAGATTAGGGAAACCTTCAACTCTCGACTCTTCGTGACCTAGAGTCATTGAGTGGTTGGTTCCCCTCCTCTACACTTGTGATGAGAGTAGAGAAGACCTCTATTTTGGAGGTTCATTTACCTCCCTAATAGGTGATGATTGACGAGATGAAGAGGAGGTACTAATTTCAATGTTTCCTAAATCACTTCTTCTCCTTAGGCCTCTTTATCCTTGTCTAGATGGGGTAAATCAAGGAGATCTCAACAAGTTTGCTGAAACACATTCCTATTAGAAGGCTCCTCATCATCATCACATTGAGCTATCACATAAGTCCCTAAAATCACAGAAGGTTGATCACTGCCTCCTGCAAGTTGAATATTCCACAACCTAGTTTGAAGATGAGATTGCTCTATTTTCTCTTTACTGACCCACTCTTGAGTCCTCTCCAAAACATCTATAGTTTTCAATTCAATTGTTTCTATTTCCTTATTACTCCAATCCATAGCAGCGATGGGTCATTTAGCTATCAAGTTTGTAAAGAATGGATCTATTAGGTCAAATTCATCATCCTCAATACCCTATACATCCTAGTCTATGCCAAAAGTGACTATTTTCCTCAATATTAATCTCATATAGTTTCTCCTCCTTACCACAAATTCATCAAAAAAATCAACTCAATAATCCTCTAGATTCGATAGGTATAAGAAACCAATTCCTAGTTTCAAATTATCTTTCAAATAGTTTTTGAGATCAAAAGGGAAAATCTCATCATAAGTATGCAAGTTATATCTATACATTTCCTTTTCTATGTTCAAAGCATCTGACATATATTCACAAGTAAAGGGACCAAAACCAATTGGGAACTACACTATTACTCTTCTTTTCTCTTGACACCTTTTGTTAATGTTAGCTAGCTACCTGCATACCTCAATCATTACAAATTTATCTTCTTGGTGCCTTGGGAGTTTTATAGGGAAACCAGTAAAACCACCAACTCTTATACAAAAGAACCTTTGAAACTAGATAAAATGACTGCCATAGAAGTTGACAAACTGCATGTCTTTTGGTGAAATCCACATCTATTTTTTTCCTTGTAACTCCCTAGTCATCCTCATGATAAAGGTACCATATATCCTTTTGTGGTGAAGGAAACTCTTGTTTAGTTGTAGCTTGTCAAGGTACTAAAAAATCAATACCTAATCAAGAGGAAGGTTGCTTGGCCTCACTCCTAGTCATGGTCTGGTGCTTGTAATGGCATATATTAACTATCAGGACAAGTGAAATGCTTTATTAGTGGTGAAGAAAACAAGCAAACTATGCATCCTATCATTGATGAGTTGTGCCTAGTCTAAAAATTGGCTTGCTTTGAGCACAATATGGATAAAGAAGTACATCTAGTCTTGGATTATGTGGGCATCCTCATTTCCCCTTAATCTGTGTAAAAGTATCACAATATCTGATATTTCCTCCATGAAGTGATTTCTATGCAAATTCCATGGTAGTTGGGATTTGCCTCTTCTAGGTTTTTCTGGCCAATTCTTCGCTATCTCATTGCGCTAGAAGCCCTTCTTGGTTGAGAATTCAATCTATGAGCTGGTGAAATCAAGGGCTGAAAAATATTGTCTTTCAGGAATTCTCAGGAATGAGGAAAAAGTGGTGCTTTGGATTTTTACCACAAACCTATTATCTTCTCTTAGGATTTCCCGGGGCTGAGAATCATAATGACTAATGCATAAAAGAACTAACTTTGGGCATTGGACTGCTATAGGGAATGTAGCTGCTTTAACTAATCCACTATTAACCACTTGTTCCAGGTGATGGGTGGTGGATTTAGTTTACTGAATTTGTCTCCAAATTCACTAATATTCACTTTCCCCAGCTTAGTATCTCCTATTTTAGGCATTGCACAAATTAACTCTGAAATGTACTCATAACCTTGATACTCATATCTCACCATGACTCAAATCCTAGGGTTCGAATAGAATTTCACTGGGAAGATTGCAATGTAGAGAAAATACCTCAGAACAAACCTAAATTTAGAGGATGAAAATATCCATCAACATGTTCTTCCTCATGATGTATCCTAGTGTTAGTGTCACAGCTAAAGAATGTTTATTTCTTGCATGAATTTCCTTTTAATTCTTGCAAGAAATGTGCAAGTAGATAGGCAATAAATGGCATCCCCTTGTCATATAGGCACGTGTTGACTTTCACATCACCACTTCATTGCAGCTACTTTTTGAAAATTTGAAAAGGAATGGCTATAAGGGTAGAGAGATGGATAGTTCATATAACTTTGTAAATCATTACTGAGGTTCATCCTTCATTGTCAAACACCACCCATATGTTAATAAGCATTGATATGTCCCTCACTCTTGGAGGCTCGGTAAAAAGGGAAGTTCGATGAACTTAAGAAAATGCCATCATAATTTCCTTGACTAAAAAATAGACTAGAGTGAGAGTTATAGACGCTTATATAACTCAACAAAACATTGCTACATATTAAAGACAATACAAGGGAAAGTCTCCTAGTGGAAAAAGGTGAGGTTAGAGAAACCTTAGTAAACACCATTGATTCACAACTTAGCCAAAAATTGGGAATAGAACAAAATTTTCAATGGATGACCAAAAACACGGTAACAATAATTTGAAAAAAAAAGGAGATTAGAGGAAAAAGGAGCACAAAGTACATCATTAAAAATTCCCTCTCCCATGTCAATAGAACCCTTCCCACTTATCTTCATATATGCATTTTAAACCATAAAATATGAGGTGAATTACAATGCTCAAACGAAGAGAACATTCCCATAGATGATGCCATATGATGAGATTCCCCTGAATCAATAAGCCATCTATTACATTTAGGACTTATAGAAGCTGAGAGTGCTTGTCCTTTCATTTTATTCAAACCAATTGTAGATCTTGTATTCCTTGAATGAGAAGATGAAGCTATTGTTGATTGAGATGCTGAAGAAGAAGAAGACACTGATGAGGGCTACTTTATGTTGTTCTTTAGAAGGTGTGTGAGTTCATCAATTTTTTTTTTTAATAATATCTATGCTCATCATGTCCTATCCTTTTACAATATGCATATTTGAACTTATTTTTATATGAATCCTCTTTAAAAGAGGAATTGGAATCAAGAGTACTATGTGAAGGCGAATCTTTACCTTACTCATTAGAATTGGGGTCCTTATTTTGCTTCTTACTTTTTCCACTTGAAGCCTTTCTATCCTTTGTAAGAAGAGCATGAGTTTTGGAAGACTTCAATGTACTCATGTGTGCCAAATTTACTCATTCCATCGTGAGTTGAGCTACACAATCATCAAGAGAAGGCATTTTGTATGTAGTTCCAAGGGCATCCATTGTAGCACAAAACATAGAAACTATTGAACAATTGAAATACTGAGAAGAGGGGTGAATCTGTATTCTTTGAAACCACTTAAAAATTTAAACATTCATTCCACACATCATATTCAATTTGCAGTAAGGAAAGAAATCATGAAACAATCATCAAAGCATATAACACATGAACACCAAATTTTTATGTGGAAAACCCAAAAAGGGAAAAACCATAGTGAGGATTAGCTCACAATATATTATAACTGGTCATAACATATTACAAAAAGGCTCACTACCAGGTGGACTCACTGTCTAATGGACTCACTACCCACAAAATGAGAGAAATAGAAGAGAGGGGTGGCTCACTGCAAAGGTTATAACTACTACAAATGCATCCACAATATGTAGGAAATACAATTCCATTGGATCTCAAAATACTGAATCAACACACTTCATATTGCACAGCTTCTACACTCTACTTTGCTTCACATTCACATCAAATTCACATGCTCTTCTTAGGAATTCACATTACACATTTTCTACAGTACATATCTCACCTCATCTAATCGCTACAACACCAAAAATGATTTATATGCATTACATCCACAAATACTTGCAACATGCATTATAACAAAACTTTTCAACTCAAGATCAAACTATACACACTTTGCGCCTTAATTAAAAACTTGTAAAACATCCAAATAGGTCAGCATGAATTTATAATATCCCCCACATAACCAACCAACACTTCTTTTAACTCCACACAACTCCAAGAATATTAGGTTTGTTGCATGTATGAAGGTATTGTCATTGATATCAATAAGCTTGTGTTGTCATTGGTTATAGTTGTGTAGTGGTTGAGAGAGATTATTGCTTTGATTAGTTGCATTATATTGTCATTAGTTAAGTTTCTGGTGTTAACCTCTGGTGTTGCTTTGTTAAGCTTCTGTTTATCATTGTGGTAGTGATAAAGATGCCGAGGATATTGAGAAAATTAATAAAAGAGGAAACAAGGTGCTGTAGAGGTGTTCTGGTTTTGATTCATATTTATTCTAGGTTAAAGATCTACTTGTGCACAGTTTGGATATGTTGGTTAGAGGTGTTTATAATTTCTATATCCAAAATTTGTGTTTCTAGATTGTTGTGCAGAAGAAGTTTTGTTCACCAGTGTGTGAACTAGATTTGCAACATTGCTTACAGAGGTGTCTAGAAGAAATGTTTTTGCTCCATGTTTCTCCACAATTGTTCTTTAGGTCTTGTGATTCTGAAGGTATGTTGATGGTGTTGATCTCTTACCTATGTCAAGAGGATTCATGGTTTGGTGATTCAGAAGATGGATTTTAGAGTTATAGAGTTTGGTATTATAGTTTGAGTGTACTAGGCGTGTACATTCTGAAGGTGCAAATTATTACAAAGGAGTTTGATGAATTTCAGGATGTTAGAGTAATATTCTAGATCATGATGAAGCATGGTGTGTGGTTTTCAAGTCATCCTTGGATTTAAGGAAGCGTGTAATTCAAATTTTAATGGTGTTTGCACGGGTAATGGCCGACCTATTTTCTACACTACATTCGAAGATGTTTAAGTATTAATGAAGGTGTAGCATGGCGTGTGAATGTTAATTTTGGTCCCAATTAAGTTTTGAATTGGTCCACTTTCATTCCTATCCACCACAAGAATTCTTAGTGCCAACCTATTTTGAATTTGTAAAGTGTAAGGTGAGCATAGCCAACTTGAAGATGTCTTTCAAGTTGTGGATGGTAAATGGAAGGAGAGTTGATGCAATATGAAGTGTGGAATAGAATTGAGTGTTGTGATGTGAAATTAAGTGCAAAAGTTCAAAATGTAGCATGAGCTATAATGAAAGATTGTTGAATGTAGTGAGCTAGAGGTATCTTGATCACTTAAAGGCTACGAGTGTTGTTGAATCTATTGTGGTTGATTCTCTGTTGCATTGAGATCATTATCTCTATGTAACATTTTATCATCTTTCTTCTTTCTATTATGGTAGTAAGCATGGGTTGTGAGCCTTTTTGGATAGTGCATCCTATTCTAGCGATGAGCCTCTTTGTACTGGTTTTGCAATTACTTATATTGTGAGCTAATCCTCACCTTTGTTTTTCTCTTCTAGGGGTTTCCACATAAATCTAGTGTTCTCTTGTGTATGGTGTTGGTTGTTTCAGTTTCAGTTATTTTCTTTTCATGTTTAAACATTGCAATAGATTAAGGGTTTAATGAATGCATGTGGATCTATTTACTACTGAGGGTCTTGATGTTTTAATTTGATACAACTGATTCACCTCCCTCTCAATTGTCTTTTTCATTCAACAAGGTCGGTACCACTGGTGAGACAACACTAAAATACACCAACTAATTATCCACAAACTAACATGCAGACCTCCAAAACACATTCTAATTGGACTACACACCCTTTTGAAAACTTTAAATACACCAACTAATTATCCACAAACTGACATGCAGACCTCCAAGCTATTTGTTTTGATTATACTTTCACTAGAAAACCCAATATTCTATTAACCATAAATTTTGCACCAGAGGACATAAAGACATGAAACTTTGGATTTAAGGTCCTCAAGCATGTACCAAAATTTCCTTAGAACAAAAAACATAAATACCTTAAGGAAAACCAATGCAGACCAAAAAAATAATGCTCTGTACATTAAAAACTATATTCTGGACTTAGTCAATTATTCAACCTATATGTTTTGTGCTAGAGAAAAACCTCTACATCTCTATGTTGGATTACCATCTCCATGCTCACTCATGCCTCACCAACCGACTATACCTCAATGTAGATGTTAAACCACAATGTTGACATGAATGACAACACTGTATGAAGTCATGCTCATGTTTCCAATTGCCATATCAATGACAATCTCCTCAAACTTCGAACAATCTCCCCCTTTGTCATTGATGGAAACATGCATCAAATCTCTATACCATGTCTTCTCCAAAATACTCCCCCCCTTTGATATCAAGGGCAAAGGGTGCATACATATTTCATGTTCTTTTTGCTCCCCTTTTGACATCATTCACATATACCTAATTTTCTTTTTCCTTCTCCCCCTTTCATATATACATGAATTACTGACATACTCCCCCTAACTGATATATACATATATACATATATGCATGAGACTAACAAACTTCTTCGCAAGTATAAGAAACCCCTCTTAATAGTGTTATCCATAAAAATGGATCAAAATTTGCACTAGTATAATATCCATTATCTTCTGCATATATACAATAGAATCTAAAATGCATAAATAAAAAAGACTTATACATAGATCAACTAGAAGTTTATAACACCTAAAATTTGGCAAAGTGTTCCTACCATTCCTTTTTATCATTCTCTGAATGATTCTTAGCTAGCCCAAGCATGTGGTTCACAGCCTCAAACTCCACAAGGATTTCTTCACCTTCATCTGAAGTAATAGGTACTAGATTCATCTTTATTGCTTTCTCCACACTATTTAGAGAACTAGATATGGGTGTGAACTTTGCATTCACCAAGTCTTTGAGCTATCCAAACTGCACTATAATATTTTCTCTTTATTCCTGTAACTGGAAGAATTGCTCATGCAGATTTTCAATTGCTAATATGGTGGATCCATTTGCATATTTTGTAGGGTCATAGGCACTATATGCCTTATCAATTTGTGCCTTAATGGAATCCATCTCAACCTTGATGTTCTTAGTTGAACTGGGCCACTTCAAGCAAAATTGAAATAGATCTTTGGCCCTTACAACACAATTATGCACCTCTTTCAAGTTGTTTTGTAATTTTCCATATGCAGTGGCACAATTTTTGGTCATATTTTCCAACCTTCTATCATTCAACTTCTTATTTACCTTCTTCTCTAGCTTCTCTTCAAGTCTAGCAAAATACTCTTTAAAATAATCAAGCAAAATTTTCAAATTCTACACACCGAATAAATAATTGTCAATACTTACTTCGAGAATAATCTCCTACAACACCTTCATTGCTTCATCTATCAAATTTTCACTCTTTTTATGTGTCTGCAAGATCTCCTTTCTAGACGAGGCATGGAATACATCATTGAGTTGTAACTTGTATAGAGGGGACATCTTGTCCATATCAACTTGCCCATGCTACATTGGGATTTGTAATATATGGATATAAATAATAGGTTGGAACTATAATTTCATGCTCAATAAACTCTTCAATGAATCTCTGAAGGTTCCAGAAGATTCTACAACTATTGTCATATTACCTTCATCCTTCTTCTCCTCTGCATTTTCCTTGTCACCAATGCTATCTTTTGCTTTCTCTTCATTCTTCTTAACATTGCTAGATTCTTTCTCATCCTTCTTCTCATCATCAACAAATTTTGCATTGTTATCTGAAGTAGGCATATTTTCTGTGTTTTGTGCCTCATTGTTCTCTGGGTTGTCTTGTACAACCTCTTCTTCACCATTCTTTTATGCTTTCAAAGAATGGGATATATGACCTATTTGAGTATCCTCCTTCTACAACTCTTCAACATTTTCTTCTCCAATTTTTTTTCTCCTACTGGAGGAGTGTTACTAGTAACATTTTCTTCTTTTGTAGCCACATTATCTACTATTATAGGGGTATATTTTTGAATATTCTCCTTTTCTGCTTCATACTCATGTTCCAAAGCATCTTCATGTTGTGCAACTTCTTAAATATTAACATATGAGATAGATACACCATCATTCATTTCTTCTTCACTATCTGGGGTCATACCTAACCTTTTTTCCAAATTGGAAACCTTTGTTGGCATTATTTGTCATTGAAGTTAAAGGTTATGGAGACAAGACAAAGGTTTGATGTAGTTCATGTTGATGAATGTTGTTGATTCATAGACAAGGTAGGTGACAATGAGTATGTGGATGCTTTGTTTCATAGTGTTGATACATATCTTTCAAAGGTTATCATTGATGCAAAGGTTGGATTTTCCTTACAAGATCAAAGATTATATTGATGCAAGCAATAATGGTGTTGAAGGTGCTCCTTCATTTCACAGTGGTGTTCAATTTGCTTCAAGGTTGGATTTTATTTACAAGATCAAAGGTTATGTTTATGCAAGAAATAATGGTGTTCAAGGTGCTCCTTCATTTCACAGTGGTGTCCAAGTTGCTTCAAAGGTAGTATTGATGCAACATGAAGGAAAGGATAGCATGAGGCAACAGTTAATGTCCAAGAGATGCTCAGAGTTGCTTGTCAAAGATACTTGGTTGATGGTCTTCAAAGGTTGCATTCCTTTCATCTTTATTACAAAATGGCATCATTATGATGTGTTTTCATCTTATAGGTTGCTTCATTTTAAAGTTTAGTTCATGGTGTTGGTTTGTTATTGATGCAAAAGTGAAGCCATTGGATATGAGAAAATTTTTTCATTAAGCTTTTCATAAAACCCTAAGATCTAGGGTTTAAGTCTTTTGTTGACATTTAGAGAGCTCCCAAAGTCCCTGGGGGACATACTTTTAAATTATCTAATAGTATTACATTTTTCCTACTTGAATGTTTGAACTACAATCCTCATAGAAAATACCTCAACATTTAAGCTCATTATATAGTGATTGCAATAGTAAGGAAAGATCCCACAAGATACCCATTAGCATGTCAAAACACATTTCAAGGAACAAAAAGTATTTTAATAAAATCAAGTGATATGCAAGAAGCTAAATAAATATCTCAATAGAGAGCACCTCTATAGAGTGTTGAAAGATGTACTTGTCTAATGGATAGGAAAGGTATTACCTCTTCAAACCATAAACATTGATGGCTAGATGTAGAATCTTGAATAAATGGAGTTTGGACTACTTTGATAATGACATGGCCAAATCCAAGAACTTGGATTATAATCAAAATGAACAACCACTTATTGTCTATCAAGGGTTTACATTTAAAATTCAAGACGGCTACCTTCCCGAGTTCATTCTTTGATAGGAATGTGAAACATCATCGGTTGTATAACTAGTTTGTAACTTTTTTGAGACATTTTTTTCTTGTTTGAATATCTCTGAAAATTCATTGTGCACGTTTTGATGATTGGTGTGGGTTCTATGAGAGTTTTTTTTTAATGGTATCATGGATCAAGCTTGGTGATAATGTGTTGAAAATTATGGCACTTTGTTAGTACAAGTAGATACTAATGAAGGAGAGGGAGTATCCTATCAAGAAAATACAAATATTGTGTCATTCAGATGAGTATGGAGTGAGATTTTCATGATAGTCCTATAGCTGGATGTTTGTGAGAAACTAGTTGGTCTGAATATGAATTCTCATTGCAAGGTTAAAATTCCATTTGATTGCATATACTTTGATTGATGAAAATATATCTTAGCAATAAGACAAAGATTTTTTATATTATCAAGTTTCTAAAGGAACTTTATCATAAATATTATGTGTTTGAAGTGCAATCTGTATACCAGTAAGGTTTGCAAAAGGTTTCAAATTTCAAAAGAAAACCTTGAAGGGATTCTTGTAAGTGAACATATCCAAACTATGAATATTCATCTACAAAGATGATCTAGGGTCTACAAGACAACATTTTGTCTAGCCAGATTTCACCTACATATGTTTGTTTCATCAAGTAGAACATTTTCCTCGTTCTTTCAAGATCTTTTTCTTGTTCATTGGGATGATAAGGATCTTTAATGTAATTATGTTCCTTCATCTAACCTTTTTATCATTGGAGAGATAAGGGGATATTATTGTAATATTCTTTCATGCTTCTTGATGATGCAAATTTGTTGTCAAGGGGACATAAGAGTTTGTGAGTTAAGGTGTCGAAGGATTGTGTTGTTGATGCATATTGTAATAGGGTAACCCCTTGAAATTGTATCTCTTTTTTATTGGAAGTTCATTAGTGAGACCATGGAGTTGGAGTGATAAGAAGTGGGTGCTCCTATTAGGTTTGTAACAAGTGAGTCTGTAATCAGTGAGATTTCAATTGTGCGAGTGATTCCTAATAAAATGAACTTTGAGAGTGGTTTTTTTTCCTTATTAAGATTTTTTATTAATATGTGTTCTATTTGTTCCTGATAAGTCCTTGTCCAAGTTTTAATTTGGTTTATTTCATTATGTTCCTCCCAGCTTTTGAGTATCTATGACATTAACAATTTTATATGAACTTGTGTGGATTAAATAAATTTGTTTTGATTTGTAATCTGAACCACTAATTCACTCCTCCCTCTTAGTCGTTTTGTACTCCAACAAGTGGTATTAGAGCATAAGGTTCCTTGAATAAGTTTAATCAACTTGGTTTGATCTTGTTGGTGGAGTACAATGGACAAGAGGTATAGAAATAAAGTTTCTAAAAATGAGAAAGATATACATGAAAATAAAGAGAAGTCTATTGCAAAAATTGATGATGTTTCTAATGTTCTAGGCTCTAAAGGATTTCATGCAGAAATGTCTGATGCAAAAAGAGATGAGTTATAGTTCATGGAGGTTATAGATGAGCCATATGATGAAAGTGATGAAGAGGAAGCACAAGTTTATCTTGAAGATGAATTGATTGTTTCCTTAGATGAATTGAAGAAAGAAAGAATAGAAAAAAGAACTAAAGATGGAGTACAAAGAATCTAATCAACTTGTTGAGGAACTATAGAAGAAGTGTGTAGAATTTGATAAGATTATTGAGAAACTAAAATTTCAATTGGAAGAGTCTATAAAAGTGGAAGAAGCCACATGCATGAAGTTGCAAACCAAAGTAGAAGATTGGAAAAAGTTAGAGGCTGAAATGCTATCCCTAAAGAAGTAATCAGAGAAGATAAATTAGGATTTGAAAAGAAGTCTACAAAATGAGCAGAGCATCGAGTTGTTTGAGAAAATGTTGCTAAGTCAAAGATCTCTGTCAAACAAATTTGGGATAGGTTTTGAAGGAGAAATGAGCAACAAAGATGCTACAGTGTCAAAGAAGCCAATGAAAATGACAAGCCTGTCAAAAGGTGCAACATATGAACAGGGAGAATCAAGTTTTACTTCCAAAAATCCTGCAGATCATAATACTTATGTAGAAGGATACAAAAGAGTTCATGATCCCAAAAAAATTCTGAGAAGAAGGTCATCAACAAGATAAATCAGGTACAATTATTCATATTTTTGTTGTTAATATTATTCTTGTAATGATTATGGACATAAAGCAATTGGTTGTAAAAGAAGGAGTCAATCTGCATTTTATAGAAATATGAATGTAGTTTGTTTTAAATTTAGCAATCTTGGACATAAAACACAATTTTGTAACAAAAGTTTAGTGAGTTCACCTAATCATAATAAGAGGGAAAACATGTCAAACAAGAAAAAGGAAGAGTCTAGAAAAGCTTGGAAAATGAAAGAGCCTGAGAAGGTTTGGAGAAGGAAATAACTGAAAGAAAAGGAAGAATCAAAGCTTGTGCATGCTACAAAAGTAACATCTATCAGTGCATAAAGGGAAGTATGAGGTGAGGGGGAGATATTTATAGTTTTTATCATACAAACCCCATAGTCAATGGCAAAGAGGTTTCTTCAAGGAGAAAATAAAGGAGTTCTTCATTACAAGTTTATTGTTGATAATTCAAGATGAAAAATGGAGTGTGCACATGCTATCCATGATGTTGATTCAAAGTGAAGGTTTGTTCTTTATTCATAGTTGTCAAAGTTGACAGAGTGTGATTGGTACATGCTTGATATTGAGGTATTTCTTTCTTGCTCTAAGGTTTTGCATTATTGGTGGTGTCTCTAGTAAAATTGATCAAATGTTCTTATCAATGAATGCTCTTCAATCTGCTTTATCTCATTGATAGCTCAAATCACAGTGATTCTCATTGGGATTGATATCTCATTAGCAACACAAGTGTAATAAAAGGTGTACAATGAATAAAATGAATTTTGATCAGATTAATAGTCTTTTGATTATAGTGATGATGATGCTCATCTTGTATATTGATAATCTTTTTTTGGGATAGTGACTTGATTTTATGGTCTTTCCTTGAGAATTTCTTGTTAACAATGATCTTGAGATAATGATCTTATAATGAGGAATTCATTTGATCAGAATTTTATTATCTTTTCCAGAGAAGGTTAATAAGAAAAGTCATTGATGTCAAAGTGGAAAATTTTCTTCTAATGATCAGGGTTAGTGGAAGCAAGGATGAGGTCCAAGGTGGTATCATTCAACCCTATAGTTAATCAAAAAGTTTTTAAAAGATCAATGAGATATTGGAAAGTACATGGTTGTGGTGCTTTTTAGTACTATGCTTTTAGGAAAATGAGTGCATCTAACTCTTTAAAACATTGGTTTCTTTCTTGTTGGTCGCTAATGATTCTGGTTACTATTACCAAATTTTCACCACAGCTCGATTGCTGGAGCTGGCTGAATATTATTACATCATGAGGTGGAATTGCAGTTTAAGTTCAAATGCTATATCACATTATTATCATTATGCAATGAGTGATAGTTATGCATTTTAAAGAAGAAATAGAGTTTTCCGAGTGCCATTCAGATGTTGCAGAATTAAAAGAAACACAAAATTGAGTAAATGAGCAAAATAGCATTTCAGATGCTTTCTTTTATTTCATCAAAAAACTCATATTTACAAGGCTTCTTTTGATTTCAACAATCATAATGATATTACAACATTGCATTTAAATGCATTTTCTTTTCAAATGAAAAGGAAGAATTGAAATCAAAAATCCACACAAGCCGTGGATGTGACTGTTACAATACATCGCTAATAGCACATTGCACTATTAAAGATGCAGAAATATAAAACAAATAAGTGACGACATAATCATCATTGCCTGATTATCGATGTTCGATGCTGAATGGTGCGACTTTGTCTTCTCGAGCTCCATTGAGCTGTAAGAGAAAAGAGGGGGTGTCAGTGGCTCCGATTATGATATAACCTATACGAGGCACCCACAATAGTACAACCTACTATTAACCATGCATTGAAACAATCAATCAAATGCAATATGAAATAAATAAGCTGAGGAGAAATAACAATATCATGATCATCATATTCTATTTTTATGCTAACATTGTTTGCTTCCTTGTGCAGGTATAGGTAAAATCACGAAGCTGAACATTATTCGAAGACCAAGCATGTGGAGAAAAACGGCTCCCACAAGGGTAGAGCTTGGCATGCTGCCCTATTCATTAAATGGGCTGAATTTAAAGATACATTATCATGTTCAACAAGAGAAAAGAAATACAACTGAAGGAGTAAAAACAGAGTTATCCATCAAGTAACTAAACCAACTGTGCATTCATAACGATCAAGTTTGTTTTTAGAAGGCTTCAGGTGAATAGTGAATTTAGTTCACTTAAGGAATTCAACTGAGTACATTTACGTCAGATATTGTTGCAAAGTTCATGTTTTGTGTTATCTTGTTGATCGTAATCATATATGTCATGCAAGTTTCAGTTCATCAATTCATTCTTTTCATTCAAGGATAGTGAATAGGCATACATTATGCCATAACGGTTTGTTTTGATTCTCATCATGAAAGAGACCAGTTCTGAAAGCAGTTTGATAAGTGGAACATAAAAATGCATGAAGAGTACCATGTTGCCCAAGAGTACAAAGGACATACTATGCACTTGAGTGTTGAATGAATCACTAGTTCCAGTTGATTAGTAAGTAAATACAACATTATGAATAGTAATAACAAGGTGATCATTCCAGAATAATAAGGGAAGAACAAGCTTTTTCTTTCTAGAAGAGGTTCTGAGTTGTCAGTTATGCATATGAGCTAGTGAGTAGAGGTGGTTTGTGGTGTTGCAATGATCAATCTAAATCTCTACAAAGTCCAAGAGCAGAAGGAAAAAGGTTGTTGTGTTGTGGTTAAGGAAGGTTAGAAGAATACTGTTGTGCGTACAATGAACAAGCATGGAGATCTCTCTCTTCATAATGGACAAACACAGAAGCATGCTCAAGGTGTTGCACAGTTTTTGTCAAGATTTTTAATACCTAGAGGACACTTTCAAAATGAGCAGTTGATGTATTAAGAAAGTATGCAACTTCAATCAAAGAAAAATTCTATGTCAAGAGGAAACGATGATTTTGACGAAAGGAAACAATCATAAATCAAGCCCAGTTTTTATACAGCTATCTAGGAGAGCTACAGAAATGTCAAAATGGAGCACCGATTAATATGGCCCAATTAACTAAGTACAAATAAACACCCAGATTTCTGATTTTCATCATAAGTTTTCATTTCTGAAGGAAGATTAAAAAAAAAATAGCACATACGCACTTGGGGTTTCAAAAGAATGTCAGTTTTCCTTGTTCCCAGCTGGGTGTTTGGACAGATTTATTCACATTTTGAATAGTCGTGGCCATGTGACAGTTTTAGCAGTAATGCAATGGAGATACACTCTATTCATGAAGTGAAGATTTCCAAGAAAATGAAAAATGAATATATAAACATTCAAGTCATTCTTTCATTTCAGAAGTTCAGAATAGAGCACTGGTTCATTTGGGTTGAGCCCATATGAATAGATCATATAAATTGAAGTTGACGTTTGAATCTCAAAGTACCCACAGTTGGGGTTTCTAATAAACACCCAGGTTTTCATTATTTTTTAACCATCTATGATACCCATTTTGGGGTTTGCATTCAAAGTGCAAGAAATGCAATAATGGAGATAACCCATATGGGTTTTACATAAAAAGTAGTAGAATACAAAAAATGCAAATTTCTGTGATAAATCGAGCTTCTGAGGGAAATAAAATTCAGTTTTCTTTAAGAGTTTTCAGGTACCCACATTCGGTTTTGTTTTAAAATACAGAAAATTCAATTACAGTGATAACCCATGAAAAGAGACAGCAAGAAAATGTGAAAATGCAAGTTTCCTAAGTTGGGTCGAGCATCAGAAGAAAGAAAAGAAAATTTTATTCAAATTTCCATGATACCCACAAGCGGGTTTATCTTCAGAAAGACATAATGATCAATTTTTTGTTCTGGGTCGAACCCAAAATCTACAAAGACAAAGCTTTCTATGAATCACATCTGGTGCGGCCTGAACATGGCCAAAATTCATGAGTAAAGAAGAAATTCTTTAAGCCTCAGAAGAACAAAAGGTTTAGAAGAGGAAATTACCAGTCCTTGTCCTTGAAAGAGCACTATAGCCGCGGCCAAGAGTTCCAGATGGAGTCCAGAAGACAAGATTTCAAGCCTTTAGAGGATAGCCCAACTCTCAATGTGGGTCGAGTTCATAGAGACGTAAGTGTAAGCACAAAAAAAGTAAGAAAAAGAGATATTAGAGTGTGTAAAGCCACGACCTTAAGGCCACAATGAACAAAAGTGAGAAGCCATGGAGCTGTGAGTAAATGGCTTGCCCCTACACAGAAGGAGAAAACAAAAGAATACAAGGCAAGCTCTCTCATAGAGCCTTCAAAGGAACCCGAGCTCGTGGGAGAATGACCAAGCAGGCCGAAGTCATAGGAAATGCAAAGAAAGGTCAGGAATAGGTATGACAAGGCCGTGGCCTTAGACTCTTCTGCTATTCCAAAAGGAAGAAAAGGAAGCTTCAATACAAAATAAAATAAAGCTTACCCACTGAAGCTCGACCACTGAAGAGCATGGAGAAGTTTACTAAAGCACACGAGGCTCAGTTTCGACACAATCATGGCGGCGCTATTCTTCCAGACATAGTTTCTTTCCTTCAAACTCATGGGTGCAAAATGAAATGATTTATAGGGTTTGGCATTCTTTTCTCATGCCCTAATTTGAGTGACATCATCATCATCTAGAGTCTTTGGTCAAAGCACATATTGAAATTCGAATGGAGGTTGAAATGTATAATCTTTGCATTATGATTTATCAAAGTCAGAATGTTGATATTTGAAAGGGGGGCCGAATTTCCTTTGTTAGGTCGAATGTTAGGTCTTTAGGATTTATCCTTTTTCCTTAGTAAAATATGAGGGCTTGAATATAGATTATCAATTAGGAGATCAATTGGGAATATCTTATGACTTAGGGTCAATTATGTTTTAGAGTTATGATTTTAATTGATTTTAGAGAAATCAATGAGAATTGAGGATATGAGTGAAGTTAATATTGTGTTAACTTTTTATGATTTTGTGAGAAAATCAGAATATTGTAATGGAGGGATAAGGAGCCTTTCTTTTTGCAAAAGATTCTAAATCTTTAATTGCAAAAAAGTAGACAAGTTGTGCAAATCTGCAATCCGGTAAAGCGAAATCGTAAAGCGATATCCTATAAATTGCTTTATGATTTCTTGCTATTTTTAGCAGATTTTTTTTATTGACTTTTCCTCTTGGTCAGATTTGAGACCTATCTTAGAGAGATAAGATGTTTTTGAGCTTTTAAAGCAAATCTAGCCTATTTTTAGAGGCTTGACAGTGTGATCATAAAAGCATTTTGCTTTTTTCTGCTTTGAGGCAGTTTGAAGCCTTTTTCCATGAGCTTTTTTCTGAGCTCGGATTAGGGTTTCTTGAGAGTTATGTTTTGATAGACTTAGTTTTTCAGCTGTCCTCTCTCAGTCAGTTTAGATTAGAGTTCCTACTCAAACACAATTTTGGAGTTGTGAACACATTTTTGTACTTAGTTTCAAATTATGGCATTCTCCTTTAGTTGAATAAAGACAACATTCCTACTTCTCATTTCTGTGTTCTTTTGCAGTTTCAGTTTGATTTTATCTTGTGATTTATGTTTATAGAGTCCTTGTTTTGTCCTTAAACTGTAATTCTTAATGCAGAAAGTTCAAAATATAGGTTGCATGTTGTGCTTCAAGTTAGGTCTTCATGCAAATTATTTATGTATCAATTGTTCATGAGAAGTTGTGAAATACTGCATCTTTCTGAAAGTTGTTTGTGAGGAAGGGATCATAATCATCATTAAATCACTATTAGGTTTTGAAGGTCATCTATTAGAAATAGGTTTTTATGTTCAGTTATCTTTTATCCCTTTCCTTAAAAGTCGTTTTAGAATAGGATTTATCATTCGGAGAACCATCTCACTCTAGAGATTCCTCCTTCACTCAGATCACCCACATCTGAAGGAGGTTTCCATGTTTCAGTAGGTTGCTGGATATTGCATTCAGTAGGGTGCAAATCTATTGACAACAATTTTTGGCACGCCTGATGTGACATTGAAAGCTACTTTTAGAGAAATTTTTAATATTTCAGTTTGCTGTTTGGTGTATGCAACAGGTTTTCCAGCCTTCTGGAGGCTATGACAATATACCTGAGGACTCCAGTTCTAGTTTCTGCATGCTAGTGCAGCCCATGCATGAGAAACATTCAAACAAGATCAAGTTCTACACCCTTCAAGTATCGAGAGTGGTCCCCATCACGAAGAAGAGGAAAGACAACAAGAAGGCTTTTTGAAACCCCTGCAAGATCAAAGTCAACACCTCTGATTTTTTATTTTTTGGTGTTATCACCAGGAGTTCCAACCCTGATTTCACAAATAACCCCAATGGTAGCACTGCCGAGGCAACACCCATTCACACCCTTTAATGGAGGCAGTCCATTAGATATTGCTCAACATGATGATATTCTAGTTGCAGCCCTTCAAGGACTACCATATTTCACCGGAGAAGATTACACTAAACCAGTCGAGCACATCCGTGATGTGGCCACACTATGCTCGGTGCACAACATCATGTAGGAGAACGTTGCTCTAAGGCTGTTAGCTGCGTCACTTAAGGGTAAAGTGTTGCAGTGGTTTAGAGGCCTCGCAACAAATTCTATCATGACATGGGATGCGTTAGGTAATGGCCTATACCAACATTTTGCTGATAAATCTGACAATTTATCTTTATTAGAGCAGTTGAGCACCATCCAAAGGGCGCCACATGAACACTTGGAAAATTTCAATTACAGATTTCAGAGGACTTGGGATAGGATTCTTGCAACGGTAAAGCCCTTACCAACACATGCATTTCTATTTTATTTAAAAGTTTTAAATAGAAAGATTGCTGTTATGACTCAATCTATGGGTGGTCTAACGCTTCCTAACGCTTATAATATTGCCATTAACACTGAAAATTGCCTTATTCAAGCTGGAGACATAGCTCCTAGGCCTCCTATGCCCTTGTTTCTAGAAATACAGCCACCTATCCCTACTGCTATACCTCCTTTGATTGTTGTCCCGCCAGTTCTAGCGATAGGATATCATAACACAGCCCAAGAAGTTGTTGTCCCAGCCCCAAATCCAGAGATGCAAGAGCTTAAAAGCATATTGAAGACATTCAAAAATGATCTTGTGACTATTAAAAAGCACGTTGGTCAAGAACACAAGCCTTATCAAGCCCCTTATTAGCAAAACCAGCAAAATAGACCCGCTTTCCAAAATGACTATCAAGCCCAACGAAGAAACTTTAACCCTAGACCATTCCAGCCATACAATCCGAACGTAGCCAGTTCGTCAAAGGAACTTGTGCCACAAAATAATGTTGCTCAGGATTGTGATTGGTGTTATTCGTGCAATCAGCCCCATAGCTAATCAACGTGCGCCAATGGAATGAGGAATCAAGCCTTAATGGTTTAGAATAGCTATGTTGTTCCAGAGAATGTTGCAGATCAAAATCAAGAACAACAAGATAGTGTAGAGGTTGCCTTGCCGAACTAGCAGAGCTCCGAATTCTGTGGCATGAATGGCCAAGGTCAGCCAAATTCTCCTATTTCGGCTAATACCAGATCTAAAAAATGAGCTATGGACTCAGGACAACAGGCTGGAAGTTCACAACAGTAGCCTTAAGTCAGTAAGCAGCCTATTTTATTAGAAGTTAATGCTGCCACGTAGCCTAAGATGCATATTCTTCAAAGAGGGTAGGAGATACCTAACAAGGAGATGTCAAAAATGCATTTTCAGCCTCTACAGACACAAAACGAAGCTGCTGTCACAAAAAATCAATAGAAGGTAAACTCTTCATCATTTAATATTATTGAGCATCTCAAGAAAACTACTGACAACATGTTGATTTTAGATGCTTTACAGCTCCCAGGGAAAAAAAGTTTGCTGCAGAATGCTTTGGCTGAGTTGTCTATTTCTAACAACGCTAATCAAGGGTTTGCAAAGCTTGTGATGGCTAATGACTTGGAGGAGAAAAGTGGGCAGAAAGAAAAAGAGGTAAAGCCCTCTCCGTTTTACTTAAGTTTGATCATAGGTGATAAAATTGTTCATAACTGTATGGTTGATTCTGGCGCCAGTAGTTCAGTCATGCTTAAGAGTTTAGCTGATAAATTAGGTCTTGTTTATGAGCCTAATCCTCAGAAAGGTGTAGTGAAATTAGATGGGTCTGCTATTAAGACTACTCATATTATAAAAAATTTAGCCCTTACTTTGCACGCATCCCCAAGTTTCGCTATTCATCAGGATATTCATGTCATAGACTTACCGCCGCACTTTGCCATTTGCCTATCAATGGATTTTACAGCCAAGTTGGGTGGGTTTTTGTCTTCTGATTGGTCTCATCTATTTTTTAGAACAAGGTATGGTACGAAATTGACCATAAAGTCCGAGCTTCTCGCCAAAGACCATATCGAACCATACTCCCCAAACCCTATAAACGCTAATCTCTACGCCACCTCTGCAATGGAGGAGAAAACCATGACCTCAAATTGTAGAACCCAGGAAGACTACATCAGTCTCGATGAATGGGCAGCCGAAGATCACGAGCTTGATCCGTTTCAAAACACAGATGAGGTAGGATTAGGAGTCTATATGATTCGAGAGTCTAATTACAACATGCGTAATTTTTGTAAAGAGGATGAACTGTCTGTAGGAAAAGCTAATGAACTTTGGAAGCTTTATTTCGATGGTTTGAGGAGCAGTGTTGGTGCCAGGGGTGGAGCTATGTTGATATTGCCTAAAGGAGATAAGTATTTTTTAGCTTGCATATTTGCTTTCAACTGTTCGAATAATACAGCTGAATACGAAGCGTTGGTGCATGGCCTTGAGTGGGCCCGCAAACAAGGTATTAAATGTTTGCAAGTTTATGGTGATTCAAAGTTGATTGTGAATCAAGTTAGAAATTTAAATGCTACTAAGAATGATTTGCTTAAGAAGTACAAGCATCGTGTATGGGATTTAATGGAGGATTTTAATGCTTTTAATATCATGTCGATTCCTCAAAATCAAAATAAGCATGCCGACAGGCTTGCTTCCATAGGAGCCCAATTTGATATTCCTAAAGAAATTCATAAAGTGAAAGCACGTCAATACGTGAAAATAGTAGTCAAACCTTTTGTACCTGACAATAACGTGAGTTGGCAGGTTTTTGATAGCGATGAGAAAATTGTGAATTTTCTCATTGCTGAAATTGAATTCACAAATGGAAATCAACAAAAGTGGTAGTAGCAATATGAAGATCAGATTGTGCAATTAAAGACCAATAAGCTTCCAAAAGGTTTGGTGACATTGGAATCTATGTTTAACTCAGATGATCAAGTACGAAAAGACAAATGCAATTTAACAGTTAAAGAGGAACATTATGTAGCCATAAAAATTTTCAAAGGAAAGCTTCTTAAGCTGGGAAAGGTATGTAGTCAAGAGGAACAACAAGCATTTATTCTGTTATGTCAGAGATTTAGTGATGGTTTTGCTTGGGAGTACAAGGATTTCAGAGGTTTTAACTCTGAACTAGCCCAGCATACCATCGAGCTTGAACCCGATGCAAAACCAGTAAGGAAAAAGCAAAGACCACTTAATCCCAAGTTAGAACACCTTATGAAGGCTGAATTGAATAAACTAGTTGAAAGCGGTATTATTTTTCCTATTAAGCACACCTCTTGGGTGTCAAATTTAGTGCCAGTTAGGAAGAAAAGTGGGGAAATCAGACTATGCATCGATTTTCGAGATTTAAATAGAGCATCATTGAAAGACCATTACCCACTCCCTTCCATGGAGCAAATTTTACAAGTAGTTTCTGGTTCTGACAGATTTTCTTTGTTAGATGGTTACTCAGGTTACAACCAGATTCTGGTTAAGCAAGAAGATCAGTTCAAAAAAATGTTTACAACCAAATGGGGCACGATGGCCTACAAGAAGATGCCTTTTGACTTATCAAATGCTGGAGCAAATTTTTAGCGTGTTATGGATATGGCCTTTCACGGCCTTATGAACAAGTTTGTTCTGGTATATTTAGATGATATTACTGTTTTTTCCAGAAATACTAATGAACACTTGGATCATTTGGAATAGATTTTTCAGAGGTGTAGAGAGTTCAGAGTATCTCTCAATCCAAAGAAGTGTATATTGTCAGTGCACGAAGGAAAACTGCTTGGACACATTGTTTCAAAGCAAGGTATTTCAATTGATCTTGAAAGAGTTTCCGCAATTCTTGAATTGCCATTACCAGCCCACAAGAAATGCTTGCAAAGCTTTCTTGGAAGGATAAATTTCGTGAGGAGCTTCATACCAAATATCGTAGCCTTGCTGCAACCTCTCACTTCTATGCTGAAGAAGAATATGCCATTTAGTTGGACCAATGAAGGCAAGAGGAGCCTTGAGCAGATCAAGGAAGTGCTCACAGCCGCTCCTACTCTCATTAATCCAAACTTTGACAAAAAATTTATTCTATATGCTTTTGGAGGAGTAGATACAGTTTCAGCTATGTTATGCCAGCAAAACGATGAAGGCTTAGAGCAACTTGTTGCGTTTTTCAGCCAAGTTTTGCATGGTTACGAGGTAAAATACTCTTTTGTTGAGAAACATGTCTTTGCTGTTGTAAGAAGTTTGAAGAAGTTCAGGCATATGCTATCCAAAAACAAGGTTCATTTATTAGTGGCTCATTCAACTGTTAAGGATTTTATGCTTAACAAAGATATTAATGATAAGCGTGCCGGTTGGATCACCAAAGTAATGGAGTTCAATGTTGATATAAAAGTAACCAAGCTCGTTAGGGGCAAAGGTTTATGTGAACAGATTGCTGGAAATGAGGACAACAGCTCAAATGAGGCTGCAAATATAGAAACAGTGCTCACTAATAATGTTTCGAGTGTTGTTCAAGCACCTCCTGCCACATGGTTGCAGTAGATGATACATTATCTGCAAACTGGTGAGTGCCTCGAAGGCTTAGACAAAGAAAAAAGAAGGTACTATAGATTACAAGCCATCCCTTATGTAGTTATTGATGGCGTTCTTTATAGGAGAGATTTCCAAGGTGTCTTATTACGTTGTATTCAGCCTGATCAAGTTGACAAGCTGCTAGCAGAATTTCATGATGGACCTTCAGGAGGTCACTTTGCTGCAAGAACAACTCTGAAAGTTATGCAAGCTGGTTATTACTGGCCATATTTGTTTAAAGATGCTATTGCATGGGTCAGAAAGTGTGAGAAATGTGCTTTATTTGTTGGTAAATAGAGGATTGCATCGCTGCCCCTGCATCCGATTTAGGTAGAACAACCCTTTGCTAAGTGGGGCTTGGATTTTATTGGTCCTATCAATCTGCCTTCAAGTGCGGGTCATAAGTGGATTCTTACTGCCACAAATTATTTTACAAAGTGGACCGAAGTCATTGCTTTAAAGGAAGCGAACAAGACTTCAATGCTTAATTTCTATCAAGATCTCATATCGAGATTTGGTGTTCCATATTCAATCATTTCAGATAATGGTTTAGCTTTCATAGGATTTCAGATTTTAGATTGGTCTGTCAGAAATAATATTTATTTGAACACATCTTCAAACTATTATCCATAGGGCAATGGTCAGGTAGAATCCACAAATAAGAATTTAATTTAGATAATCAAGAAGACTGTTGAAGATAATCAAAGGACATGGCACAAAAAGCTGAAGCTAGCCCTTTAGGCTGCCATAATAACTCCTAAAAGAGCCACTGGTTGTTCACCTTCTTTTTTTAACTTATGGTAGACAAGATAAGTTTCCTATTTCAATTGAATTACCAACTTTGAGTTATGCTGAATGAACAACCTCCTGAAGTGAGGTTTGCACAGTTGGTCGAGCTTGAAGAGACCAGAAAGGAAGCTCTAAGATAGCTAGAAATACATCAAGCTCAAATGAAGAATTCTTTCGACAAGAGGGTGAGGCCTTGTGATTTCATTGTTGGAGATCTAGTTTTCAAGTGGAATGAATTTAAAAGTAGACCTGGACGACATTCCAAGTTTGATGCAATGTGGGATGGGCCTTATGTGATCACGAAATGCAAGGAACACAACACATTCCAACTTTCAAAGATGACCGGTGAGGTGCTGTCTATCCCAGTAAATGGGATCCACCTCAAGCACTGCCTTTGAGATAAGTTATCTCGCTGTTAGGTAGAGTAGTTTGCAAATAAGTGCGTTTCACACATTTCCTTTCAGTAGTTTTGCTTTCTCTAAGCATTGCTATGCATTTTTCTGTTGGCCATCAGGGCCTGTTAGTTTGCTTTCAGTTTTGTTTTGTTCCTCTTGTTGCTGTTTGGAGTGTTGCTGTTCAAGTTTCTGAGTTTGAAGAAGGGGCAGAATTGACTTCGTGCCCAATGAATGGTTTAAAGGCCACTGATCTATGCTTAGCAGGCAAGCATATAGCGGAAATCGCAAAAATGTTACCAATTTTTTGCCACAGCTCGATTGGTGGAGCTGGCTGAATGTTATTACTTCATGAGGTGGAATTGCAGTTTAAGTTCAAATGCTGTTTGGCCTTATTATCATTATGCATTGAGTGACAGTTATGCATTTTAAAGAAGAAATAGAGTTTTCTGAGTGCCATTAAGATGTTGTAGAATTAAAAGAAACACATAATTGAGTAAATGAGCAAAATAACATTTCAGATGCTTTCTTTTATTTCATAAAAAAACTCATATTTGGCTTCTTTTGATTTCAACAATCAGAATGATATTACAACATTGCATTTAAATGCATTTTCTTTTCAAATGAAAAGGAAGAATTGAAATCAAAAATCCACACAAGCCGTGGATGTGACTGTTACAATACATTGCTAATAGCACATTGCACTATTAAAGATGCATAAATATAAAACATATAAGTGACAACATAATCATCATTGCCTGATTATTGACGTTCGATGCTGAATGGTGCAACTTTTTCTTCTCGAGCTCTGTTGACCTATAAGAGGAAAGAGGGGGTGTCAGTGGCTCCGATTATGATATAACCTATACGAGGCACCCACAATAGTACAACCTACTATTAACCATGCATTGAAACAATCAATCAAGTGCAGTACAAAAGAAATAAGCTGAGGAGAAATAACAATATCATGATCATCATATTCTATTTTTATGCTAACATTGTTCGCTTCCTTGTGCAGGTATAGGTAAAATCACGAAGCTGAACATTATTCGAAGACCAAGCATGTGGAGAAAAATGGGCTCCCACAAGGGTAGAGCTCGGCATGCTACCCTATTCATTAAATGGGCTGATTTTAAAGATACATTATCATGTTCAACAAGAGAAAAGAAATACAACTGAAGGAGTAAAAAAAGAGTTATCCATCGAGTAACTAAACCAACCGTGCATTCATAATGATCAGGTTTGTTTTCTGAAGGCTACAGGTGAACAGTGAATTTAGTTCACTTAAGGAATTCAACTGAGTACATTTACATCAGATATTGTTGCAAAGTTCATGTTTTGTGTTATCTTGTTGATTGTAATCATATATGTCATGCAAGTTTCATTTCATCAATTCATTCTTTTCAATCAAGGATAGTGAATAGGCATACATTATGCCATAATGGTTTGTTTTGATTCTCATCATGAAAGAGACCAGTTCTGAAAGCAGTTTGATAAGTGGAACATAAAAATGCATGAAGAGTACCATGTTGCCCAAGAGTACAAAGGACAGACTATGCACTTGAGTGTTGAATGAATCACTAGTTCCAGTTGATTAGTAAGTAAATACATCATTATGAATAGTAATAACAAGGTGATCATTCCAGAATAATAAGGGAAGAGCATGCTTTTTCTTTCTAGAAGAGGTTTTGAGTTGTCAGTTATGCAAATGAGTTGGTGAGTAGAGGTGGTTCGTGGTGTTGCAATGATCAATCTAAATCTCTACGAAGTCCAAGAGCAGAAGGAAAAAGGTTGTTGTGTTGTGGTTAAGGAAGGTTAGAAGAATACTGCTGTGCATACAGTGAACAAGCATGGAGATCTCTCTCTTCATAATGGAGAAACACAAAAGCATGCTCAAGGTGTTGCACAGTTTTTGACAAGATTTTTAATACCTAGAGGACACTTTCAAAATGAGCAGTTGATGTATTAAGAAGATAGTCTGCAACTTCAATCAAAGACAAATTCTGTGTCAAGAGGAAACGATGATTTTGACGAAAGGAAACAATCATAAATCAAGCCCAATTTTTATACAGCTATCTAGGAGAGCTACATAAATCTCAAAATGGAGCACCGATTAATATGGCCCAATTAACTAAGTATAGATAAACACCCAGATTTCTGATTTTCATCATAAGTTTTCATTTCTAAAGGAAGATTAAAAAACAAACAGCACATACGCACTTGGGGTTTCAAATGAATGTCATTTTTCCTTGTTCCCAGTTGGGTGTTTGGTCAAATTTATTCACATTCTGAATAGTCGTGGCCATGCGATAGTTTTAGCAGTGATGCAATGGAGATACGTTCTTTTCATGAAGTGCAGAATGCCAAGGAAATGAAAAATGAATATACAAACATTCAAGTCATTCTTTTGTTTCAGAAGTTCAGAATAGATCACTAGTTCATTTGGGTCGAGCCCATATGAATAGATCATATAAATTGAAGTTGTAGTTTGAATCTCAAAGTACCCACGGTTGGGGTTTCTAATAAACACCCAGGTTTTCATTATTTTTTAACCATCTATGATACCCATTTTGGGGTTTGCATTCAAAGTGCAAGAAATGCAATAATGGAGATAATCCATATGGGTTTTACATAAAAAGCAGTAGAATACAAAAAATGCAAATTTCTGTGATAAATATAGCTTCTGAGGGAAAGAAAATTCAGTTTTCTTTAAGAGTTTTCAGGTACCCACATTCAATTTATTTTTAAAATACAGAAAATTCAATTACAGTGATAAACCACGAAAAGAAGCAACAAGAAAATGTGAAAATGCAAGTTTCCTGAGTTAGGTCGAGCATCAGAAGAGAGAAAAGACAGTTTTATTCAAATTTCCATGATACCCACAAGCGTGTTTATCTTCAGAAAGACATAATGATCAATTTTCTGTTCTTGGTCGAACCCAAAATCTACAAAGACAAAGCTTTCTATGAATCACATCTGGTGCGGCTTGAACATGGCCAAAATTCATGAGTAAAGAAGAAATTCTTTAAGCCTCAAAAGAACAAAAGGTTTAGCAAAGAAAATTACTAGTCCTTGTCCCTGAAAGAGCACTATAGCCATGGCCAAGAGTTCCAGATGGAGTCCAGAAGACAAGATTTCAAGCCTTTAGAGGATAGCCCAACTCTCAATGTGGGTCGAGTTCACAGAGACCTAAGTGTAAGCATAGAAAAAGCAAGAAAAAGAGATATTAGAGTGTGTAAAGCCATAGCCTTAAGGCCACAATGAACAAAAGTGAGAAGCCATGGAGCTGTGAGTAAATGGCTTGCCCCTACACAGTAGGAGAAAACAAAAGAACACAAGGCAAGCTCTCTCATAGAGCCTTCAAAGGAACCCGAGCTCATGGGAGAATGACCAAGCAGGCCGAAGTCACAGTAAATGCAAAGAAAGGTCAGGAATAGGTATGACAAAGCCGTGGCCTTAGACTCTTCTGCTATTCGAAAATGAAGAAAAGGAAGCTTCAATACAAAATAAAATAAAGCTTACCCACTGAAGCTCGACCACTGAAGAGCATGGAGAAGTTTACTAAAGCACACGAGGCTCAGTTTTGACACAATCATGGTGGCGCTATTCTTCCAGACATAGTTTCTTTCGTTCAAACTCACGGGTGCAAAATGAAATGATTTTTAGGGTTTGGCATTCTTTTCTCATGCCCTAATTCGAGCGACATCATCATCATCTAGAGTCTTCGGTCAAAGAACATGTTGAAATTCGAATGGCGGTCGAAATGTATAATCTTTGCATTATGATTTATCAAAGTCTAAATGTTGATATTTGAAAGGGGGGCCGAATTTCCTTTGTTAGGTCGAAGGTTAGGTCTTTAGGATTTATCCTTTTGCCTTAGTAAAATATGAGGGCTTGAATATAGATTATCAATTAGGAGATCAATTGGGAATATCTTATGACTTAGGGTCAATTATGTTTTAGAGTTATGATTTTAATTGATTTTAGAGAAATCAATGAGAATTGAGGATATGAGTGAAGTTAATATTGTGTTAACTTTTTATGATTTTGTGAGAAAATCAGAATATTGTAATGGAGGGATAAGGAGCCTTTCTTTTTGCAAAAGATTCTAAATCTTTAATTACAAAAAGGTAGACAAGTTTTGCAAATATTCAATCCTGTAAAGCAGAATCGTAAAGCGATATCCTATAAATTGCTTTACGATTTCTTGCTATTTTTAGCATATTTTTTTATTGACTTTTCCTCTTGGTCAGATTTGAGACCTATCTTGGAGAGATAAGATGTTTTTGAGCTTTTAAAGAAAATCTAGCCTATTTTTAGAGGCTTGACAGTGTGATCATAAAAGCATTGTGCTTTTTTCTGCTTTTATGCAGTTTTTGAGGCAGTTTGAAGCCTTTTTCCTTGAGATTTTTTCTGAGCTCGGATTAGGGTTTCTTGAGAGTTATGTTTTGGTAGAGTTAGTTTTTCAGCTGTCCTCTCTCAGTCAGTTCAGATCAGAGTTCCTGCTCAAACACAATTTTGGAGTTGTGAACACATTTTTGTACTCAGTTTTAGATTATGGCATTCTCCTTTAGTTGAATAAAGACATCATTCCTACTTCTCATTTTTGTGTCCTTTTGCAGTTTCAGTTTGATTTTATCTTGTGATTTCTATTTATAGAGTCCTTTTTTTGTCCTTAAATTGTAATTCTTAATGCAGAAAGTTCAAAATATAGGTTGCATGTTGTGCTTCAAGTCAGGTCTTCATGCAAATTATTTATGTATCAATTGTTCATGAGAAGTTGTGAAATACTGCATCTTTCTGAAAGCTGTTTGTGAGGAAGGGATCATAATCATCATTAAATCACTATTAGGTTTTGAAGGTCATCTATTAGAAATAGGTTTTTATATTCATTCATCTTTTATCACTTTCCTTAGAAGTCATTTTAGAATAGGATTTATCATTCGGAGAACCAACTCACTCTGGAGATTCCTCCTTCGCTCAGATCACCCACATCTGAAGGAGGTTTCCATGTTTCAGTAGGTTGTTGGATATTGCATTCAACAGGGTGCAAATCTATTGACAACAGTTACATACCAATATATTGGTTATTATCTTGATCTCCTTTGTGATCAAAAGAACTGTGATATTTTGGTTTGAGAAATTTATTCTCATTCATAGTAATGATTTGAATTGTAAGAATCTTATTGTAGTGATTATTATCATATTGCTATGATAGAAGAAGTGATGTTTTACATTGAATCACATACATTCCTTTATGCAAATATTATCTTCTAGAGGTCATTAAAAACATACATGATAGTGAGAGGCAATTTCATCAAATGTGAACATTTGATAAGACAATAAAGGGCATTTTGTTTTTCTTCCAAACCCTAGTATGTGCAAAGACAGTGCTACTTGAAATAAGTGACTCTGCTTGTAATTAGTTTGTGAGTTTTATGATGGTAGTGATCTCATGTGACAGTGAACAAGTACACTCTTCTTTGTGATAGTGTGTTACTCTTGAGCCAGTACCTTAAAACAAGACAACAATGAGTATATGGTAAAAATTTAATGCCTTGATGAGATTTCAGTGTTCCTAGTTGGAAATGTTTATTCTTTGATTGTTTTGCTTAAAAAGAAGGATGGTAGTAAATGGTTCTTGGATGGTGATGGTAATTAGTTTGCTTGGATAGTTGGTAATTGGTTTGCTTGGACAATTGGTGATTGGTTTGCTTGAACAAATGGTATTATTTATGATAGTGAGTTTGGTGATGAAATTTTGAACAACATACATTTCTATCATGTGGTTTATTATGCTTACACTTTTTGACAGTAAGGTTACTTGTACACCATACATTGCACATCATACATTTATTTTTAACAGTAAGGTGCAAGCTAGATACTCTTCTAGTAATAGTTGCAATCTTATTTTTTCTTTAAGTGACAATGGAAGTAACATTTTATTTATCTTTTTTGGTTTGTCTACACCATACCTATACATTCTTTTCTTGGTCATTCTTTTAATATTTTCCCTTATAGTAGCAGGATATAGTGATATTTTTGAATGCTTAGTGATTGAAAATGTATAATGAAGTGGATGAGATATTGTACACAGTATTACTCATATGTATCTTCTTATGCTAAATAATGCCAAGTGTACTCTTGATGGAATTTTTTGTTGCAAGTATACTTTGGAGGATTGTAGTTCACAATTGTGCTTGTTTGGAATACTTGTTTTTGGAAAATGGTGTGTAACTTGTGGTGGAGATTCATTGCAAGTTGGAAAGTGTTTCTTTCATAGGGGGAGTGACTTGATTCATTGGAATACTCTTGATAAATATAGAGGGGGAGTGACTTGCAAATAACGAGTCCCTTTGTCATTGTTTTCAAAAGGGAACAAGAACAATCAGATCAGGTTGAACTAATTGGGTTGAATGATTGCTTATGATTGGTTTGACATCAATTCCAAAGGGGAGTTTGTTGGCATTATTTTTCATTGATTGCAAAGGTCATGGAGACAATACATAGGTTTGATGTAGTTCATGTTGATGAATGTTGTTGGTTCATAGACAAGGTAGGTGACACTGAGTATGTGGATGCTTTGTTTCATAGTGTTGATACATATCTTTCAAAGGTTATCATTGATGCAAAGGTTGGAATTTCCTTACAAAGTCAAAGGTTATGTTAGCAAGAAATAATGGTGTTGAAGGTGCTCCTTCATTTCACAGTGGTGTCCAAGTTGCTTCAAGGTTGGCTTTTCTTTACAAGATCAAAGGTTATGTTGATGCAAGCAATAATGGTGTTCAAGGTGCTCCTTCATTTCACAGTGGTGTCCAAGTTTCTTCAAAGGTAGTATTGATGCAACATGAAGGAAAGGTTGGCATGAAGCAAAGGTTAATGTCCAAGAGATGCTCAAAGTTTTTTTTCAAAGATACTTGGTTAATGGTCTTCAAAGGTTGTATTCCTTTCTTCATCTTTATTACAGAATAGCATCATGATGATGAGTTTTCATCTTATAGGTTGCTTCATTTTATAGTTTATTTCATGGTGTTGGTTTGTTATTGATGCAAAATTGAAGCCATTGGATATGAGAAAAGTTTTTCATTAAGCTTTTCCTAAAATCTAGGGTTTAAGTCTTTTGACATTTAGAGAGCTCCTAAAGTCTCTGGGGCATAGACTTCTAAATTCCCTAACAGTATTACATTTTTCCTAATTGAATGTGTGAACCAAAATCCTCATAGAAACTACCTCAACATCTAAGCTCATTGTATAGTGATTGCAATAGTAAGGAAAGATCCCACAAGATACCCATTAGCATGTCAAAAAACATTCAAGGAACAAAAAATATTTTAACAAAATCAAGTGATATGCAAGAAGCTAACTAAATATCTCAAAAGAATGTTGAAAGTTGTACTTATCTAATGGAAAAGAAAGGTCTTTCCTCTTCAAACCATAAAAATTGATGGTTAGACGTAGAATCTTGAATAAATGGAGTTTGGACTACTTTGATAAAGATGGGGAAAAATCCAAGAACTTGGATTATAATAAAAATGACAAACCACTTATTGTCGACCAAGGGTTTACATTTAAAATTCAAGACTACTACCTTCTTGAGTTCATTATTTGACAGGAATTTGAAACATCATCCATTGTATAACTGGTTTGTAACTATTTTGAGAGATTTTTTCCTTGTTTGAATATCTTTCACAATTCATTGTGCACGTTTCGATGATTGGTGTGGGTTTTATGAGAATTTTTTTGTTAATGGAATCATGGATCAAGCTCGGTGATAATGTGTTGTAAATGGCGACACTTTGTTAGTGAAGGTAGATACTAATGAAGGAGAGGGAGTATCCTATCAAAAAAATACAAAGATTGTGCCATTTGGCTGAGTATGGAGCGAGTTTTTCATGATAGTCCTATAAATGGATGTTTGGGAGAAACCAGTGGGTCTGAATATGAATTATCATTGTAGGGTCAAAATTGTGTTTAATTGTAGGGATATACTTTGATTGATGACAAGATCTCTTAGAATAAGAAAGAGATTTGTTATATTATGAAGTTTTTAAAGGAACTTTATCACAAATCTTATGTGTTTGAAGTGCAATTCATATACTAGTAAGGTTTGAAAAAGGTTTCAAAGTTCAAAAGAAAAACTTGAAGGGATTCATATAAGTTAACATATCCAAACTATGGATATTCATCTAGAAAGATGATCTAGGGTCTACAAGACAACATTTTGTCTAGCCAGATTTCACTTTCATAAGTTTGTTTTATGAAGTCCTCATGCTTTCAAGAGCTTTGTCTTGTTCATTGGGGTGATAAGGATCTTTAATGTGATTTTGTGCCTTTATCTAACCTTTGTATCATCAGAGAGATAAGCGGATATTATTGTAATCTTCTTTCATGCTTCTTGATGATGTAAATCTATTGTCAAGGGGACATAAGAGTTTGCGAGTTAAGGTGTTGAAAGATTGTGTTGATGCATATTGTAACAGGGTAACCCCCTGAAATCGTATCTCTTTTTTATTGGAAGTTGGTCAGTGAGACCATGGAGTTGGAGTGCTAAGAAGTGGGTGCTCCTATCGGTTTTGTAACCAGTAAGGTTCTGTTTAGCCAATGAGGCTGTAATCAATGAGATTGATCTTTTTCCAGTGAGGCTATAATCAATGAGATTTTAGTTGTGTCAGTGAGGCCTAATAAAATTAACTTTAAGAGTAGTTTTTTATCCCCATTAAGGGGTTTTCTACTCATAAACACTATGTTATGCTCTCTCTTGATAAGTGTTCTATTTGTGTTGATAAGTCCTTCTTGTCCAAGTTTTAATCTAGTTTATTTCATTATGTTCCTCTCAAATTTTGAGTATCTATGACATTAAAAGTTTTATATGAACTTGTGTGGATTAAATAAATTTGTTTTGATTTACAATTTGAACCATTGATTCACCCCCCTCTCATTGTTTCTATACTCCAACAACCTTCTCAACTGATTAATTCCCAAGCCTTTCAATATCATCTTTATCTCTTCTCATTAGGGTAGTGACCCTTTTCTTAGTTTTGAACTCTTTATTGTACAATTGAGCCAATTTAGCTTTGTCCCCATCTAAAAAGGTAGCACCAACTTTCTCCAAGGAAATTGATCTCAAATTTAAATCTTCATTCATTTCCTCTTTTCTTCTTGCATATAATACACTTTTCAAATCTTCTGGCATTTGGCCTTCAATATCCTTAATGCTGACATCAAATGTAACTATATATCTAATAATTGCCTCTTCTATTATAGACTTATTAGTGTCATCCATAGTGGTATATACAAGGAAGTAGTTTGTTCCAAAATTTCATGCTCCACTATGCTATTAAGTAATGCATCTAATTTCACAGGGCTATGTTTTCTTACTAGGGAAGACTTGTCCTTCTTCTTCTTCTTCTTCTTTGCTTCTGCTACTTTTTCTCCTTTACCAAACTTGGCTTTCTTTTCCCTTACATAAATTTTGAATTCATTTTTTTGTCTCTCCACCTCCACTTCACTAACTGTTCCCACAATGTCAACATTTACCTTCTTTGTACTTGTATGTTCTTTAGAGACTCTAGGTTTTCTTTTTCTTATTAGAGGTTCTTCTTCTACCTCTTCCTCTTCTTCATCAACACTCAAGTTTCTTTCTCTTGTTGCCTTATCCTTCACTCTTATCTTTTGTGGGGAACCTTGTTGTTTCATCAAAACACTCTTTTCCTTCATAATTACAATTTGATGTTTAGCCAAAGCACTGGTTGGATCCTTCCTCTTTGTTCCACTAACTAAGGGCATAGTCTCAGAGGAATTGGGGGAAAATAGAGAGGGGTTATATGTTCTACCAAATATTCTTATGCTGGATGCACCTCCCAAAGATCTATACATGATTTTGGCTTTCTCCACTTGGTCCTTTGAAAGACCCATCATCTTTGCAACCTATGTAGTCATCTTTTCAACAATTTTTTTTATTTGTTTCTCCCTCTATTGCATGTGCACAACATTGGAATTCTCCTCATATGTTCCAAATATTTCCTCAAAGGTGTCTCTAGGATTGCTAAGTATATAGTTAGATAGACCAACAATTACATCCTCTGTAACTTCATATCCCATTTTTTGGGATCCATGCAATTCTAGGCTCAACAACCTCCATTATTCAGTAATTCTTACTTACCATGATCATATCACTCTTATACGTTTCCACAAAACTCTTCAGAATCCATTCTATAGCTTGCATATTTCCTTAGGAATTTTTAAAGATTTTTTCTTTTGTGTGTCTTCAACACCTAATCTCATTAGGTGGTCTCTGATTTGAGTAGCCACTTGTCTTTCCTTTAACCACACTATGTTTTGGTTCTGGGAACCTCACTAACCTCACTAAGAAAGTAGAAAAGTAAACAAATGATCAAGGCACCAAACTTGAAGGGGTATCAAGATTCCTTAGTCTTCTATAAATTCTCTAGGAGTTATTCCCTTAATATCTCACTCAAATCATAATCAACACCTTTCTTTACCATCTCATATTCAGTGTTGATGGAAGTTGCAGAAACAAAGTTTTTTTTTTTAAAAATATATCTTGTACCCTATTACCATTGATGTATATTTCACTATAGGGTCTTTGATGTCATTAATAGTTAGGGATCTCTTGTCATACCTTGCACCAACTAACTCCATCACCATTTCATTTTTCACTGACTTGAGTGTCAAAACTGGTCTGGTTGTGCATAATCCCATAACAAACCTAATAGCCTCCTTATTAATTCTATGTGGAATATCCAAACACATAAACCTATCATGAATCTTGATCAATGTGTATCTAATCCACTCATCCACATATCAAAAGATAGGGAAATTTTTTCCATACATCGGGCTTCTTCTCCACCAAACTCTCAAACTTGGGCTTCAATTCAAATTGGTATTTGTTGAGTTGATTAAACCACACATCAACCAACTTAGAGTGATTATACTCTTCCAATTTTGCATGTATTTAAATTATTGCATCTTCTATATGCAACACACCATATGAAATGCTAAAAAATGCACCATCTGGATCATTCATCATTGACTTATCAGGGTGTCATTTGAATTTTGGATGAGGTCGGTCCAGAACCTCAACATCTTGTAAGGTATACACTTTGTAACCATAATGAAAGTACTCCAAAATATTAGGGAAAATAGAAACTATAGATACCTTTTAATTGCTACTGGTTAGGGTTTCATGCACAAGAATTCTGAAACACTTCACTTCGCTCCTTCACTATTCTTCTCTCCTCAAATTATTGTTTTCAAATGAATTAGATCAAATGTGAAATCACTTATAAACCCTTTTGGAATAACCTAATTTGCATTGAATGCATTGATTTGAAGTTAGGAAAAAAGTTGGAAAACCCTAACTATAATGTAAAGTCAACTTTGATTGCTCTGCAAACTTCTTCATCTTGATGTTTTCCATTGATTTTTTCACCAATAGGTTAAGCATATCAACCTGTTGATCATGTTTTTTGCACAATAACAACCAGACAAAATATGATATCCTATCTCTCCTGAAAGGTAAATCTCTATCGGCAAGCCTCAAGAGACAACCCCAAGGTCTCTAATGTCAGGTCTTGACAGTGCATAAACAACTCAATAAAAAATGTGAAAATGCTAATCACAATGGGACCTTACTACAAGCAAAATGCTGAATCAATTCTATCAGATTTAAAAAACTGGTGATACTTCAATCCTAGATTCAACCCAATAATCAAAGAAATAGAAAAAGGAGGAAGGGTTTCAGAGAGATTTCTAAATCTAATACTACTCCTAAGATTAACATTGAAAGTAACCAACACTGAAATGGACCAATCCTTCAAAACTGATCTCTCCTTGACCAAGATAAATCTACAATCTCACAGAAAATAGTGCAATCTTCTGAGGTGTTAATATTTTCAAATCGTGAACATTCATTCAACAACCCTATTTCAGTTGAAATGACAAATCCTCACAATCAAACTAAGCACACTGAATATGAAGTCCAAGCTAACTTTGCAAAGCAACTAACAATCAGTTGGTTGCAAAAAGTATAGAATGAAGGATTGCTACAACATTCGAGTATCAAATCACAAACATTATTAAATCAAATCTAATCTAAATTTTAACTTCCTCAAAGAAATTTTAAAGATAGAACAACAAGAACCATGCAAGACAAAAGAACACAAGTATGGCACCAAATCACAATGTCATTATCTGCATTCGAATTATCCATAGTAGCAACAATTCTAGCTTTCTATTACAACATTTGCTTGAGAATACCTACTTGATAACTTGCTCTATTTACTTCTAACTATTTTCTAACTATCTAACTATCTACCAGCCTAACTATTCAACCATTCTAACCTATCTAACCCTTTACAAATGAGGCGAAATTCCCAATATATAGAATTCCCCAGAAAACCTGTCTGCTAGGCAAGGGTTCTGCAACATTAATGGCTCAACAACTTGGCCAAGAGAGTCTTCAAAATGGGTCAAACAGGAATTAAATGCACATCCCATCCAAGTCAGCCTAGGATCCGTAGTGCAGTTCAGACCAACGCGCGAGCAGATGATAGGGAAGCACAAATCGCGTCGCAGCCTATCATTAGCTCCCTTCCCTATTATCTCTATTTTGATCTAGCTCTTCATGTACTTTCAAGAATGCCGCATCCAAGTTTGCCATAGGTGGCAGGGGAAAAACCCTAAGTTGATTCTCAATGGACGCAATCTCTTCTCTTGAGTGTTTGACCGACTTATCCCAATCTACCTTATACGCCAAATACTTATCAATAACTGCAAGGTAGGTGGCTGCATCATCTAGCTGGCGCTCGAACATAGAATCATCATTACTTGGTGCATAGACATCATGCCACCACTTCCTCAACTATCCCAGGCTCAAGTACTTGGGCTTGATCTTCCTTCTTCTTGTCATAATCTCGAAAAAAGCAATGGATCCAATGTATACACTAGCTAGGGTGTCATCAATGTGTCTTCTCTGTTTTTAAATCTCCTTCAACACTCTCTGCCTAATCTGCAGTGACTTTGTTCTTAGGGATCCTGCTCCTAATGCCCAGCTTAATCCTCTCTGCATCAGACAATGAAGACCCAGCCGCTGCCTTGCTTGATTCAACCTACACTCAACATGAAAACCACAGTAAAAACCATAGGAAACCAATGTTAATCCATCAATACATCGTTAGAATGCATCTCACATAGTCAAGGTGTCATTGAAATCCATATAAAATGACCACAACAAATTTTGGGTTTCAAGATCATTTGCAGAATCTGAGCGAGAGAGGAATTCAGGAATCTGAAAATAGGGTGGAATATGGGGAAATCCGGACCGATCGGATTCCAATGGAATAACCTGGAAACACCTACTTAATCATTAAACTTGATAATTTTTCATCAATAAATCACATGAGAGATCCAAATATGACATGAAATAATCATCAAATGCATCACAAATTATAAATGAATCCAATTATTTCATGTTCCTTTATATTTCATCAAATTTTGGGGAAATCCATGAGGGACGAATTTCTGTGAAGAACGGGCCAAAGAGGATTTTCAGGAAATATAGGAGGCGGCAGATTTCAGAGAAATCCAGACTCGACGAAAATTCGCGATTAAGGCACAATTCTGGACCAAACGGTGCAAAGGAAAGTACTTCGGCTAAACAAATTTCATTCAGGAAGAGGTCACGCAGAGTGGGGCATGTCTCACCAAAAGTGAATGTGAAAGTCATGTCGATGAGAGATTTTCTTTGGTATAAAGTCACAGCAAATCGCCCTTGTCTCACCGACCATTAGAGTTTAAGTAATCACTTCAGCTAGACTAAAGTTTATCTATATGATGTCTCAGTGAACTTACAGAGTCTTGCTGAACGTTAATGGGGAACATCTCGATGTGACCAGCGGGTAGTCAGGGTAAGGTCTTAGCGAATTTCTTGGTCTCGCCGACTAGCGATAGAACATGGGAGACCTTCGGTGTGAGAAAGATATAGTCACAGTGAACATATTGACCTAGGAGGGCATTCGGTGAAGCGTTTAAGTTCGGCTAGAGGTCCCAACGAATACGTTATGTCTCACCGATGAAGAGTTCCATCAACATAACCTCTTGCCGACATTATGAAGTCACCCCGACAGAAGATTTGGGCTCGCCAAGAGAAAGGTTTCGCTATGATATCCTGGCGACCGTTAGGAGTCTCGCCAAAAGCGAAGGCTTCGGCAAGAGTAGTGGGATCATGGTAAGGTCTCAGCGAAGCATGAATGTCTCCCCGACAGAAGGTCACTCGACAAGAGCAGGATGTGCTTGGAAAAAGGTCTTTGCCGAAAGGGAAGATCTCAGCGACAAGATAAAATCGACAAGACAAAAGGAGCCCGCTATGAGCTCTTGGTGATGAAGTTTTTCTTGCCGACAGAAAGAATTTCGGCGTGAGAATTACTGTGTCCGGGCGATCAAATGCAAACCCACGAAGGGCTTCCGTGAGACATAGGATGGCCAATATGACATCTCAGCGACTTCAAAGAGTCACAGCGACTGAAAGAACATAGCTTGATGAAAGAAAAAGTGCTCGGTGGGAGGTCTCGTCAAAGGACGGATGTCTTGGCGAAGCAAATGAATATCGGTAAAGCCACCAGATCCCGCTATGACCTCCTGCCGACTAGGGCTAGTCTTGGTGAAAGCGAAGGTTTACAAGCATGTCGATGAGACATTTTCTTATGGGGTGAGTTCTCGACAAAAGGGGGAGGTCTCGCTGACTGATACGCATAAAAGAGCTCATCGGTGAACGAGAGGGTGATCGATATGACATCACACCGACATTGAAAGGTCACAGTGAATAAAATTTGGAAGGGATGGATTATCTCGGACTGCGACGCTGAATCACGATTTTACTCAAACACTGGATTAGTCAGGAAATTCAAACATTTAAACACAGAGCAAGTCAGGGATGGACCTTTCATAGATTTTCTTTGCATTCTCGGCCCGTTTTAAGATGACATAACTTGAAATGACATTGCCCCCAAGTTTGAAACCCTATTCACCCGCCATTAGCGCACAGGTAAGCTCAAAACTCAGTTAGGAGATGAAAAATGATGCAATACTGAACAACCTTAGCATGAAATAATCCAAGAGACCCAGAAACCAAGTTAGATACACCCCTCAAAGCATGCACAAAGCCAACAACATAAATGATAGGATAGTCAAAAAACCCGGGAAACCAACGACGGGGCGGAATCCAGGGAAAATCTAGCCCACGCGGAAATATTCGAAGACCAAAAGTTCCCGAGCAACAAGATCCAACCGGAATCCAAGAAGGATCGGGGAAAATCTGACCAAGGTGGAAAATCCTGAATCCAAGAAAAAGCCTGAAATTCATCCAGAACTTAGGATTTTCAATAAATAACCTAGGGGAAACACTTAGGCATCCAAAATAAACATTTTAAGCACATGCCTAGGTAAGACAAAACCTCAAAAGAAAGGGCCAAAACACCAAAACCGAAGAGAAAGAGGGTCCTTGCTTCCAGCAGGGTGTGTGTGCGAAAAAATGCACAACAAATGGCGACTTCTGCTAGAAAAATGCTCCAAAGCATTTGATGACGAACATGAATCGAGAACCCAGAATCTCTAGTTTCAACCTCACCACAAACAAACAAGTCAGAATGTAAAAAAATAAAGAATTAGAACCAAAGGATAGATCAAACCTTCCATAAACTAAAAATCCAAGTGTGTGCGTATGAGTTTGTTTCCCTCCTTAAGTTACTATAGAAACCAAGTTCAGTCAAGTCAGGCTACGCAATGATTCTAACTTCAAAAGAAACCTGGATAGGGCCTCGCTGCTAGTCAGGCATCCATAGCCCCGACGAGGTTATCGCTGTGACCCTCCTAAACATAGCTCTACTGCCAGCCAAGCGTCCATAGCCCTGGTAGAGATATTCAGGTATCCCTGATAAGTTGAATTCATTCTTTTGATTTTCAATATTTCACTTTTCTTTCTTTTGATATTCTTCATATGCCACTTTCATTTCAACCTGTGAACAATGGAGTTCACACTCAGGGCTGAGAACCACAGTGGCGCTGAAGCAGAAATAAGATTTTTCACTTGACAAAACTTCACAAGGATTCCTATAGTGACATCAGGATTCTTAAGATATATGAGAGATATAAGATTTCAAAGTATTTCAAGTTCAAATCCACACCAGTGACTCAATCTTCTATAAATATGACATTAAGACTATTGGCAATAGCAAAGATCTCAACCATCCTTTCAAGATGCAAGACCAAAGTTCACCAAAGAAATACTTAGAACAATTCCGAAGAAGATAGATTTTCCATGCAGGTGCAACACATCCAGGTGAAAACAAAGAAACCCCCAAAGCAAGAGTAGGGAAAAAACAAAACAACCCAAAAGAAAACCAAAAGCAAAGAAATTCAATCTAAACTAAAGCAATCTATCCCAACTATGTACAAGAGACTCACAACCACTCTTGATCAGACAAGGTGAATTGAGACCCACCCCTACTTGACTCTTCAGGGCATGAATAAGCAACAAGATGATGGTAGTAGTCCTCAAGAACGCAAATTCATCTTTATATTCAGCAAAACAAGGCTCAATAATGCAACATTCAAACTCAACCTCATAGTCAAGGATAATCAATAACTGAGGTGACTCATTAGGACCATGATTAATCCATATGCAAGCTACCTTTCCTAAATTCCCATAATCAAATTGATAAAACTTAGAATTTTCAGTAAAGAAAGAAACAACCTAATTTTGTATTGTTGTAGACTGAACGTGGTATTCATCCTTCTTCAATAGTGAAGAGTGGGTATTTATGTCATCAGGAGGTCTCCACTGATGATGCAATATCCCTCCTTCTTCATGAGGGAACAATGTTGAAAATGTAAAAGCCTCGTCATGCATAGTAACTTCCCCATCATGATGTTTGTCAGGAGGCCTCACAGACTGATCTTCAAGTACATTTTTACTAAATTCCCCTCCTATTGACATTTTTTCTGGTTCTGGATTGTGATTGCTCAGGATATCAACTCTTTCATTAAGTTCTTCTTCACACCTTACAGGACATTCATCAACAGGTTGTTGAAATTCTTTCATTGGAGTAAGCTAAGCCTACTCCCTGAAATTTGATGTATATCCTCTGTATGATCTGACAACCATACTTGCTCTTGTACCTCCTCTGTTGATTCTACCAAAGCTTTAGCACTGCCAGATTTATGGATAGGCATATTGTGTAACATGAAGATTTCCTCAGTCTCCCATCCTTGAGGGTCAACTGTCAGTACATAATCTCCCAAGCTTGTCTCAGACAGGAATACCTCCTTAAAAGTATTTGTATTGACTTGGTCTGAAGTACCCTTTTGTTCAAAAAGCATATCCTCTTCAAGAGACCCTAGTACTACACTCCTAATGGTAGGATCCGTTAACAACTCATGAGCAGAGAGACTTACTTTGACTTTCTTGAGTTCTTTAACCACATACTCCCCTATTTGCTCTGTAGTCATGGTAGAACAGTTTCCCTTAGAGCTATCTATCAATTCATCCCTGCCATTTTCAATGCTTCCTCCTTTATTAGCATCAGGCTGTCCTCCATTTATGAAATACTGAGTAGACACATGATGAAATGCCTGAAATTCTTCAGTTGCATATTCTTCTTCATCTGGTGGGCCATTATCATTCTCCTCATTACCTCCAAAGGATTGAACTATAGATTCTTCACTGTATACATACCCTGTTTCAACACCTTTATCTTGTTCTTCTTTTGGTTTATTCTCTTCACTTCTTGGAAATGGGACATGATTTACCACCATGACTGATATGTCATAAGGATTAGATGACACTATCTCCAGCCCACTCGAACCACCGCTGGCATGTTGAACCTTTGGCTGGAAAATGGACACAGCAGCCTGGAATTCTTGACAGTCTGACTCAGAATGTTGATTAGTATTATGAAGCCTACGCCATCCTAAAAGAGCTATTTTTTCCAAATAAACTTCACTAGGTTTCTCCTGATTGTTTGGCTGATCCAGAGAAGTTAGGGCTTCTCCATCATGATGAAGTGGCGGCTGCCTTCAATGATCTCTATCAAGATATTGTTCTCCGTCAAAGTTCTGTCTTTGAGCCTGCATTATATCCATGTTGCTTTGATCATATTTGTAATGAATCCCCTTTTGGGATGCATGGGATTGACTATTCTGGTGCCTTAGGTAAGTGACTTCAGTGTTCAACCTCTCAACTAGCTCTGTGAGTGCATCCAACCTCTCCTTGTCTGCACTGTTTGATGGAGGAATAATACTAGTTGAATTTTGCATATAAACATCCTGCGACCTATGGTTCAAGGGTTGATTAAATATCTCAAAGTTCTATAAGTAACGAAGTATATTAGCTTGTTGATGATAGAATGCAGGCTGGTTCATATTTGGATGGTAATTTGGCATGAATGCAACCTGACTTAGGGGATGACCTAGGTGTGAAACCAAGGGTGATTGAGGGACTAAACTGATCACAGGTATTTGGTTAGCCAAGGGTCTAGACCAGTGTTGTCTCAAATCTGTACTCACCTTAACAGCCACATCATAAGCTTCAAATAAGGTACCAGGAGGGTTTGCTTTCCATTTGATGAAAGTAGATGTTAAACTATCCAAAGCTTCATAATAAACCTCCCTAGCAGAGGCATCATCTACAGCATAAGGGGTTTGCAGCCTAGCATAAGCCCTATGGAATCTATTATTGAAAGCCACTATTGGTTCATTTACCTCCCTCTTGATTCCAGTAAACTGCAAAAGTAACTCATTTGCACTGATTGGGATCTGAGATTTCTGTAAAAATGCGGTCTCCAGCTAAATCTAGGTAGTGATAGACCCAACATGAAGATGGTTATACCAACAAAATTCCTCATATCAAGGGGAATATGGGAAAATTCTGCATGCAACATCCTCATGATTAATTCCCCTATCCTTAAGGGTAGTCTTAAAGATCCTAATATGCTCCTCTGCAGTCCTATTTGGATCATTGGCATGGAATTTTGAACAAAAGTGTTCAGGGTTTTTAGGCATAGGATTGCAATTGGCAAAACTCAATGGAGATGGGTTGGTCACGAGGAAACCCATTGGTGGAGGTGGGGGTGGTAATGGCTGATTTATGACTGGCCGAGGTTGTGGACTGGGAGTGTCCTCAGACTCAGCTGAACTTGATGAAGATGGGGGTGATGGAGGTGTGGGAGGTGGATGGGATGATGATGATTCTCCCCTTCTTTTGGTCCTTTTTGACCTAGTGGGGTCTAGTAATTCCTGAAATTCCTCCTCTCTTGGAGCAGATCTTGTTCTTCTTCAGAATCTCTCAGGAGAGATGGAATTCAAAAATTGATCCACCTTGCTTATTCAAGCCCTCCTTCTAGCACCAGTTCCTATTGATCGTGCTTTCAACACAATAACAGCCAGACATAATATGATATCCTATCTCTCTTGAAAGGTAAATCTCTATCGGCAAGCCTCAAGAGACAACCCAAAGGTCTCTAATGTCAGGTCTTGATAGTGCATAAACAACTCAATAACAAAATGTGAAAATGCTGGTAATCACAATGGGACCTTACTACAAGAAAAATGCTGAATTGATTCTATCAGATTTAACAAACTGGTGATACTTCAATCCTAGATTCAACCCAATAATCAAAGAAATAGAAAAAGGAGGAAGGGTTTCAGAGAGATTTCTAAATCTAATACTACTCCTAAGATTAACATTGAAATTAACCAACACTGAAATGGACCAATCCTTCAAAACTGATCTCTGCTTAACCAAGATAAATCTACAATCTCACAGAAAACAACACAATCTTCTGAGGTGTTAAGATTTTCAAATTGTGAACATTCATTCAACAACCCTATTGCAGTTGAAATGAACAAATCCTCACAATCAAACTAAGCACACTGAATATGAAGTCCAGGCTAACTTTGCAAAGCAACTAACAATCAGTTGGTTGCGAAAACTATGGACTGAAGGATTGCTACAACATTCGAGTACCAAATCACAAACATTATTAAATCAAATCTAATCTAAATTTTAACTTCCTCAAAGCAATTTTAAAGATAGAACAACAAGAACCATGCAAGACAAAAGAACACAAGTATGGCACCAAATCACAATGTCATTATCTGCATTTGAATTATCCATAGTAGCAACAATTCTAGCTTTCTGTTACAACATTTGCTTGAGAATACCTACTTGATAACTTGCTCTATTTACTTCTAACTATTTTCTAACTATCTAATTATCTAGCAGCCTAACTATTCAACCATTCTAACCTATCTAACCCTTTACAAATGAGGCGAAATGCCCAATATATAGAATTCCCCAGAAAACCCGTTGGCCAGGCAAGGGTTCTGCAGCATTAATGGCACAACAACTCAGCCAAGAGAGTCTTTGAAATGGGTCAAATAGGCATTAAATGCACATCCCGTCCAAGTCGGCCTGGGATCCACAGCGTAGTTCAGACCAACACGCGGGCAGATGATAGGGAAGAACAAATCGCGCTGCAGCCTATCATTAGCTCCCTTCCCTATTATCTTTATTCTGATCTGGCTCTTCATGTACTTTCAAGAATGCAACATCCAAGTCTACCACAGGTGGCAGGGGAAAAACCCTAAGTCGATTCTCAATGGATGCAATCTCTTCTCTTGAGTGTTTGACCGACTTATCCCAATCTACCTTATACACCAAATACTTATCAATAACTGCAAGGTAGGTGGCCGAATCATCCAGCTGGCGCTCGAACATAGAATCATCATTACTTGGTGCATAGACATCATGCCACCACTTCCTCAACTGTTCCAGGCTCAAGTACCTGGGCTCGATCTTCCTTCTTCCTATCATAATCTCAAAAAAAGTAATGGATCCAATGTATACACCAACTAGGGTGTCATCAATGTGTCTTCTCTGTTTGTAAATCTCCTTCAACACTCTCTGCCTAATCTGTAGTGACTTTGTTCTTAGGGATCCTGCTTCTAATGCCCAGCTTAATCCTCTCTGCATCAGACAATGAAGACCCAACCGGTACCTTGCTTGATTTAGCCTTCACTCAACATGAAAACCACAGTAAAAACCATAGGAAACCAATGTTAATCCATCAATACATCGTTAGAATGCATCTCACATAGTCAAGGTATCATTGAAATCCATATAAAATGACCACAAAAAATTTTGGGTTTCAAGATCATCCGCGAAATCTAAGCCAGAGAGGAATTCGGGAATCTGACAACAGGGCAGAATCCGGGGAAATCCGGACCAATCGGATTCCAATGGAATAACCTAAAAACACCTACTTAATCATTAAAATTCATCATTTTTCATCAATAAATCACATGAGAGATCCAAATATGACATGAAATAATCATCAAATGCATCACAAATTATAAACGAATCCAATTATTTCATGTTCCTTTATATTTCATCAAATTTTGGGGAAATCCGTGAGGGACGGATTTCCACGAAGAATAGGCCAAAGAGGATTTTCGGGAAATCTGGGAGGCGGCGGATTTTGGAGAAATCTGGACTCGACGGAAATCCGCAGTTAAGGCACAATTATGGACCAAAAGGTGCAAAGGTAAGTACTTCGGCCAAACAAATTTCATTCGGGAAGAGGTCACACCGAGTGGGGCATGTCTTGCCGAAAGTGAATGTGAAAGTCATGTCGATGAGAGATTTTCTTTGGTATAAAGTCATAGCGAATCGCCCTTGTCTCACTGACCATTAGAGTTTAAGTAATCACTTCGGCCGGAGTAAAGTTTATCTATATGATGTCTCAACAAACTTACAGAGTCTTGCCAAACGTTAATGGGGAACATCTCAATGTGACCAGCGGGTAGTCGGGGTAAGGTCTCATCAAATTTCTTGGTCTCGCCGACTAGCGATAGAACATGGGAGACCTTCAGTGTGAGAAAGATACAGCCACAGTGAACATATGGACCTAGGAGGGTCTTCGGTGAAGAGTTTGAGTTCGGCTAGAGGTCCCAGCGAATATGTTATGTCTCGTCGATGAATAGTTCCATTGGCATAACCTCTTGCCGACATTATGAAGTCACCCCGACAGAAGATCTGGGCTCATTGCAAGATAGTCACAAAAAAGATGGGTCTAGTTGGTCTACCCCCAAGCTAGACATGAGGATATATGATGTTTGATACCAAGACACAGTGACATCGAATATCAAATAAAAGGCACACAATTTTTGCAAAACACTAGAGAATTCAATTAAAGGAGAAGTTTTCAAAGGGGGTTCCTTTAACAAGGAACTCTTCAAGACACCAAAGGGTCCATTCAAAGGAACACTCCAATTGAAAGACACCACATTTTTTATAAGTTATTTTATCATCAAGGAATCCTTTTAAAATATCCTTTCATCAAGGAATCCATTTGAAAGAAATCTCCTTCTCAAATGAAAGTTTTTAGACTCTTTAATTTTAAAAAAAGTACTCCTTTTTCAAATAAATTTTTTTAGATCCTTCTACATACGAGATCCTTTTCAAAAGAAAATTTCATCTAGGAGTCTTGAGAGAATACAAAATTTTGGAAAGTGAGAGTTTTCAAGAAGAGATTCTTTCGTCAAGGAATTCATTGTAAAGAAAAAAATGACACTAAGGAATCATTTTCAAAATAATTCACCAAATAAGAAATTAGAACATCATGGTACCCCCCTTAGGATGGTGTGTTCTACTCAAAGGAGCACATGACATAATAATGAGAGAAAGGAGAGGTAGAGATGTTATGGAACACAACACATAACGAGATGTATTTTGTGTATATTGTCACACACACATAAGGGACAACACATAAGAACCACACCATCAAGAAGCAAACAAGAAAGAAATCAAGAGAGATAGGGGATCTAAAGGTTCGAGGTCAAATTTGTTCATAAATACAAAGAGATATAATATGCTATATGAATGGACAATCCTTAATCCCTGAAGTACTCAAATTGTGAAGAAGATCATATGAAGACAAAATTAAAATTAAAATTGGGTCAACATAGAAGAGGGCCTAAATGCCCCCAATGCTTTGCGTTGTTCCCAATATCGAAAAACAATTTCATAACATATAGAAGAATGATGATACATAGAGAGGAAGTTCATGAAAAATTCTCCATGCATGTTTCCAAGCATCTACAAGCGTATCAAGGGTCCTCCAGGTAAGATCAAAAACACAAAAATACAAGCATGGGGGAATACAAACACACAAATAAATCTATGCTATAGATAAATAAGAGGTACCACCCTACTCCTCATCGACTAGTAGGTCATCCTAATCCCAATCTAGATCATTATATGGGGGAGGGTAGATGGGCCTACAAGGAAAGGATAGAGAGGGTGGTACCCTCTAACTCACTTGCAACAAGGGCCAAGGAGGAAGGCCCCTTAAGGTATTCTTCACCGAGCTCATGTGAGGAAAAAGTCATTGATCTTGTAAATATTGAGGATAGAGCTGGGATATCATGCACTGAATTAAACATGTACATCACTAGAGTGCCATGTGTCAATTGGGTGGGAGAAGAAGTAGGCACCTGAGATCCGTTGCCAACCTCATCGAGAGGGGCAATGACAAACTCAGGGGATGTAAGGGATGTCTCTGTCACAAGGAAAACACAAGCCAAGGAAGAACCTACTTCTAAAGAAGGTGACCCCTTCTTCTGACCTCCACTTGTAGCGAGGTCATCCTCCAACTTGCACTTCAGTGGAGGATGAGGAATCCCCATAGAAGAAGTAGAAGCCGAGGAGGAAGAGGAAAGAGTTGTAGCAAAAACCATTGTGGTGTTTGGAATGTCTATGCGATAAGAAAAGGGAGGGATGCCTAGGAGGGACATCAAAAGAGGGAGCTTCACGGAGGGAGCAATGAAAACCTACACTCTTTTGGGGTGAGGATCATTAGAGCCTATTGGGGGAGCTGAAAGAAAAAAAGAGGTGATTGGAACTAAGGTAGGCACAATAGAGGAAGAAAAAATAGCCATAGGCTCCCCCTTCATCTTTTGTAAGGCTGTGTGTTCGGTGGTGAGAGCCTTTTGCCTATGCTTCACTCATGTGCAAGCCAGTTATGTCAGCTATGGGAACTAGAAGATGTGGCTTGAGAAGAGGCTAGAGGCTACTGCTTAGACATAGGAATATCATTCACAATCATTTTTGGCGGAAGGGTAGTCTTCTAGGAATGAGTGGTAGGAGGGAGTGCAGGGGTGAAAGTAACCATAGGAAGAGAAAAGAAAATAGGCACCTCGACAGTGGGACTCTTCCCATTCTCTACCTTAGGGGCTAGTAGAGGAACAATAGGAGGCCATAGAGGTTGAGACATAGGAGAATCCCCACGAGTTCCCCTTGCCATAGACAACGAGCTTAGGAACAATGGGAAAGATAGGAAGCTCGAAGACTTGACGCTTCACTTTTCTCCATGTGGGCACCATCACACTTCCCATGGAAGGCATGGGAGCAGGAGCCAAAGGTTCCATAGTGGGGTGAGGAGTAGAACAAAAAATAGATTACACAAAAGGAGAAGTCCCTTGAGTGTGAGCAAGATTCCCCTTCCCTTTTTGTTCGTAGAAGAAGCATCTTGCTGCTGCACAATCATTGAAACCTTCACAAAGATTGCATAAGGGGACACCAAATAACTATCCTTTGGCACTGAGCCCCTAGTCTTATACTTAATATAATCCTTATATAGTAAATCTCCCCTTGGAGGGAGAGGTTTGACCGAGGAAGGCCAAAAGTGATCCAATGAGAAGCCCCCACATAACACCAGTGGTTTATAACTGATGTCATGCACTACATACACAAACCCTTCATAAAGGAACTTTAAACATTTATGAACCACAAAGGTGACACTGTTCAAAGAGGTCAGCCAGGGGATACTTGGCCTAACTCAGAATAGGTTAGACTCTAGAATGATAATGAATGAAGCATCAACAGTCTTGGGTCCTACCAAGACTAACAAAGAAATAAATGCCAAAGGGGCAATAGAGAATCCATCATGCATATGGAGGGTGGTATCTGACTCTTCATAGATTTCCCTATGTAAGATATTTTTAAATAGATTCTCCTCTATTATCACATAACTCGACTCATTGGATCAACTAAGATGCTAGTTATGAAATTTCCATTGATTCGAGTGATGATGTATAAAGGGGAGAGCTCCTTATTGAGAGGCTCATCATATGAGGTAAATGTTATGTTAGGTGTAGCACTCACATTTTCAGGAGGAGGGATACACATGAACAAAACTATGTTCACGTACTTAGATGTAACTAACTTAGATGATGTAAAATATTGTGTTACCAAACTTGCAGAATGAGAGGGAAATAGATCAGTATAAATTTGTAATTTACTATTATCCTTGGCCACAACTTTATTAGAATTTTGTTTCTTCCCATTGAGATGTATAGTCTCGTAATCAATACATTCCTACATCTCATAATGCAAGTGCACACATCACTCAAATAAGCTAACATCAGTGGGATTTGTATCATCCAACTTATAGTCTCTAAAGTAAAGGTAAAATAAATGGGAAATTTTACAAGGGTGCAAATTCATGCCATTACAATTTTGCTTCTAAATTTCGTAGCCTTATGTCCAAGTTTATTGCAAGAATAACAAAAACCATTAAAATATGGGTACCTTTGCACATTTGTTTGTCTGATTGACGGTCTTTTAAAGTCTTTCCTTTGATTCCAGACTTTCTTTCCATTTCTCTTCTTGTCCTCAATCTTCTTTTTATTCTTGTTTGGAGTTTGATCTATATCTGAGCTTTCACCTTTCTCAAACCCTAATCCTTCTTTGTCTTTAGATCCCTTCTGATTTGCAATCATCTCATCAAGCATTGTAGTACTCTTCTTAAATTTATCTTCTTGAATATTTGTTTTCTCTAGATTTGATCTCAAGGTTACAACTTATTGTTCAAGCTTTGAGCTCTTTAGATTTGTCTTTCAATTTAGCATTCAGGCAGTCTTCAACTCTTTTACTTTCTTCAATATGCGATTTCAGACTAGGAATTATCTCAAGAAATTTTGATTTCTTGAGATCTTTGATCCTATCTATAGCTTTCTTTATTTTTTCTCTAAATATCTTAATCCATTCATTTACATCACTAAGATCCTTTTTCAGATCTCTTTTCTTATATTTTGCTTTATCCAAGTCATCCAAGGCAGATTTGAGTTCTCCTTCCATATAAAAAATGCAATCTTCTTTATAAATCCTTCGGGCATAATTTCTTAAAGAGGAATAGGATACTTCCTGGTAGCCATGTGTTCAACTCCAATAGCTACCTAAAAAATTAAGCCAATTGAAGGAACCAAACTCTAATACCAATTGTTGAACACCCAAAATACTGAAAAGGGGGCGAATCAGTATTGTTTGAAACCACTTAAACATTTAAAGAACCATTCCACACATCATATTCAATTTGCAGTAAGGAAAGAAACCAAGAAACAATCATCAAAGAATATAACACATGAACACTACATTTTTACATGTAAAATCCAAAAAGGGAAAACCATAGTGAGGATTAGCTCACAATATATCGTAACTGGTCATAACATATTACATAAAGGATCATTGCTAGGTGGACTCACTATCTGGTGGACTCACTGCTCACAGAATGAGAGAAATAGAAGAGAGAGATGGCTCACTACCAATATTTGAACTACTACAAATGCATCTACAATATGGAAGAAATACAGTTCTACTGGAGCTCAAAATATTAAATCAACACACTTCATACTACATAACTTCTACACTCTGCTCTACTTCACATTCGTATCACATTCGCATGCTCTGCTTAGGAATTCACATCACACATTTTATATAGTACATATCTCACCTCATATCATCCCTAAAACACCAAAAAATATTTATATGCATTACATCCACAAACAATTGCAACATCAATTAGGCCGGCTTAATTAGATTTATTGTGTATAACAAAACTTGTCAACTTAAGATTGGATTATACACACTTTGCACCGAAGGAAATAAAGACATAAAAAATTGAATTTAAGGTCCTTAAGCATGTACCAAAATTGAATTACAATCACAAACATAAATACCTCAAGGAAAACCAATGCATACCAAAAAATTGATGCTCTATACACTGAAAAGCATATTCTGGACTTAGTCAAATATTCAACCTCTCTATTTTAAGCTAGAGAAAAACCTTTACATCTCTATTATGTATTACCATCTCCATTCTCACTCATTCTTCACCAACCAACTATACCTAAATGTATATATTAAACCATAATGTTGACATTAATGGCAACAATCTATAAACTCATGTTCATGTTGCCAACTCCCATATCAATGACAATCTCTTCAAACTTCCAACAAACACTGAATAATCAGGACCAAGCTTAGAAAGAATAGAAAGAATCAATTGTTCATCCTCTTTAGCGAGCCCACAATTAGATAACTACAATCTTAGAAAATTGATCTTAGAGAAGAAGTCTTGGATATTATCAAAATATGAATGATTTAGACTCATTAGTTCATTCTCCAACTTAAATTTCCTCATTTTATTTGGCTTACCAAAGGGACCCTCTAAAGTAGTCCAAAAATTTGATTAGGATGTGTGTAAGATGAAACATGATATCTAAGATCTAGAGAAATAGACAAAATAAGAGTACCAAGTGCTTCATCTCTTCTATCAAACCATTTTCTTCTTTTTGTAGCTCATGTGGGTTCTGGATTTGTGCCAAATGTGATTATTTGCAACTTCAATATTAACAACAATATATCAATTTGTGATTTTCATTCATGATAGTTATATGGAGTTAGAGACACCACTTTTGGAAAATCCATGATAAAATAAGAAATTACAATATATGATTAACAAATTTCCCCTCATAATACAAGTAATTAACCCATTTGTCACAAAGAAATTAACACTTTTTTTTGTAAATTTACAACAATGTATCCAAAAGTACCAAATCAATTTCATACTAAAATTTTGAAATTTTGGAAACAAATATGCAAAAAGTGCATATATAAAATTGAAGTGCTCCTCAATACCTTCCTAATACCATAAGAATCAAGAAAAATGAAGTCCAGAGAAAAATGTTATGAGCTTTGAGGCTAAAAAAAAATATCTATCTTCAAGTTGTAAAAATAGATATCAAACAAAAAAATACTGAAAAATAACCTATACCATTGAAAAGTGCTCAAAACAAAATTTCCAACAATATCTTGTTCATCAAAATCCAATTTTTGGATCAAAAGTTATGATTTTTTTAATAAATTCTAAATTTTTCCTATAGTGACGACCCTCCTAGCAAAATAAAAATTTGCCAAAAATAAAATTCGTTAAAAATGGACAAATTTATATGAAAATAGGAGTTTTTTGATCATCTAATTGCAATGTAAATATCCATTTGGGCTATAAGTGCTCCAATAAAAAGTTGTTCACCAAATCTAAGCTTCAAACCCTAGTTTGTAAATATATCATACAATGGCCAAATTGAGTGAAATAAAAGCTAGATTTGAATTTCTTGGACATTATAAATTTAATAGTGAGCTCAAATTTACACAACCATGCTCCAAAATGAACTTGAAATACAAATCCACAAAGAAAAACCCCAAATTTGGTATTTTTATCAAGTTTTTCTAATTCTCCAGGTCATCATTTGATGCAAAAGAAGAGCATACTCAACTTTTCAAGATCCACCAAGATTTGCACCATAGAAAAAATAAAATCATAATTATCTCCCAAATCTAAGAAGGGGCTTGCAGATCTGAAGCTCTGATACCATGTTAGAGTCACTCAAGGACTCAAGCCTCCAGGATCATTTGTAAAACCAAAAACAACCTTCTACAAAGGAGAAAATCAAGAGCATACATTTGCAATAATAGATGCAATATTACAAGATTGAATATATTATTGAATATGCAAATATACATGAAAGTCCTTTCTTATAATGGCAAGGTGAGAGATAAGATTAGACAAGATCATGAAAATTTTCTTAATCCTATAACATGAGACAACTAACTCATAACAACCTAGGATAAGATAAAATCTAGAAATGACAACTAAGATTTCTAGAAGGAACCTTATAATCCTAAGTAAAAACTTAACATGTGAATATGTCCCCTAATTAACTAGGTTCAAGACATTTATTCACACCAACAATATATGCAATCAATGACCCCCCATAAGAGGGAAAAAGAGAGACAAGATACCCCCCCACAATATGTAATCTCCTACAAAATGGTAAGTGTTTTAAAACAAAACATAATCTAATGCCTACAATGTTTTTCCCCTTGGGAAGAAGATAAACAAAGTAAAAATATAGGAATCCTTCCCATTTTGGATAGGAATTGGTAGGAAGATGAACCCATATGTATGAATATTGTGTCTCTGAAACATGCTCATGTGTTTCTAAGTTCTTGGTAGATGTTGGCGATGCCATAATCCAATCAGATATGTGCCCAATCACAAAAAAGGTGACAAACTAGAAACAAATTTTAAAAAATATTGAACTAACTCCAAAGACAAATATGAAGTGATAAAAGTTGTGCCATTTATGTCATCAAATAAGAGAGATAAACCCTCAAATTGGTCCTTCAAATCTTAAATGTGAGACTCCACAAACAAAGATGCAATATTTGATAAATAAGAATTCCAATTAGGAAGATAATGATATACTTATTGTAATGAATCATTGGAATTTTTCATGAATCACCAAAAAAGATGAATGTGTGATCTCAATAAGAGAAGTAGGATTTGTAAGAAAAGTCTTGAGATCATCAATATGATCAAGTTCTGCATCATATTCAAATTCCTCTAAGGTTTCATCATCAAAGGGTAGATTGTCAACATAATCAATTGGAATGAGGCAATATGATTCAAGATCATCTAGGAATGGAGGATTATGTGGATCTCCAAAAATATCCCAAATATTGGTCCAAACTATGCGTAGGCATGAGATTTTTAAAATCTAATGATAGGTCTCTTTGAAGATTCTTGTATTAAAACTAGAACCAATGAATCCTATGATATGATAATTTTTATTACCCCATACTGATTTATTCCATGTTTTTTCTATTTTAGGTATGAGTCCATAAAGATGAGGCAAAATATTGAGCCACGTACAATGTTTTAGGATTCCTATTTTCCAAGACTCATAATTATCCTGAGAATGATTACATAAGGACGAGTTGCATACAAAGGGACCACAATATATTGAGAGGGGGGTGAATCATTATATTTAAATTTATTTAAAACTCTTTAATTCAACATGAATCATCATTAATAACTTATTCAAACATGAATCTTAAATCATCAAATCAGCAAGCATTAATCCAACAACATAGATGCACACATTCACATAATGAACACCAAATATACACAAAAACCTAGAATGGAATAAATCATGATGAGAAGAGTTTCTTGGAGATACTATCCAAATCTAGCCTAACCAAAATAATGAATAACTTACAATAATAAATTAGGCACAAACCTATTAGAGACACTAATCCCCAATGGTATTTGTAGGCACCAACCTACACGAGAAACCAGTCCCCTACATATAGGTCTGAGCACTAACTCAGTAGGAAAGACACCAGTCCTACCAAATTACATATATATGATTTGTGGATCTTCAATGTTGACTACATAGAATATAATTTGTTTGATCTACTTTCAGAAGCTCTCCTACCTAGCATATGATCTTCTGATAATGGCGCACAATGATTGGGATGCAACTCCCATTACATCACTTGAATTCACACTTACTATTTCATTGTATGATAATTAGTCATTGAATGTATTATAGACATAAATATATAAATTCCAACACATTAACAATATTCCATGTTTTCCAAGAACCTCTTAACACCATCCAAAATTAGCTAGGTTAGCTAAGGGAGACCTAAATTCAACTTGACATGAAATGTATAGTGGGTTGGTCATAAATCAAATTTGATGCTGCGAATAATAGATAATGTTATGTGCTTCCTTTAGAGAACTTAACCTGGACCTATTTCATCTTCAAATGCTTCCTCCAACTAGTACATTCTTCCTTCTCTAGCACAAACACTCAGACGTTGTCCATAGTTAGCTAGTCAACACAAAAAATACACCATTACATATAACTTTATTTCTTTTGAAGCTCAACCTCTGAAACTATAGAATCTAATATAATAGGAGTAAATTTAATTTAGTTACAAACTATAGGGAATAGCCTTCAACTATGGTAGAATGCAAAGAAAAACACTATTACAATATAATACAATGCACGAGTATCCACATAATAGTTCCACGAACACTTCCAAACTACTCCCACAACCTAGAATAGACACAAGCATGATATTTTAAGCATACTACATGTAGTGTTATTTGTTGTTCTCAAATTCTTTGACATGACATGATCATGATAGAATTACACCCTAATTTCAAAAGCTCAAACATGGCATAAATGATTACATTTAATTATGACTAATCTTCTAGCATTACTCCTTTAACATTAGTGGGCACCTTTGAAATCAATGAAAATATATGTTCAACAATCTCCCACTTTATCATTGATGGAAAACAACAAAATGTTGTTACCACATCAACACATTAATCAGGAACCCCCCTATGTGATATAACTAGAGTTCCTAAGCTTTTGAAAGATATAAAATTTTGGATTTTTTCTCCCCCTTTGACATTAATGACAAAGGAAAACAATTAGATTCCCTCTAGATTCATTCCTCTATTTATTTTGAGCTTATCTCTCTTCTTATGACATGTCTTGTTTGACTAGCATTTCACAAGGCCACCAAGCATGCTTGCAATAGGGAATCAATACTCCCCCTCAACTTGTACTTCCTTTTGATTCAAGAGGAGGGAGAAATCACTCCCAATTTCTATCGAAGATACTCAAAAGTCTCCTTGGGAAGAGGTTTTGTGAAAATTTCTACTATTTTCTTCGTAGTCTCAACATACTCCAACTTGAATTCTTTGTTTGCAACCTTCTATCTCATAAAATGATACTTAATTGTAATATGGTTTGTCCTTGAATGCATTATTGGATTCTTGGATATTTTTATAGAAATATATTTTCACAATGAATGGAAATGGGTTCATCAAGCTCTATTTTCATCTCAAAAGGTTCTACTTCATCCATAGTACTTGAGTGCAACAAGAACCTACTACAATTTAATCCACTTTTGTTGTAGATAAGGATATTGAATCCTATTTCTTGCTTAACCAGGATACAAGACTATCACCAAGAAAGAAAGCTCCACTACTTGTCCTCTTCCAATCATTTATTCTTTTAACCCAATCTACATCTATGTATGCAATTAATGTGAAGTTTTCACTCTTAGGATACCACAAACTAAAATATATTATAGCCTTCAGTTATATAAATATCCTTTTTTCTGCATTGACATGAATTTACTTAGACGCTTACTAAAATCTAGCTACCATCTCTACTTCTTGCATTATATCTAGTCTAGATGCAATTACATAAAACAAACTACCAATGATTGACCTATAAAAGGTTTTATTTTCTACAAAATATTCATCATCCTTACACAATTTACACCTAGTAACCATAGGTGTACTTATTTGTTTTCATTCTTCCATTTTAAACTTGCTCAACATCTCCTTTATGGATTTTTTTTGAGAAATGAATATAACTTTGTTTGATTGAGAAATTTGTAAACCAAGAAAGAAAGATAACTCGCCAAGGATTGACATTTCAAACTCATTCTACATTACATCTTGAAACCCTTTTCCCTTTTCACATAGCATCACTACTACTGCCAAAAATAATATCGTCAACATAAACAACAACAATTAATAATTACATCAAGATTGCTGATCCCTAGTCTATGACTGATTTTAGACTCGTTAGCCTCTGCAATACCTTTTATAAAATCCTCTCTAAAATCTTGGTGAACCATGTCAAACCCCTCTTGGACAAAATAATAGCCCCACTCAAAAAGGATTTGTGCCTAGTCATCATATCCTGGATGCTACTATAACTACTCATGAACTACTCCATTCTATGGACATATGCAATAATGCTAGTATGGCCCTTAAATTGGATATTTCAAAATCATATGATAAGGTGATTTTGGAATTTGTCCCTAAAGTATTAGCTAAGTTTGGGTTTGACCAATTTGTGGTCAAACTCATAATGGAATGCATTTCTATGGTGAAGTACTATGTTTTGGTTAATGGGTCTCCTTTTGGTTTTTTTAATGCTGGGAGAGGCATCGGACATGGGGATCCCCTTTCACCCTAATTATTTATAATGATTGCAGATGTTTTAGGTAGGAAATTTTATAATCTACTGTCAGAAGGTTCTATTAAGGGAATTAAGGCTACCTCTTCTCTAGAACCTAATGTTATCCAACAATTTGTGAATGATACCATCCTTTTTGGGAAAGCCTCTGTGATTGAAGCCAAGAAATGGAAAAATTGTCTCAATAACTATGCTACATGCTCTAGGTAGTGTATTAACTATAATAAAAGTATAATTTATTTCTTCAACAACACTCCTAACCTGCAAGCTCAGGTGACTGCTATTCTGGGTTGTATTAGTGGCTCTATCACTTCACTGTATCTTGGTTTACCCCTTACTATTAAGGAAGACACTCCTGATTTCTGGAATTTGGTCCTTGAAAGGATCCAAAGGAAGTTGGTAGGTTAGAAAGGTTCCATCCTTAGTCATGTTGGAAAATTTCAGCTCCTTCGTGCTGCTCTTCAAGGGATCCCTGTTTACTTCCTTTCTATTTTCAAGATCCCTAGGTATATTGCTGAGAAGTTCAAAAAAATACAAAGGAATTTCCTATGGTCAGGGACTGAGGAAAAGAAGAAGTTTGCTTTGGTTAAATGGGAATTTTTTTGTCAACCTAAACATTGTGGTGGGCTAGGGATAAGGAATATATGTAGTACCAATAAGGCTTTGATGGCCAAGGTTGGTTAGGACCAACAAAGGAATAGGAAAGATCAATGCAAGATTATGAATGATAAGTATCTTCACAATAGACCTTTGATTAACTGTCTCTTTGATGATCATCCTTCAGGTTCCTTGACTTGGAAGAACATTTATAGTCTGTAGGGGATGCTTAGGATAGGGATGAAATGGAATATTGGAAATGGTAACAGTATCAGATTCTAGGAGGACCCTTGGTTATTTGACATCCCTTTGGAACACTCTGAATTTAGGAATCTAACAATGCTGACACAACATTTCTTTGGTGTTGACATTAGAGATTACATCCTTGGCCTACAAGGGGCTAGGAAGTGGAATGACTTGGTTCTTTCCTGCTCTACCTTACTAGGTTATCGTTAACCAACATGGTGGATGCATTCTTTTGGACTCATGATAAGTAGGGTGATCTTTTAGTCAAAATGACTTACAATCTACTAATGGACTAGGGTGTGGTCCTTGATCTTTGGAAGTGGGTTTGGAATAGACACATGATCCTGAAAATAAACTTCTTCTAGTGGACTGCCTGCCATAACAAGATTCTTACTCAAGACAATTTGAGGAAAAGTGGATTCTAGATCCCCAACAGGTGCTTGTTATGTAAGTGCAATGAAGAATCTATGGACCACTTGCTACTACACTGCCCATTTGCTATTGGTGTGTGGGAGCTGGCTTTAGAGCGATTGGGCATTTAGTGGACTATGTGTAAGGACATTAAGTCCTTTATCTTGAGCTAGTCTTGACCCTTCATTCATCCCGTACCTCATGAGATTTGGAATCAGGTCCCCCCCATTAACTATTGGTGCTTGTGGAAAGAGAGGAACAATAAGATTTTCAGGAATATTGATATGAGCCCGAAGGAAGTGTTTGGTATAGGGTCTAGGCTCATTGCGGAAAACATTTCACTTTTTAAGGGAAAATATTGGATAAAGGTTCGACTGAGAGGGAAATTATTATGACCAAAGCTTGGCATCAAAACCTTGATGCCAATTCCTATGACAACTCTAGATCCCTGGCTAGACGGGACACTATCTGGAAACCTCCAGACTGTGTTTGGTATAAACTTAATTTTGATGGGGTGGCCAAAGGCAACCTGGGCAGAGCTAGCATTGGATGTGTTATCAGAGACTGTAAGGGTATTTTCATGGCTAGTTACTCGGGGGTGATTGGTATCCAATCTTCTATGATTGCAGAAGCAAGAGTGCTACTAAAGGGAATCCAAATAGTTGTTTCTATGGGGATTCAAAATCTACATATAGAGGGTGATTCTAAGTTTGTCATCGATGCTGTTAACTTTGGAAGATTTCTGGGATGGAGTACTAAAGAAATTTTACTAGACATAAAGCTTTTTTTGTCTAAGTTGAATTTGAAGATTGCTACCCACATTTACTGTGAGGGTAATCAAGTGGCTGATACCTTAGCTAACATTGGCACCCATTGGAAATTATCTAAGTGCTAGCATAATTTGGGAAAACTACCACTAGGTGTTCAAGGTTTAATCCTTAAGGAGCAAGGCCCTTATTTGATCCATGATAGTAACTAATTATGCAATTTTTTGGGCCTTATGGGGGGTCCACATTCTTGTCTTATGGGCTATGTAGACGGGTGTGAATGCTAAGGTGTCTTACAAGTGGAAAAATTTGAATAATGGGGTGGAGTTTATTTTTAAAAAGGCTAATATGAGGAAATATGGGGAGTACTTTATGATTAAGGCCAAGCTGGGTTGTGCCTTGCATAATCTCTTTTTGGGGTTTGTGCTAAGCTCTCGTATATCCTTGTAGATTTTTGATTTCAAATTTGATGTGACAAATAATTGTGAGGTGAAGCATTTGATTGGTCCTATCTTTTCGACTAATTTGCCTCCTTTACTAAAGGCCAGGCTCTTAGGTTTATCTAAATTTGGCCTCGCAACCATCTTACATGGGTACTTGTGCAAAAGCAACATGGAAGGAAAACCTTCCATTTCCATCATTTCTTGCTTACCTAACCGCAAGTGTTTGAAAATTCTCATTAATGAGATCGCCAAGATTTCCTTTAGGGATTTAACTCCTCAAGCATGTGTTATGTACATCACCTTTTTTTCCAAGGCTGTATTGTTTGGGTTATAAACTTGAGTGTGCAGGAAACCTATCACTTAACCAACATCTGTAATGTTTTTCTCTCACAGGTTTACTAGTTTTTCCATGTGCAGAGTGGCAATATGGGTGGTGACAGGGTGAGAATGGAGCCTGACAACTGTGGAAAATTTTGCAAGGATCCGTTGGTGTATCACATTTTCTTTGAAGGCGGGTTGGCACCTCTAATGGAAAGTTTGGTGTGTCACGACTGAAGTTTATCTGCACAGTTTGAAAATTCATGGAAAGATAGAAGGGTTACCATGGGTGGTATTTCCTTCAAAGTGAACGAGGAGGTGATTGCACAAGCGACATGGATATTGTGTACTAGAAAGAAGTACCCGAAGCATAGTAAGGCCCAAGATAATGAAATCTTGAATGCTTAATTTGTGGGTAATGAAAAACCAGTTTGTAACCAGTCAGGGTTTGAAATAGAAGCTCTCCTGTAGCCTTGGGACCAAGTTTGCCTTACTCTCATGAAGTACACAATCCTTGAAGGTAGATACAAAACATACTATTTCTATCACTTCCCTCTTTTGAATCACCTCTGACACAAAATTTTGTTAAGCTTTACTTTTTTTCTTACTTAAGGATTTAGAAAGCTTTGTTGAAAAGTGTATTGAGGCCGCTGGCCAAACCTGAAGGATACTCCTCCCCTGCTACTCCACCAAGGCCTCATTTTGAGGCTCTACCACTTCCGTCTTGCATTATTCCCACCCAAATCCATTTCTACTATCTATGTTGAGGAAATTTAACCCCTTGTTATGACCAATATCTCCCCAACCGAATCCAAAGGTCCCATTAGGAAAACCCCTCCGGTTACTGCCGAAACTCATAAGCCTAAACCTGCTACTAAGAAGTTTAAGGGGAGTATAGGGATTGCCTAGTCTAGTACTACGGATGGTCTTTGTGAGCTTAAGTCAGCCCCTACCAAGTCTGTTAGCAAATCTACCACTAAAAAGAAACCTAAGGATGAGGGGAAGGGTTTGATGGAGCCTCCAACCATAAACAATAGAGGAAAGAATGTGGTGGGTCGAGACTCCAAGGGGGATACTATGGTCGCTTCTACAATGGAGATTGGTGGTGAAAATAACATCATCAGGAGGTCTGGTAGGCTGGCTAAAAATAACAAGAAAGTGCAGGTTAATGAAATTGATACTAATGAGGAGCGGTCTGACAACAAAGGTTTAAGGGATGTGGAGGAGTCTGGGGATGGTGAGGAGGAGTATGTTGAAGGGCCCCACACCATTTTGGATTTCAACAAAGTGTATAAGGAGAACACGACTTCCCAGTCCTCAGACCCTCTGGATGTGAAGCATGCTAATATGGAGAAGATTGTGGATAAAGGGGAGGAGCTTTGTGTGCTACAGGAAAGGATGAGAAAGATGGAGAAGTTCAGTGGCTTGACCTGTTTCACTGTCAAGTTAGTCCACTATGTTACCAACACCCTCTCTACTATGATGAAGGATGAGATGGATAAGAAGATTGCTGAAGAAGGCCCTCAATGGGTTAGGGATGATGTTTTCAATATCCTCTCTCAGAATTGGGAGAATGCTAGTTAATCTGCTGCTACTACATGATGTGTCTATCAACTGTTGGTCTGCTGTGTCTATGTTTTTTGGCTTAGTTGTTTATGTTTTTTGGACTTGGTATTTTTTTGCCCTTGTGGTTGGCCATGTAAAGGGTACAAAACCTTGTAAATTCTTCTTACTGTATCAAAAACAAAAATCAGTAATTGATCACCATCTATTTTTATATATAAGTTACTATCTATGCTACCTCTCCTAAAAATTTGTTGTTGTAGATATCTATCCAATCTAAAATACCATGCTCTAGGAGCTTGTTTGAGTCCATAAAGTGATTTATTTGGTATGCACATAAAATCTAGATTATCTGAACAATGAAATCCTTCTAGTTGTTCAATGTAGACTTCATCTTCTAATTGTCCATTTAAAATGTAGATTTGACATCCATCTGATATACCTTGAAACTCTTGAATGTTGATAAGTCCAAAAACATTTTGATTGCTTCCAACCTTTCTACCAGAGAAAATGTCTCTTCAAAACCAATTCCCTCAACCTATGCATATCCTTTGCATACAAGTATAACCTTGTTCTAGATCACTTTTCCATCTCTATTCAACTTATTTCTAAAGACCCATTTGGTACCAATAAAATTTGTCTTTAGATCTTGGAACCAATTCCCAAATATTTTTCTTAATCCAAGTCAATTCTTCCTCCATTGCATCTAACCAATCTTTATGTTTTCTTGCCTCCACATAAGAACTTGGTTCAATTTTTGATAATAAGGAAAAGTGTACCTATTCATTTTATTTCTCAATTCTTCTTTGGGTTTGGACTCCACTATCTTTATCTCCTATAATTTGATCTTCAGAATGATTCTTCTGAACATACCTAGTTTGAGTCTTTGTAATTGTATTCTTAGAGTCAATATTCAATTCTTCATCACTTCTATGGATTAATTCATTATCTTCTTCATCTATAATATTAGTAGACTATATTATTTCATCAATACTTACATTGAAACTTCCATAATACTTTTCAATATTTTGTTATAGCATCTATATGCCTTGATTTTCATAGAATAACTAATAAAAACACCTTCATTAGATCTAAAATAAAACTTACCCAAATTTTCTCCATCCATTTTGATGTACCATTTGCTTCCAAATATTTTGAGATGTCTAATTGAAGTCCACAATTCATATGGTGTTTTGGCAGTCTTTGGTTTAATTTGAGCTCTATTTAGAATGTAAAATGCGGTCTAAAATGCTTCTCTCCATTACATGTTGTGCCTTGCACACATACCCTATAGAAAATACAGACACCCCTCTTTTGTTTGATTACTTTGGTATGGTTTTTCTTTCAGTTTTTCCTTTTTTCTCCTTTGTTTGGGTTAATTTTGGAATTTCAGGTCAATCATTAGCTAAGTTTTAACGAGTTGTGAGAATTTCCCTTTTATGAAATTTTTTATTTTGTGAAAATCTCCCTTTTGTAGCGATTCATCCTTGTGGGAATCATCCTTTTCTATTTCATTATTCAAAAAACCTATGGGGTCTCAAGACCCGTAGTTCCCCGATCCTTGCAAATTTTCTGGACCCGCATCTCAGAAGGTCTTGCAAAGCTCCTATTTCTACACAACTCCTATTTCCATAAGGTAGTGGTTTGTGGGGATCTTGTTGTGGGTTTCTCACATGGATATTCTTGCATTGACCTTGCATCTTCATTTTCCCGCATGCCTTGATTTGTTGCACCCTATCAAAACCCTAATTTTGGGCACCCTAAGTGCACTCCATGCTGTCATTTATGCAAATTTATTATGTAAAACACTCTCATTTGGTACCTTCTATGAACAAAGTATTTTAGTAGTGCATTTGAGATTGCGCATTGGTTTTCATCGATTTGAAGAGTGTCTCATTGATTCTGCATCTTTCCTATAATCTTTTCTTTCTTGGATCCAAGGTAGGATTGTTAAACCTCTTGAGTTTCCTTGTGTTTTGAGGTTTTCTATGTAGTTTTTAGTTGAATACCCAAAATATTGAGAGGGGGTGAATCAATATTCTCATTAACTTGATAATTCATTCAATAAATCACATTAAACTTTTAGTAATGGAAAGGGACATGGAAAGCATGCATCAAATCAAATAATAGAAGAACACTATATTTACGTGAAAAACTCAAAAATGGAAAAACCACTATGAGGATTAGCTCACAATATAGATATTGTAACTGGTTACAAAGTTTGATACAATTGGTGAACTTATTATCCAAGGACTCACTTTCCAAAAGAAGAAAGTCTCACTATCGGTGACTCACTACTTGGAATAAAAAGAGAAAAGTAAGGGTGGGTCGTTGCCAAATGTGAACTACTAATAATGCATTTGACCTATGCTAAAGATATAGTTCCACTGAAGCAAAGAATACTAACTTAACACGCTTCATTCTTCACCTTAAAAATAATTCACACTTCTCTGCTCTAAATCTCACACACACTTAATTATCTCACATCTCTACACTTGCACACAAGGAACTAACCTTGTATATATACCATTATCAACCAAAACATCAATTAGGTTGGCCAAAACATGTACCATGCAACACTTCATTCTTTCAGCACAAGAATCAATCATACATGCCTTGCAAAGGGAACCAAAGCATATAACATATTAAGATAGTTTAGAATGACCTATAATTATTCCCATAAATCTTCTCTAAACTCTACTCATCTCTTCACAACCCAAAAATACTTAGGTTGATACTATTGGTGAAGTAACAATAGAATGAACCATCTATTCACTCACAACTTGACACACAGACAACCAAAACACTTTCCACTTAGAGAAAATATACTGGAGGCATCCTTGAACACTTTTGAAAATCCACATACCAAAATGTTCATCTATGGTGGAATGCAGAGCATTCCAATCATACTCTCTACCACAATTACACTAGCATTTCCAGATTGATACTCTGTCACTATCATATTTGACTGCAGAAGACATCAGATCATGAAAATTTGGATTTAGAGTCTTCCAATATACATAATCATTACCTCAAAACCACATAACCAAATTATTCATGGTGGAGCACTATGGACCAAAATATTGGTTCTTTGAACACTGAAACTGCATTCTAGACTTAGGTAAGTATTGAATCATTTGATCTACACCAGACCAACACTTCTGCATCTTTGCCATGGATTTCCATCAATATTCGGTTTCCATCAATGATAACACCATATAACATCATATGCTCATCAATCTCTATTAATATCTCCATTCAACTCATGTTTCCATCACACAATATTTAATGAAAAACTTCCAACAATCTCTCCCAACAAGCCAAGTTTCTAATATTTTCAAGTTTTCTTGATTGGGTGTTGAAAACCTTAGTTTTTTTTCATCATGATTCTATCTTGCAGGTTTTCCCTTCGTGAATTCTAGATCCATTTATGCCAAACATTATAAACTTAAAGGCTACATTTCATCACATTGTTTGAAACCTGTGAGGGGCTCTATTGTGGGGATTCCCTTGTAGGAATCCCATCTCATTGATGCCCACAAACAATTTTTTTTTGCATTGATTCAAATCTTGTAAACTACTAAAACCCACAATGCGTTCAATCCTTGCACTTCGCCAAGTTCCAAAAATGGCCAATTTTTGCAAACTGTCAAAGTGCACAATTCTTTTAGACTCATATCTCACCAATGTCTACAAACATCTGAATTTTGTACTGATTCAAATCCTACATTTTCATGAAACCCACATAACCCAACTCTTGTGTTCTTTCTTCTCCACAAGATTTTCCTACAAAGATGTGACTGCAGGTTTCTCAACATTTGGTCATGTAGAATAAAGCCTTAGGAACTAAAACATTGTCTATCCGCTCATGGTCATTTGCCACAAAGTTGTGATATCAAGATTTTACAAGATAAAATATCATTTTCTAAATTCTTGTGGAATTTTTTTTGTGGAAATATCATTGCTAGTTTTCAATGTGTGCTTTGCCACAAAACTCTCCAAGCCCTCAAACATGCATGATTCCCAAACTTGCAAGATCCTAAGACCCGCAAGGGATCAAAACCTGCAAAAGATTAGAAATAGTTTGTTTTTTTATATTTATCTCTAATTTAAATGATGATACGCATATGTAATAGGTTCTAGATATAATATTTTCACCTTTTGGAGGCATGTAAGCATAATTTATGTGAGAGATTATTTTGATGATATGTAATGTTATGTTGAATAGTTGGAATACTGAGAGGGGGGTGAATCAATATTCTATTAAACCAACCAATCATTAACCATCCAATTACCAAATCATACTTAATTGCAATAAGAAATGAAAGCATGAAACACCCATAACACACATAACACATAAACACCAAGATTTTTACGTGGAAAACCCCAAAAGGGAAAAACTATGGTGAGGATTAGCTCATAATATATTATAATTGGTTATAAGATATTATAGAAAGACTCACTTCCAGGTGGACTCAGTTTCCAAGTGAACTCACTATTCATAGAGAAAAGAAAGATAGAAAGAAGTGGCTTCACAACCAAGATTTGAACTAATACAAAGTGCATCTATCATATGCTAGATTTATTTCCTTTAAAGATCAAAACACTGACTTAATACACTTCACCAAACTCAGATTACAAATCTCTACTTTGCTTTACATTCACATACCTCTTCTCAACTTTCACAACTTATTCGCTCAAATTTGCAAAATTTAGCATCACTACTTGAATTCGGATCATGTACACATTAAAATCGATGTCCACAAACTCAAAAAAACCTTATGTATATACCAATCTCCATTGCAAACATCAATTAGGTTAGCCTAATTAGATGTATCCCTAAAACATACCAAATGTGCATTGTTGACATCCAATCTAGATCAAAATGCCTTCATGCCCAAAAACATGTAATATAGGTCAGCATAGACCTATAATAGCTCCTTCTTACATTTACATCACATATTTAATCTTTACAACTCTTTACATACATTAGGTCAACCAGGCATAAGACCTAAAAGAAAAATACTCCAATTGATCATCACCATAGGACACATGGACCTCAAAATATCATGCCAACAAGAAAACAAAATGCATTGAAACTTGTTAACATTCTCCCAAAACTACAAGTTCTAACTCAAATCCATGGAGGGTGTGGACCAGATAAGTCATATCCAACACACAAAAAACTATGTAAACCTAATATGTCGATCTTCTATTACTTGTATCTTTCGAACCACTTATCCAAATTAGATGAAATTTTGAATTAAGATACTACTGATTTCCATGAACAACATATTAGAATTGCAAAAATAAATTTGTAAGGGAAAAGAAATGTGGACAAAATTATCAAAGGGATTTGTGTATTGAAACTTCTAGTATGGACACAACAAAAATACTTGATTTCTCTTGTGTGTGGATCTATAATGTCACAAAATTGCACCCTAGGGGAAATTTCACATTTACACATTTGATCTTGCATTTATTATGCTTAATCACATTTATGATAAGAACCTCATGGGCTGAAATTTCATGATTCCAACTCCATGAGGACCAACAATGAAGAAAAAATAGTTCACTACCTCATTTACCAAAAAATTGTGTTGGACATTTGCACGACATGCAAATGTCCATGTGGCATGCTAGCATCCACGTGGTTTTCTGTGTTTGAAATGAAGAATATTGGAATCCTAACTCATGACACATGTCCCTACAGTCAAAAATTCGAGTGTAATGGCTCCTCCCACCTCTTGCAGCAACAAAACTCTTCCTTTGCTCTCATTTTGGGGATTCCTTCTCATGGGGAGGCTTGAATCTTTCGATTTCGCTCAATTCTCTAGTTCTTTCTTTTTTCGATCTTGCTTCTATAGCGAAGTTTTGCTAGACTGAGGTCCCTTCAACAACCAAAGCTCTCTTACAAGCATTCAACGATGCATCCATGCATTCAAGAGGAGGCCAAGGAATATTAGTAATGCTCTCTTATTCCTTATCTATTTCTAAATAGATTACTTTGCTCACTTTGTTATTTTATGGTACAAGTTTTCCTCCTTGAGCGGAGATTACTTTTACCACTTCATACTTGTTCATTTTATCTACTTTTTCCATCTATCTGGCTATCTATGGATGTGGGAACACCAAAGCGGGGGTTTGACAACAAGCCCCAAAAAAACCCCTATATTTTTCCTTCTTTGTCTTGTGTACAGGTTATCAAAGTGAAGTTTGGAGGAAGGTTTCAAAGGCGTGACCATTTGTAAGTTGATTCTTGGCTCTCCTTCATATTTTCTAGAATTTCTTGCTTTTTGTTTATCTATTTTATTGAAAAAACCTCAGGCCAGACTATGGTAGTAGGGGTAAAACATTTTTCCCTAAGTTTTTAGTTCTCTATCTGCCTTGGATGCCAACACATCCCTTAGAATCCAGTGTGTCACACTGACATCCTGGTTTTTTGTTGTAGTCCTTTGGCTAAGATCTATTCCTTATGTGGTAGAGATCTCAGTACCCTTCTCTCTTGAATTTTGAAGCATTCTATTTGAATATTGTCACTAGAAAAATATTATTTGAAATTTCTTCATTTGGCTAAATTAGGTAAATATTGAGGTATTTTAGGGCATTTCACTCCTTGGGATTCTCTTGTGAAGGAAGAGACTCGTGAGAAATGAATCCCCCTTCTCTACATTTTGGTGAACTCAATGTGAATCATGTTGGATCTTCTTTTACAAATTTTTAGTGTTTATAATAATGCTTTCTCTAAGGAAGATTTCAATATGTTGGATGATGCTCTAGATGATTTCTTAGAAGCATCTTTCTCTATCTACAGATCTCCTGAACAAACTTTTGCAAAAAAATCCACTTCTTCACTAGTTGGGAAGTCGGTGAACATTGTTGTAGTCTTTGTGGCTTCCTTAAGGCCTAAGAGACCCATTGTTTACTTGAATCCAACTAACCCTTCTCCTAAGAAGATTCATTCTATTTGTGGAGTACTGTATTATGATGAATCAAAAAAATTGTATACAAGGTTTGTATGAGCTACAAAATCTACTTCTTATAATTCCATAGCGCACACATACAATACTAGAAGAAATCAACAAAACTTGAATAAAAAACCTTCTATTCCTATGCCTCAACCTACTCAAGTTCCTACTTCTTTACCACGTTCTCAACCAAGTCTTCCTTCAACACCTAAACCTGCAACTAAAGCACCTGGAGACTATGATCTTGTTGAGAAACTTTGTGTTACTCTAACTAAGATATCACTTTGGGATTTCCTTTAGATGACTTTGGTTTACCAAGGTATGCTTTAGGAATCCTTGAAAAATATCCTCTTGCTCACTTCTGCTAGGTCAATAGATGTTAATACATTGATGACTCATATTCATGCGGATTTTTTGAATATTACATTTTATTTGTAGGAATTTATGGCCCCAGATGTACACAAGCAAGTGGATCCTCTAATGGTCATAGTCAACATTAATAACATTGGTATTAGACGTACCCTCATTGACAAAAACTCAAATATCAATGTTTATAGTATGGATTTGTTGCCTAATATTAATGTTGATTCTTCTTCCTTAGCTACTTCTTCTTTATACATTCATAGATTTGATAATGTTAGTCGACAAGCCCTAGACACAATAATCTTTCCCTTGTGGCTAGGACCCATTACCTTACCCACTTTGGTGCATGTGATACCTAGCCCCTTACCTTACAACCTTCTTTTGGGAAGACCTTGGATTCATGCTATGGGAGTTGTGACTTCTACTCTACATCATTCTTTAAAGTTTGTGGCTAATAATCAAGTGGTTACAATTAAGGCTGACCCTAATGTAATCCACCTTTGTGAATTGGTGGCTGTTGGTAGAGCTTCAGTTGTTTCCACTCTTAAGAATTGTATTCTATCGCTAACCTCTGATGCATTGACCTAATCTTTGGTGGTGTCGTCTGTAGAGATCGTCCCCAAAGCAAGTGTCCTGAAAGAGGAATAGCCTAAAGTAGAAAGTCCTAGCTCTTCCCTATCTACTTCTTCCTTTGAATCAAATGCATGTCTTGGTGATGATAGGGGATCCTTGGAATTTTTTGAATTCTTCATCAGAGAGTACAAAGTGAACCCCATCCACATTGATCTTCCAATAATTTCAAATAATTCCGCTAAGAAAGTTGATCAACCTCATGCTGAGAAGGAAAGTTATGATCCTACCCAAGAACCTAGCTATTCCCCTGCTAACGAGGATGATCAAAGTTCTACTGGAAAGGTTAACATTTGTAATTTCAATGAGAAGGATGGTTGTGGTAGCATAAACATGTTTGCACTCATTGGTGGAATGGCACTCTCTACATTGAACCACCTTCTTCTGAGGCTTTGCAAACTCATTATGGCCCTGGATATACACTCATTTCTAAGTATCATTATGGGTGTAAAGGTATTGGGCATATTGAACAAGGAATTCAGGTCCCTATCCAATTTAAGCCTCACAAGTGTAACTTGGGATTGGGATGCTCTATTGAAAAAAGAAGACAAAAGCCATGGTGGAGTGTTAACATGATTTCAGCTGAACCTCTCAACTTAGTTCATCTTGAACTGATAAAGGATAAAATAGAACCCAAAAAAGTTCCTATAGATGTCTTTTCCTCGGAAGAAGCATTGGAAGAATTACTAGGTTCCTATTCTCACTTGCCTTCCTTTCACCATAAGCGATGATTCTCGTATCACTTGAATAAACAAGCATACTTTGGAGAATTTGTTTTGAATATGAACAAGGAGGATCCTCTATCCAATGTTGATGATGGTGTCTTGATACCTCATCTTGAAGATTGTAGTCCTCTCCTTAAGGGGGATACTACTAAACTTTTCATAGATCCTGAATCCCCTAAAAAGATGATTAAGATTGAAAAATGCCTTTCTTTTGAAGAAGCTAAGGAGCCCTCTGACCTTTTACACTCTCATCCTGATATCCTTACTTGGTCTTATGAGGACATGCCTGGTATTGATGAGTCTATAGAAGTTCACAATATCATCCTATATCCTAATGCCAAACTAGTTAAGAAAAAAATCTGAAAGATCAATCCCAATGTTGTATTTTTGGTTAAGACTGAGATAGAGAAGCTATTAAAAGTAGGATTTATCCATACTATCGACTATTCATATTGGATCTCAAATGTTGCTGTAGTTAGAAAAATTGACGGCCATATTCATGTTTGTATCGAATTTCATGACATCAATAAGGCTCCTCTTAAAGATGAGTTTTTGTTGCCTAATATTGATATGATTGTAGGATCGATTGCAGGCCACACCTTGTTGTCCCCCATGGATGGCTTCTCAGGCTACAACTAGGTTTGTATTAATCTGGAAGATTAGTATAACACAACCTTCACTACCCCTTGGGGTACCTTTTTTTATGTGGTCATGTCATTTAGATTAAAGAATGTAGGCATGACTTACCAATGGGAAATGACCCCCATCTTTCATGATTTCATTCACAAAATCCTAGAAGACTATGTTGACAATATCTTGGAATATTCCACAACCCATCAAGATCATGTAGGAAATTTTCATCTCATATTTGAAAGGCTTCGACTCTATAAGATGAGGTTCAACCCTCTCAAGTGTGTCTTTAGCGTGGACGTGGGTAAAATTTTAGGATTTATAGACTCCCATCATGGAGTTGAAGTCAATACAAAAAAAATGATGCAATTATTAACATGCCTCCACCTAGAAACATTTTTGAATTATAGAGCTTGCAAGGGAAGATTCAGGAAACATGTAGATTCATATCTTAGTTGGCTAGTTGTACTCTTCCCTTCACTCATTTGTTAAACAGGATGCTCACTTTATATGGGATGATGAGTTCCAGAAAGCTTTTGATTCAATAAAAAAATATCTAGCCAATCCTCCTGTATTAATGATGGCTATGCAAGATAGACCCTTTTTGCTTTACCTTGTTGTGTCACCATACACTTTGATAGCCTTGCTTGCTCAATATGATGATGATGGTAGAGAAAGTGTGGTCTATTACATTAGCTATGTCCTTGTTGACTATGAAACTCATTATTCCACCATGGATAAAAATGTCTCGCTCTCGTCTTCGCAATGCAGAAGTTAAGACATTATCTTCTTCATGCCGAAACACATGCCATTGTGAAAAGTGATCTTCTGAAGCATTTTTTTCTAATGCCGACCTTGCTGGAAGGTTAGCAAAATGGGTAATGTTTCTTTCTAAGTTCAACATAAATTTTGTGACTCAAAAATTGATAAAAGTTCAAGTGGTTTTTGATCAACTAGCAGACGCTCCCTCATCTCGCTCTTTCCTTGGTCTGGACTTGTTTCAGGTGATGAGTATATTTTCACAATTAGTCATGATCTTGTATGGGAGATGTATTTAGATGGATCGAGATGTCAAATTGGCTCTAGGGTAGGCATAGTTTTGTTCTCACCTAAGGGTAAGCCAATCCATCTCCCCTTTCGATTAGAGTTTCCTTGCACCAATAATATCATCAAGTACAAGGCCCTTGTTACTAATTTGCATGCCATGATCACATTAAACATAAAGCATCTTCATATACATGGTGACTCTGAGCTTATTGTGAATTAGATTATAGGAACATATCAAGCTAAGAAAAGTAAGTTGTCTCAATATTGTGACCTAGCTTTTTCCTTGATCAATTCACCTCTTTCACAATAGATAGTGTTCCTAGAAGGGAAAAATGATATGCAGACACCACGGTAAGCGTTGCCTCCTTGGTGCCATTGAATAAGGATATGAAAGAATACCACTTTGTGGTTCATATTCTTTGGTCTCATGCTATTTCTGATCAACATAAATCCAATTCTCTTGTGTGTACTCATGTAGACTCAAAAGAATGGTATTTCAACATTTACAACTATCTAGAGAATAGAAATTTTCCTGATGATGCAAAGAAGAACGATCACACTTGGATACAAAAGCTTTCAATCCTCTATGTTGTCTTATCGAATGTTTTTTTAATCGAAAATCCTATAATGGTTTACTCCTTCAATGTCTCACTAAAGTGAAAATACCCCTTTCCCTTAAGGAAGCCCATTCAAGTTCTGGTGTGGATATTTTGGTGGTAAATACCTGGTGTGAACATTAATCCACATGAGATACTTTTGGCAGAAAATGGAACAAGATTCCTTTGATTTTGTCAAGAAGTGTCCATAATTTCAACAACATAGTCATCTTATTCATGCTCCTACTCAAGAGTTACAAAATCAGAACTCTCCTTGGCCATTCACAAAATGGGGTTTGGATATTATTGGAAAGATATCACCTCCTTCCTCCAAAGGACATGTATTTATCATTACTGCTACCGATTACTTTATTAAGTGGGTCGAAGCTATCCCACTATGATCCACGAACACTGAAGCTATCTATAGCTTTCTTCTAAATAATATCATTGCTCACTTTGGATTTCCTTCTACCTTTGTTTCTGAAAATTGTACACCATTCAAAAAAAAGGAAGTTGTTGAATAACCAGAATATTGAGAGGGGGTGAATTAGTATTCCATAAAACCATTCAAATAAAATCCATCTAAACATTATCACAATTCTGATTGAATCAGGAAGAGAGGAAATAGAAACAAATCAATGCATCAACATACATGAACACCAAAATTTTTATGTGGAAAACCCAAAATGGGAAAAAATAAATGGGAGGATTAACTCACAATATATTATATCCAGATACAAGATATTATAGGGCTCACTGCCAAGACTCATTGTCCTTGAAAGGCTCACAACCTGAATACAAAAGATGGCTAACCACCAAGATACAAAAGTTATGGCTCACTACCAAGAGTATGAACTGATAGAATACACCTTCTGTATGGAGGGTTCAATTCCAGTGAAGCTCTGAAGAAGAAGTACTACTTTTCACAAAAATTGCTCAACAATTATGTTTTGATCCATAATTGATAAATCATTTAGGCTTGCATATTCAAACATTCCTCAATACTCTTTTCACTTCACCATATCTCTCTTGTTTCTCCTTCCCATACTCACACTTTCACATTTTCACTTCACTCTCTCTCCCTCTCATCTCCTTCAAAGAGTCTTACATATATATATAAGCATATCTCATTCATCAATTAGGTCAACCTAATTAGATGAAAGAAAAATAGTAAAAAAAACTCTTGTCGGCACCATATATGATTTAAAACATTTTTTTCCATGTAGTGAATTATATCAAGTTAGCGAAGATCTATAGAAAAACATCCACAATGTATATCTAGTCTTCTTAATGTATGTCATACGATAGGTCAGCCAAGACTAGGACTTAACCACATAAAATACAAACCAACATACAATCCTAAAAGCAAATACCTTTCATATCTAATATCACATCAATTTATTATCACATTACCATCATAGAGACTACCATTAGAACCACAACATTAGAATTTTCTCCTTAGGAAAATGTGAAGTCTCCCACACTGATATGTTGAGCAGATAAGTAATAGTGGAATACAAAGATAAACTCTATCAATGATAAATTTCTATTCACCATTCAAAAATTCTCAAGATCCTAGATGTAGCCATCTGAATGAGACACAATAACATGGTTAAGAGATTAGAGTCATATCTTTTCTTGCGATAAATTCCAGACTCAAAAACCAACACACTGGTTCATCAAAAAAGAACATTTCCAGTAGAGAACAACTTTTGGTAAACTAAGTAAGCTTGCCATACAGTTGTCACCATGTTGAAATCAATGACAACACAAGAACAACAACCACAATCCATATACACTTCATGCTCATGTTGCAAGGCTCGATAATTCCAACAAAAGTAAAGCAATGTTTAGAGAAATTTCATATGCAACATAGATTTTCTACATCATATTATCCTTAGTCTAATGGACAAGTAGAAGCGTCTAATAAGACCCTTGAGCTTATTCTTCAAAAAATAGTAAATAATCATGGTAAGTATTGGAATATTCAATTAATGTACACTTTGTGGGCCTATCACATGAGTGTCTATATGGTGACGAGAACAACCCCTGAAAACCTCGTGTACGGTGCTGAATCTATCATGCCTTTAGAGTTGGAGATTCCATCTTTGTGGGTTTCCATTAAAGGGTTATTTGATGATGAAACTTACCAATCCAATCATTTGCATAAGATTGAGTTGCTCGATGAGTGTTGTTTACATTCCCTGGATCATCTTAAAGCTTATCAACGATCACTATCTAGGCAGTATATGTAACACCCCACCAAGGAACCCAAAAGGACAACACAACTAAGCCACCACAATGGAATAATTTTTTTATTATCAAGAAATAACAATGGAATGCATAACATATAATCTAAACCTAGGTCCTTTAAGGTTCCTCGACTACGCTACTCATGAACCATTAACCAACATAAAAGGAATCATTTTTTATTTATATAATAAGCAATGTTCAGTTTAAAAGCATCACATTAAATGATTCCACAAAACATATCAACTGATAATCAACTTTAAGTTCATTTCAAGCTAACTGCATATACAAGACACATTACATTATAGTATTCATTGCAAGAAGAATTACATCAATATCGGTTACATCATTACAATCCTTACAACAATGCTTCCATGAGTATAGGTGGGAAGAATACATCTGAATAAAATATGAGATAAAACAGATATACAATCCAATACATATACATAAAAGTTTGTATCCTTAATTTGGAACAAGATCTGGAGTCCACAACATAAGAACAAATCTCCATGCACACGAACATGTAACAAGAATACCCAATGGAGGAAAAAGCACCAACCTCCTAACCATGTGGAACCTTGAGGTCCACCCCTATGCTAGTAGATAACACAAGGTCCCACTACAAATAGATAGTTAGGAAAGCAACAAGCTAACACAATCAAGGGTTACACATGGACTCCAACACAATACTACTTGCAACACAACATCACTTACAACATTGGCTTCACTTCCAAAGGCACAGGCACAACATAGGGAAAGTAGAAATTGTTGGGACTTAAAATTTCATGTAAATTTTAGGTCCCCATATTGAAAAAGAGGATTTTAACACTCATAAATTCAAGTGTAAAAGAAATCTCAGGAGCACATTTTGAAAAATTATAATTTTGGATCTGTTCAATTTCAAGCAAAATCACTTTGTAGACATGTTCATTTATCATATGTGAGTGTCTTTGCAAATTTTTAGCCTCATAAAATCTGATTTGACAAAGTTTCGAAGCAACAAGTTGATGGGTTTTCTAGAAAATCTGATGTCAGCATAGTGGAATCTGTTAAAATGGTCAACTTTGAGGGTGAATATTAAGAAAGTGGATAATGATAATCACAAATAGATTGGTGCCTTCAATTCTCTACACAAAATTCTACCTCCATGCCAATTTTTAGGGTGTTTGGATGTCATTTGGTATTTTTTCAAAATCAAAATCAAATGAGTTTTACAAAGTTTGACAGGTGCAATTTTTCAAAAAATGCTGAATGGGAAACTTTGAGCGTTAATAGTTTTCGGTCTGGATCATTTTGTGCCAAATCATCTGGTAAACATGTTCCCCTATCATGGCTCAACATACTGGTGCATTTTCATGGCTTTTCGACATCATTTGATCAGTTTTCAAAAGCCATTTTGGAGGCTACCTGGCTCATTTTTGTCACTGTGCAGCAAAGAAAAAGTTCATCGGCAAGACAGGTTTGAGGTCTTGCCGAATCTGTAAGACATATTTGAGGTCTTTCCAAATTGGCAAGACATGAATGAGTTTTCAAATGTCTTGGTGACTTCATATGTCTCAGCGAGATCTACAAGACATATTTGAGGTCTTGCTGAATCGACAAGACATGAATGAGTTTTCAAATGTCTTGGCGACTTCATATGTCTTACCGATATCTGCAAGACATGAATAAGTTTTTCAAATGTCTTGGCGACTTCATGTGTCTAGGCGATATCTGGAAGACATGAATGAGTTTTTCAAATGTCTTGGCGACTTCATATGTCTCGACGATATCTGCAAGAGTGGTTTGATGTCTTGGCAATATTTGCAAGACATGAATGATTTTTTCAAATTTCTTGGTGACTTCATATGTCTCTGCGATATCTACAAGAGTGGTTTGATGTCTTGGCGATATCTGCAAGACATGAATGATGTCTTGGCGATATCTGCAAGACATGAATGATGTCTCAGCGATACAATCTTCCTACAACAATTTGAATCGGCAAGACTTTCTGATATCGATGTAAGATAAAATAATGCTTCCCGATGCTTTATGTCACCCAGATGTGAATATGTATGGTCATAATGCAAACGAAAAAATTGAACGAAATATGCTTATGGTGGAAATCGATAATACTTTGAGGAAAAATAAATTTTATTCATTTTATCGAGGGGATTTAAAAGTGGAGAATTATTTTATTCACGAGAAGCATAAAGGGTAAAAGATTATGAAATATTTGCACTAGAAGGAAATATATTTTTTACGAAAGGTGTAAGAGTGCTTTGGGAGGTAAAATATTTTTATGGAAGAATTAACCAATTAGGTAATTATTTTACCTAAAAAATATTTTCATGTGAAAGTGTAAATAAATCAATTTGCACCAGGGTAAGTGCACCAAGATGGTTCCCAAAAAAGGGGCTTAAGTGGCCACTTTTTTTCTGAAATCAGGAAATACTGACCTTGGACGTGAAATTGAGGATAGCTACACTCAAATTTTTTTGATGGAACAAAAACAAGGACCGCAGTGCTCCGAGTCTACTTTCTAAACTACTAATTTATTTTGAAAATGGTTGAGATTAAGGGGTTCAAAAGAGGGACACACACAAATTGCTGTTGTTTCTGTCAGAAAAACATAACATAGAACCTCTTGTGTGACCCGAGCACGGTGGACTTTTTTTTAGTATTTTTAAAATCGCTCCGGTCAGAAGTTAGATAACAGTATGTAGTAAGGACTGGATATTTTCTGATAATTTTTTAATGAATATTTGATTTTTTATTAATTTTCTAAGTGGGCACTTCCTAAAAGCAGAATTTTGGCCGTGCTCCCCCTCAAATTTTTTGAAACTAAAAGATTTTTCTAAAATTTTTTTTTAAAAAATTGTAGAATGGAGTCTAGTTTCTAAAAATATAATTTATTTCAAATTTCGATGAACGGTTAATTTATAGCGAAAAAAATACCAAACACTCTTTTTGAAGAAAAACGGACATACAATCAAAAGAAATTATGGATGAAAAGTTTAACATTGTTAGAAAGTGAAAAAAATTACATCGTTGGAAAGCTAATAAAGAACCTAACATTACCCATGTCTTCGATTTTCTTGATATTGAACTAGATGCAATCTTGATGGTGAGCACGAACCCGATTATGTGAAAATTTGTTGAATTTGGAAAAAAACACGTCTCTGGTCTTTGAGAATGCCCTCCAAGCCTTTAGGTTGGTATTCCAAGGAAAATACCAAAGCT
>VDFB02137365.1:34667668-34732888 GCA_007258455.2 Sequoia sempervirens
ATAGGCTTACGAGAATGCCATATAGGAATACAATGTCAAATATATCGAATACAAAATATGTACAAAATTGCCATGTAGGCATGCAACAAAGGGCTCTACATTCAAAATTCATTTCTCTCCATGCTCTGGTTCAAATACAATTTTCTTTCCCTTTCCTGGGCGACTCGATGGCGATAAATCTGTCACCCATTTTTGTTGAGGAGTGCTCCTGCTACTCCTCCTAGGGTTTAGCTCCTGGTCAAGTTTCAACCGTTACAATAAGAAGTAAAGACATTAATATATAGAAATTACATTATAAAAATTAATATATTTAACAAAATTTAATCACTTACAGCCATCTGACGATCATGCTCCTCGAGGGAAATATTTGCATCACATGCTTAGGTGTGCTTTGAGCCCCGTGATAAACCATCCGGAATAGAGTCAAATTAAAACTAATAATCAATAATGGTTTGATTTTTCACTAGAACTAGTTCATCTTTATAACAACTAATGTAAATTGAAATTTATACTGCCCTATTACCCCCTATCGTATTTCATCGAGATTCTATTGCGCAGGTTCACCTAATATCCATTGCCCTTTGTTAAGGTGTTTCTCTGCCACCAACATCCGAAAAATAAAACAACAAATTATTCAATCATACAATAGTTATCAAATTTGAAGTAATGCTTTGAGTTTGAATGATGTGTAATGCAATGTAACCAACAATATGATTATCAATTTTTAAAAAAGCAATAACCTGGGACAATCACATTGAAAAACAAAAGACCCTTTAGGAAAAATTTTAAGTGAAAAAGCATCAAAACACAATGTAAAATATGACAACCAATATGAGAAGAAGAGATGATCTAGTCAAAAGGAGCTTTGATAGTAGCCAACTGAGTTAAGTATGAAAAATCCAAGTATCACTGTTGCAAGGAATGGAGTAAGAGCTAAATAAAGATACAACGACAATAAAAAATGATGGAGCTAACTTGTCAAGGGCCTATTCTTCAAAACCCTTATTAAACGCTTGCCATAGTCTAAGATATGCAATAAATGTTTGACAATGGAATTAACCTTTTGAGGATGACAGTGATTAAATTGAGGTCCCCTTTTACCATGAAAAGACTGAATATTCTTTCTTTGGCCTATCATTATGATTTTTAAGTTTCCTCACTTGAGTTAAATATAATAGTCAAGTGTTTATACCAAAGATGATAGAGAAAATAATCATGAAAAGGAGAATATGATGGTGATCAATGACAAGTCAGTGGCACATTTGACAATCGAAAGAGTAGAGGAATGCATAGTGAACATCATGGTACAACTTATGATATAAATTAAGCCACATGTTTGATGTGCTTTGAATCCTTGCATCTAAAGGAAATGGATAGTGAACATCATGTGTTACCTTGTTACTACATGAAGGAGGAGGCTCCATCTCTCCATTTGGTGTGTAAACAAATTGGAAGTTTGTTAACTATCAAGTGAAGGCTTAAAACCCTAGTTTTTGCTCCATTTCATGTTTGAGCTTTGTACGGACAATGGAAGGCTGGGACCTCAAGAATCTTTGAGTGTTGTCCATGTGAACCAAGAACCTTGGAAAAAGAGTGGGAAGTCCTTTTGAGATTTGTGAGTTCTAACCTGTTTTGTAGGTGAAGGAGACCCAATAGGGGCTCAAGGGCTACTAGCCTTTCAAACCCTAGCTAAAGGATTGGTGAGAGCGATGGGAAGTTGAAGTCTTGGAGGTTGTTCAAACACTCCTATACGCTTTGAAGCCTTTTAAGACTTATCACTACCCCTCTAAGAGTTGATGGAGTGTTGAGGAAGATTGGCTCCAGTAGTGTAAAGGCTATGAAGAGTTAGGCAACAAACCAAGGTGGACTTGGTGGTTGGAGTTTGTGATAGAAGAGGGTTGGTCGTGACAAAACCAAGCACCTTAGTCATGAAAGAGGGACCTATAGGTTAATTTGGTGAAGCAAAGCACCAAGGGAGGTCTTACAAGGAAAGGCCTAGAGCAGAATCGATTGATTCCTCCAACCCCTCTCCCTATCAGATTGGTATCAGAGCAAGCAAAAGATTTGGGATTGATCTTGTATGTCAGAGAAAGAGTCTAGTGGTTCTAGCATCATGGTGACAAATGTTGAGTTGTCCAAGAGGGTTGAAGAAATAGACGAAGACAATAGGGTATTGAGAGAAAAGTTAGACCAACTTGAGCAAGCACTGAATGTTATGCGGTTTGATAGAAGAATAGCAAAAGAAGAAGAGGTTGCAAAGGAGGATAGAATCCCTGAACCTGACCCTATATTGAAGGAGGATCCCTTCTTGAAAGCATTGAAGGCTTCGGAGTGGGAAAACACTTGAAGGAGTACCATTGTTTAGTGGAAAGATGGAGGCTGATTTAGTTATGGATTGGATAGAGGGAATGGAAAACCATTTTGAGTGTGATGGAGTCACTGAAGCATAAAAGGTAAAGGTGGCTAAATCAAGACTAAGAGGTTCTACCTTAACTTGGTGGAAATTCATTTAGATAGAGAGGGAGAAGGAAGGAAAGCAACCTATCTCTACTTGGAAGGGAATGGTTGCCAAGGTGAAAGAAGCATACCTACCTAAAGACTATGAAATTCAATTGCATAAGAGGAGACAGAGTTTGAGGCAAAGAGATTAGGAGATGAGTTCCTATACTGAGGAGTTTCAAAGACTTTGCATGAGGTCCAATGTCACAAAGGATGAAAGTATCAAGGTGGCAAGGTATCTCAATGGTTTGAAGTGGAACATTCAAGAGGAGATGGTTCTCTTAAGCCCCAAAATAGTGCACCAATGTTATCAATTGGCATTAAAGATTGAAGAGAGGAGTAAGAGGAAGCAAGATCAGACTTCTAAGGGAAAAGGAAAAGGAAGAGATCAAAGAGGACAGCATGGTGGCTACCAAGGTAGAGGCAATGACCAAAGAAACCAAGGAGAGTCAAAAATCATAGAGCATGGAGGTGAAACATCTACAAGAGGTGGACATAACTGGGGTAGAGGACCTCAAGGAGGTTCAAATAGAGGAAGAGGAGCAGGCAGGCAGGAGCCTTTCCTTGTATGTACCTGCTCTAGGCCTTTCCTTGTAAGACCTCCTTGGTGCTTTGCTTCACCAATCTAACCTATAGGTCCCTACTCATGACTAGGTGCCCCTGGTTTGTCTGACTAACCCCTCTTCTATCATTCATCAAGATCATACATTGACCTTCTTACCCCTCCTAAAGTTTGACCACATCCATTACCTCCACATAAAACCGACATCCTTGGTCTTCATGGTCTCATCACTGCGGATATGGGTTATGCAAATGAAAAATGAAGAAAAGTAATCATCTCCTCTTATCCATTGACCGGAAGAATGCATGCTTAATGTTTGATATGATATCAACTCTCTTTGCTCTCATGGTTGAATATCGTATCCAGTATGGTGGGCCTCCAGAGTTCTAGTCATCTTTCTTCCTCTTCCACCAAATGTTGTCCTCGATCCACATGTCCGGCTAGCCTTAATTGGCTTTGTTTCTTTTGAAAGTCAAGTTTCCTCTTGAGTCACCAAAGGTAGCCTTCTACCTTCCAAACTCTTTCATTGCTACAAACGCCTTTGGGATTTTAGTCATTTGTTCACATGGTTGATGTGTTTTGAATCCTTGCATCTAAGGGGGCTTTAAAACCTTAGGGGCCTTAGGATGAGAAAGCAGTACCGTTTTTCATTTCTTTTATGTGAGGACGAGTAGTGAGATAAAGAGGACTATATAGGAAAATGAAAAAGAAGACATAAAAATTCATGGACCATACTATATCACCTACACGCTAGCTAACAAGGACATGAATGTAGTAGATTTAGGTATGATAGGGTATTGCAAGGTATATTTGAGGAATATATAAGAATGAAGAAGAATTCAATGCATCAAATTAGTGTCAAATGTTTTCCTAAAAGATCTCCCACACCCTATTAGGGAATTTAATCATTTCTAAGCATTTTCCATGTCCTATGGGAAAGTTTGAGGAGGCTCCAATAGTTGAGAGTTTAATGAGTAATTATAACTTCTTTCCATGCAATCATGATTAGTTAGAGAACATATAGGGAAACTTGATGAGCTGTGCAACAAATGAAGAGAATATAGGGTATTTTGACCTAGTCTTAAGCATCTCCAAGTGTCTAGGAGATATTGAAGGAGTCTTGGCTGATAGATAGGGTTGAGGATAGAAATTTTATTTTTGGTTACATTGACATCATGTAGGACATCCATCATCTTATTCTTGGTTACGTTGACATCACAAAAAATTATATAGGATGGAGTAGAATGTAGCTCTACCTTTGTCGGTTCCATGTTAAATTTTTATTATATATAGCTTGCTAGTGTAGGAATTCTAAGACAAACAATCATGGTATGACCATTCTTAAAAGATTTCAAATAATAACCTAGTGAACCCATATACTCTTATGACTATATATACACAAATTTAGATTAAACTTAGAATTCATTAACTTTAAGTTCTCTTTATTCTATATTACCTTAGTGAAAGTTTGATCAAATCTACTCACACTCAGAGGTGTTTCCTTGAAACCTCCAACAACACCTTGCTCAACATCCAAAATCACATATTAAAATACCATTCGTAAAAAAATGCTATTACCATGGTGTAATCAATTTTATAATTGTTTACTAACTTTACATACCCTAATCGATAGGTGTACTACAAAAATAAGTAGATTGATCAGGTACCTGTGGTCAACATCGCGGATCTCTACAATTTTATTAAAAATGTAATGTAAAAACTAAAATTAGTTAATCTTTGCATTTGACAATTAAAATTTAATAACCAAATTCAATGAACATGTTCAATTTACCTCGACCACAATACCATATGCATCATGCAGTAATGTCACTTTCCATCACCATAAAATGCATACGATCAGTCAGCAGAAGCATATGTGGATCCTCAAAATCTCTGAGGGGTCGTAGGGTCATATCGAACAAGTGGCTCCTCGCAAAAATCGACACACATGCCTCAAGGCCACCTTTCGCCACCTAAAGACTCCCCGATTGCGCCAGCATAATGGTGGGGTTGGTGTGGTGGATGACACTCTCGAAGTCAAGGATGTGATCGCCGCGAAAGTCTCTAGTAAGCATCACATTCCCCTCTTTGCAACTAATGGGCATCACAATCTGCTCACGGAAGCGGCTCTAGCGAGAGGTCGCCTCCCCCCGGCCGTAGGATCCAAATTTGTGCACTAGAAGCCTATCCCCGTAATACCCCCACCTCTCCCCAAACTCCTTCATATCAAAAATAATTCAGGATTTGGTTCAATACAAACTCACAGTATAATTTCCTAAGAAAAATATTGGGGGACTTCACAGTTATTGCACGGTGGGTAATCAAAGACCATATACCATCTGTCATAAAAATGGTTCCTAATCTCTAGGTGGTGGCACCAATGGATAGGAAACCTCTTTGCATTGAGGGTGAGATTTTGATTTGTTCTAGGGTCAGTGAATAGAGAGCACAAATCACCTTTAGTAATCTTTAAATCTCTTACTTGTTTATATGATAATTTGTCTACATAATATGCCCTCGATGTTTCCCTCCTATTTTGCCATCCAAATATTTGTTGGGTAATTGCATCTACATTTTTAACAAATCCTTTCCAATGAATCTGCTAGATGTATTCTTTCTGTGGTTGGAGAATTTTGATCACTCAACCTACTAATAAGATCCTCAACTTCTTTTCTATTGTTTTCAATTTCACTCCTCAAATTTTCTTGAGTGCCAGGAGGGTATTGAGAGAATGGTGGGGAAGGTTGATTTTGTTGTTGAGGTTGATTTTGTTGAGGTTGATTTGGTTGAGGATTTTCCTCCTCTTTGTTGAGGATTCCTACAAATTAAAAAAATCATTCATTTCTAAACTAAACAAACAAAATCAATTTTAAAACAAAAAAAAATTCATTACAAATACCAAACAAAACTTACCTCTTGCATCTCTTCGTCAAGCCGTGGTGCCATATTTGTGAAGAAAATCAACTCAAGTTGATCAAATGTGAAGAAATCACTCAACAAAGGAAGCCAGAATGGCTTTTGGTCAGCAAGTAAATGAAAACCAAGAAAAAGAAAATGAAGAATGTTCACTTTTTTTTTTGCTTTTTAAAATCCATAACGCGTTCGCGTTATAATGCGAACGCGTTTTGTCTCATTTTTCACTTTTGTGGCCACAAAAGTGCGACCATCTTGGTGCACTTACCCACCAAGAGGAAAAAATGGGATAATTATTTTTACCCGAAGGACATATTGGAGATACATACCGGTAAAAGAGTAAAGTGAAGATTTCCAGCAAAGGAAGATTATTGAATTAATTTTCACAGGGGACAAAGATAACGAAGATTAAAATATTTTAATTTTCCAAAAGGGGCAATTAATTAAATATTTTATTTTCCGATGATAACTGAAGAGTTGCACCAGACAGATGTTGTGAAGAGTCACAACCCTAAAGAAATAATGTATATATGTACAATAAAATCAAGTCATTAAGGAAGATGAGATTTAGGAGAAATCAGTAGGTTAGGTAGTTGGATAGGGTGAACTGTTGCCGAAATAAATATCATGTTGTACATTGTAAAATCTTTTCAAATTATGTAATGGAGAAGAATGCATAAATTTGGTGATCCAATTATGATGTCAATTGTTTGTTGAATTTATTTGAAAATATTATTTGGTTGTCTCCAAGGTTGTCACTTCTTGATTATTTAAATTGAAATATCAAGGATATTCTTCAATTTATCAAAGCACACTTGCTGCTCTTGTGTGGTTCAGTTAATTGGTTCCTGCAAGATAGGATTAAATCCTTTTAATTAATCACAATAATTTGGAAAAGGACATTTGGATTATTAAGAACAATCTGATAATTATACTCTTGCACATTTACACAAGTTGTAAACAGTCACAAGTGCCAAGAAATTTGAATTATAGCCATTAAGCAAGTCACCCATTATACAAATCTTGACTCCATTAGCCCAATAGAAGTAGGCACTGGTCATACCTTTCATATTTTAGAATTTCATAAAATCTTATTAGAACATCCATATCTCAATTTCAATACTAGGAGTAGGAATAGTTAGCAAGCTTTCATCTATTACACTTTGTGCCATTGTAATAGATCCATCAATTCAGTCAAGTCATACAACTTTAAGTCTGCTTTATTCAAATAGGTACACCCGCCTAGGTCTGGCAACACCTGAAGAGAAGAAGGTCTAAACCATTTGGCCTTGTCTGTTACCCTGAAATGTATCAAGAGATTGGCAACCTCTTGAGGTATTCTTACTTGCATTTTTGAGAGCTAACACAACTAGGGAATGCTAGACTGCAATAAGGAGGAGCATCATCTCATAGCTCGATATAGGTTATCCTGATTGATCTTCCTAGGATCCTGACCCCCATTTTGGGTTATCTTAGCAGCCTCTACCGATCCCCAACCCCTTTCAAACTATTGTGGAATCAATGTACCTTTCATGAGGACAAGGTAGTTGATGTTGCCATTCCAGGAGTTCCCATCTCATCTCAAGCCTAAACGAGCACTTGATCCATGAGTGAGGCATACATATCTTAATTAATGTGAATACTATCCATCCCCTTAATTCATTATTAAGGTTTTCACTAGATTAAGAAACCCTCCAATGGGTTATCCTGGGAACCACTTTGGGTCGTGGCCCCCATGGAGAGCCACTCCCCCTACTTGCAACTAGTAAACCCTACACATCAAGCAAGGCATTAACCATCTTGCACACTTAACATCTTTACATGAATCTAAACACAGTGCAAGGCATTAACCATCTTGCACACTTATCACAATCACAAGAATCTATACACAGTGCAAGGAATTGACCCCCTTGCACACAACTCAAAACATTTCCAAACCACTTCCAAGTGAAAAATCATAAAAGCCATACATACTAAAATACTCCCTCCTAGGCCTCTAGTAGCCAACCTTAACCATTTGCACAAATGACTTCCACTTTTAGACAATTACCAAAATCACCTCAATTCCAAAACCACACACATAATTCATTACAAGGACTCAAACAAACATTACAACCATGAAATACTCCATATAAGAAATTATTTCACATTTCATGTTACTCATTAACTTAGCCACTAAATTCACTTAATGGCCACCTTACATAGTAATTCATAATTGACTATAACAACAATTATTTTAAATAACTAGTTTCATAGTGAAATTTTCACATCAACTATAAAATAGTTATGAAAGTAATCAACAAATCATTCATTAACAAATGATAATCTAATTCATTTATTCAAATAAATCCTTCAATTAGCTATATTTAAGTAAATCAATTTTCCTAATTAATTTCCCAATTCATAATCAATTGATCACATAGGAAAAATATTCTTTAACTATAATCATAACACATATATGTATATATAATAGTGTAAATGTTATTATCCAAGTGTAGTTTTCAATACACTATAACAAATTATAATGTGGAATAAATATATAAATATAAATATATAAATAAGCGAATGTCAATTATATAATACATTCATTGAATGCTAAACATATAATATATTCATCGATTAACAAATGTATTGCATATACATCAAATTCTAGGCATAATGCACATTCATCAAATAACAAATATGATGAATAACCCATGAATACCAAACAAAATGAGTAAAATGTAAATCACATAGCAAGTATCAAATGCCGAATTATAACCATCGAATGGATTTTAAATATATAGTAATAAGTATAAAAGGCAGGAATGAAACTGGAATTGGTAGGATTAAATAAATACACCAACTGAACCCTAAAGTGCAACATGCAACAAGCACGCAGGGAGGAGAAAGAGTGGGATTCAACTAGGATAGCTATTGTCTCAACCAAACCACTCTCATGAATTCTCATTCATATTTAAATCTTGCACGATTTTTACCATGGTGCAGAAGACTAAGGAAATGCCGACCTCTTCTACATGGCAATGGTCAAGGAGAGCTAGTGGGCCATAGGTTTTTGGTGTCATCATACTTTGGCTGAAATGGGTTCCATGAAGTTGGGGTATGCAGATAAAGTTTAGTTAAAAAGGCTTAAGAAACTTTTGACCTAATGTAATCGGCTGGGGAGAAGTGATAGCCAGGTGTGCCACACCAAAACAAATAAAGAAAGGCTTAAGAAATTGACACCATGCAATTGACTAGGGAACAATATTTTGACACCATAATGAGAAACTAAATTGCATAATATGCACAAGATAGATTTTGCAAGGAAGCACTCAAAATATTTGAATTTATGAAGCTCTCAGGAACACATCGAAACATTATAAGCTTGCTACAACAGTTTAAGGAAATTTTAGAGAAGAGTAATCGACTGGGAAAGAAAAGTAAATCGACGTCTTAATAAGAGATACAAAACTGCAGAATGCAAAAGACATATTTGCTTAAAAGGGTTTTTGGAAACCTTTAGGGAATGATATGGTTGCAAGATATAAACAAATTAGATTTATTAAAAAATTCAAGAAAGCAAACGATAGGTGTAAATAAATGTTTTCTCAAGAATGCAATGATTACCGGGTATGCATAAAATATATTTGCACTAAGATTATAAACAAAACAATTAAATCATTAAACAATCAAAACAATAGCATTATCGTAAGAAGAACAAAGACTTATCTATAAAAAAAATTTTCCCCAAATTGATTTGATAAAATGCCTTCCTTCGCCCATCCTTCTACGTTCCTCCATTCTAAAAATCAACAATGGGATGAAATTCTTTTACGGAAATTTTCTTCCCAAAACTCTGAATTAATTTTCTCCCAAAATTCCCCATTTTCCCCACAACAACAAGAATCATTAAAATTTTGTAGACAAATTACTTCCTTTCCCACAAGCCCCAAAAAATAGAATGAAAAATTCCCTCAAAAGGAAAAATATTAACAAGAATAATTTTGTTCATTTTCGAAACCAAAAATTCAATAAAATCTCACAAAATCCCCAAAAAAAATTAAGTTTCTTTTCGACATTCTATTCAAAGTTGTGCATGTGTTGCATGCAAAACATTTTTATCTTTTTTTTATATATTTTTCTTACTATTTATTAATTATAACTTTCCACCATAATTCTATTTTATTTTAATATATCAATTAACCAAAATAACATTTATCAACCAAATTTTAAATTAAACAAACCAAATGTCAACAACAATTACCTAAACCCTTACTAGGGTTGAGAAGCAAGACCAATTGACCATAGACAACACTGACACACAGACAAGGTATCAGACTAGATACTCATCCTCTTCGAGGATGATGGATAGGGTAGGGGACCAAGTGCTATCTCCGATCAACTGTTTCATTGGGTTTAAGGCACACTCAAACCTGCCAATAAAGGTGGAGACAATGCCTAGTACCTGCAACCTGCAACACACAAACGTCTTTGCAAATATATATAATCATCACATACCTAGTGAAAGGAAATCAAAACATCACAGGGTTCTCACAAGTGAGAAATACGACATCCTTCCCTTCACACCTAAATAGCATTTAAAAGCATCATATAATATATCAAATAGCATCTCGTAACATCAATAATCATAAACTATTCCAAAATAAGGTAACACATTCTATTTCTAGCATATACATAAACATGTCATAATCATCATCAAAATAATCAAAGACTAATCAACATCTAACATCACTATTCCATTAGTCATTAGAATATCCATAAGCGTCTATCAATATGATAAGCATATCCATAACCACACATGATAAGTACTAACCTAGAACATCACACATAGTCACAACAATGATCTGAACATATCATTATTAAACATTAGTACTTCACCAAATATCCTTAAATAAAAACATTAAACAAGGGCTATCATAGACATAAAGCATTTACACTTCTTAGATCATTTCATATAAATCATCAACAAGTTTAGTATGCTAACATCCTAATACATCATCAACATGTAATCATAAAGAAATAAGTCTTAGTCTCATAGTAAACATAAACAATAAACATCATAAAAAGGTGAGTCATGGAGGGGCACTACATCCTCCCCCCCTAAGATTTGACTTACTCCTGGAAGTCATAAGGTTAGAATAAAACATACACATATTAGTCCTAGAATTTATTAAATAATAGCACGTTTACCTTTCCTTTAATGTAAATACAAGTAACATAACTAACTTACCTATGAAAAGAGTTCATCAATAGGTAAAAATGTCCTAACCTACTTATTTTCTTCCCTTTCCTAATCCCTAAAGTAAAATAATATTAGCAAAGATTTCCTTTATGTCACACAGTCTTCACAATGAATGCATTCCAAAAATGATACACCAAGATACATCACTTTTCAATCATTACATTAAACATACCAATTCATTTAATCACCTACCAAAACCTACCACTCCAATAGACATCCTTGCAGGGTAAGATTTCCATTCAACATTCTCACATAACACACTAAACTTAAAGCATAGTAAAGTCTCAACTAGGAATAAAGGAAAAGAATATCAATGCATTTTTATAACTTCTAACACACACTATATTCAAATAAAATCCACACTGGCATTCGTATTAATTAGCTCTACAAAACTTACATGATCATTTTCCAAAAGAATCTATAGTTCATTATCATCAAACTATCACATATTATGTGAACTTCTTTGTCCCAACACACTTTTCTCTAGCATCCCATAAGATTAAAACGGTTACAAATGCATCTCATCATGAAAAATCATTTCATTTATTCAAATCTACATTATACCATCTAGTTACCCAACATGAATGGCTCTAATATTTGTGGTATTCTCCCTTAACACACTATCACAAGTTCAAATTGTACCAGATAAAAACAAAACTTAGCAACTAAAACTAGGGCCAACAATACCAAAAATTTAGAATGACCACCATAAGAGTGAAAAAGAATACTCAAGAGGAGAAACCATCAATTTCAACATTAAATCACGAAAAATGCTAGCAATTCAACACCCACAATGAATAAAACATGACAAATGTCACAAAATAAATGAAAAGAAAATAGTTCAGTGGCTAGTCCTAGCATAAGAAAATCCAAAGAAATCATGCTAGGCCTCAACATTACAAAAAACCAATCTAAACATATCTTGGAAAAATGCCATACCAAACATAACCATAAAATGAGGTGACTAATGTCAGCCACACCAAAGGGAGTAACCGCTACACGACACCTAATACCACATTGTCCTAGGCACACTAGAGATTGCACAACAAACACATTAGGCCATTGGGTTATAAATACATCTCTCTTAAGCAAATTTGGACAAAAATAAAACAATCATTGTTTCCTACTTCTTACATTCATTTACGATCTTTTAATACAATAGAATATTTTCCTTACACACTAGCGTTCATGCAATCATCCTTTATGTAAACAACATATACAAGAGAGAGAGAGAGAGAGAGAAACACATTATTTCACACACACAAGGTATACACTCAACACTTATCCAAAGTTCATTCCGATATCTCATTCACAAAATAATTACATTCACAAGGCCATAAATATAATGAAACTAATTTTAGATTCTATATTTGTGATTCACTACTACACCATATCATTCACAATGCATAGTGCATAGGATGTAGAAAAATAGCATGCTCATCATAATGTTGCTAAACAATTTAGTCACCCAGTACTCAAGTATAAGACATGCACATTAGCAAGAAAATTTTTCAGTCACATCATGATTTTCATTAGGAAGACCTCATTACTTGATTTATAAACAATAATTAATAACAATAATGATTTATAATCACTCCTATTACCTATGATAATTCCCTAACACATCTTAAACAAATTCACTCACTTATCATCTTGCGAGTTAAATACTATAACCCTATTTGTGTATTTTCTTTACATGTATCATCACACTAGTTTTCAAACATATATCACATCAACTTATTTCCTATCAAAATTCTAATTTAAACATCTAAAAGTCCATAAACTTTCCAATAGCTAAGGACATACATAATTCCAAATCAAATAGGGACATGAACGAATGATTTAAAACTTTCTATGCACACTTTACAAGCAGTACACCATCTTTTCCCTATTCAACACCTATGCTATAACATGGTCTATTAATCTAATATTTCATAAGAATTTCCTATTCTATCCATGCAAAGATGTTCTACCTACTTACTTTCAAAAATAGAGTCCTAAATGCGATGCATGAACTCCTAAATACAAAATTTCCATTCTAAACAAGCATTTTATTTTTATGCAATTAAAATCTTATTCCTTACTAATCATTCAATGCTTCTATTGATGTCTAATGCATTTATAAGTAGTGTCCTTATGAATCTAATTTTTAGATGAAGAGAGAAGAGAGAGGGAGAGTTGTCAATTAATCAATGCACATATATGCCAATTAAGTAAGATCACACAAAATGATCAAATTTTCCAAATATAACATCACTATCTACAATGCATATTTGTACTTCATGCTCTTAAATGTGAAAATTCCAACATTTCACAACATTTCCTAACATTACAAATGCAACTGACAATTCCTAATTCCCTACTGAGAGGTGAAATTATACAAACAATTCTTTTGCATACAATATCACATACATGAAAAATTCCATACATCTAATTGGTACAATACATCATAAATCCACATCTTTTATATTTCATATCAAACTTGGAAAGAAAGAGGGGAGAGAGAGAAAGACATCATTCAGCTAATATATGCTCATTGAGTAAACTATTCACATATGCATTATGATCTATTCTAAGTAAAATTATTATGTGGAACTCAAGCACGTTATCCTACTATTTATAAGGAAGGTAAACATACTACTTCTTAGTAATAAAGCTAGCCGTATGAGCATTCATGGTAACATAATTGAAGGGAATACATACAAAGTGATCAATCATACACTCAACACCATCCTTATCATTCAACAAGTACTAATAAAACTACAAGAGAAACAAATATCACATAGTATCATAGAACAATTGCTCGTATAAAAAAGGTAGGCAAAAAATGTGAATACACATAATGCACATAGATATAATTCCTAGAGAGAAGAGAGAAAGAGTACAAGCACGAACAAACATGAGATGAGGTCTAGGGAATGCACAACCAGGAAGACTTGAAATGAAAACTTCAAGGTTAACTATTAAAGTTACACTACTATCCCACATAATGGGCTCATATGTATCCAGAGTACCTAATGCATGAACCTAGGCTCCGATACCAAGTTTAATTCCCTGCAAAGGAACCCCAGAGGACAACACAACTAAGCCACCACAATGGAACAATTTTTGTTTATTAAGAAATAACAATGGAATGCATAACATATAATCTAAACATAGGTCCTCTAAGGTTCCTCGACTGCACTACTCATGAACTATTAACCAACATAACAAGAATCATTTCATTAACTACCAAGATATCATGATTTATCTAATAAGAAATGTGCATTTTAAAAGAATCACATTAAATGATTCCACAAAACATATCAACTGATAATCAACTTTAAGTTCATTTCAAGCTAATTGCATATACAGGATGCATTACATTATAGTATTCATTGCAAGAAGAATTACACCAATATTAGTTACATCATTACAATCCTTACAACAATGCTTCCCTGAGTACAAGTGGGAAGAATACATCTGATTACAATATGAGATACAATGGATATACAATCCAATACATATACATAAAATTTTATCTCATCAATCTAGAACAAGATTTGGAGTCCACAACATAAGAACAAATCTCCACACACATGAACATGCAACAAGAATACCCAATAGAGGAAAAAGCACCAACCTCCCGACCATGTGGAACCCTGAGGTTCACCCCTTGTGCTAGGAGATAACACAAGGTCCCACTACAAATAGACAGTTAGGAAAGCAATAGGCTAACACAATCAAGGGTTACATAGGGAATCCAACACAACACTACTTGCAACACAACATCACTTACAATACTGCCTTCACTTCCAAAGGAACACACAAAAAAGAATGGAAATTTCAACTAGGGAATGCTAGACTACAATAGGGAGGAGTTTCATCACATAACTTGATATGGGATATCCTAGTTGATCTTCCTATACTTCTAGCCCCCATCTTGGGTTATCCTGGCAACCTCTACTGATCCCCGACCCCCATTCAAACTCATGCAGAATCAAAGTACCTTCCATGAGGAAAAGGTAGTTGATCTTTCCATTCCAGGCCTTACCATCTCATCTCAAGCCTAAATGAGCACTTGATCCATGAGTGAGGCATACATTATCTTGATTAATGTGAATACTACCCATCCCCCTAATTCATTATTAAGGTTTTCACCAGATTAAGAAACCCTCCAATGGGTTATCTTGGGAACCACTTTGGGTCCTGGCTCCCATGGAGAGCCACTCCCCCTACTTGCAACTAGTAAACCCTACACATCAAGCAAGGAATTAACCATCTTTCACACTTAGAATCTTTACATGAGTCCAAACACATTGCAAGGCATTGACCATCTTGCACACTTATCACAATCACAAGAGTCTATACATAGTGCAAGGCAATGACCCCCTTGTACACAACTCAAAACATTTCCAAACCACTTCCAAGTGAACAATCATAAAAGCCATACATACTAAAATACTCCCTCCTTGGCCTTTGGAAGCCAACCTTAACCATTTGCACAAATGACTCCCACTTTTAGACAATTACCAAAATCACCCCAATTCCAAAACCACACACATAATTCATTACAAGGACTCAAACAAACATTGCAACCATGAAATACTCCATATAAGACATTATTTCACATTTCATGTTACTCATTAACTTAACCACTAAATTCACTTCATGGTCACCTTACATAGTAATTCATAATTGACTATAACAACAATTATTCTAAATAACTAGTTTCATAGTGAAATTTTCACATCAACTATAAAATAGTTATGAATGTAATCAACAAATCATTAATTAAAAAATGATAATCTAATTCATTTATTAAAACAAATTCTTCAATTAGCTATATATAACTAAATCAATTTTCCTATTTATTTTTCCAATTCATAATCAATTAATCATGTACGTAGAATATTCTTTAACTATAAACATAACACATATATGTATATATAATTGTGTAAATGTTATTAGCCAAGTGCAGTTTTCAATACAATATAATAAATTATAATGTGGAATATATATATTTATATACATACATACATACACACACACACACACACACACACACACACACACACACACACACACACACACACATATATATATATAAGCGAATGCCAAATACATTCATTGAATGCTAAACATATAATATATTCATTGATTCACAATATTGCATAGACATCAAATTCTAGGTATAATGTACATTCATCAAATAAAAAATATAATGAATAACCCACAAATATAAAAAAAAAATGAGTAAAATGTAAATCACATAACAAGTATTAAATGCCAAATTATAACCATCAAATGGATTTGAAATATACAGTAATGAGAATAAGAGGCAGGAATGAAACCACAATTTGCAAGATTAAGTAAATACACCAACTAAACCCTAAAGCACAACATGCAACAAGCACACAGGGAGGAGAAAGAGTGGGATTTGACTGGGATAGCTCTTGTCTCAACTGACCCCATCTCATGAAATCTCATTCATATTGAAATCTTGTGCGATTTTTACCATGGTGAAAAAGACTAAGTAAACACCATCTGCTTCTACATGGTGATAGTTAAGGACAGCCAGTGGGCCATAGGTTTTTGGTGTTGTCATACTTTGGCTAGAATGGGTTCCATGAAGTTGGGGTACGTAGATAAAGTTTAGTTAAAAATGCTTAAGAAACTTTTAAGCTAATGCAATCAACTAGGGAGAAGTGATAGCCAGGTGTGCCATGCCAAAACAGATAAAGAAAGGCTTAAGAAATTCACAACATGCAATCAGTCGGGGAACAATAATTCGACGCCATAATGAGAAACTAAATTGCATAGTATGCACAATATATATTTTGCAAGGAAGCACTAAAATATTTGAATTTATGAAGCTCTCATGGACACATTAAAACATTATAAGCTTGCTACAATGGTTTAAGGAAATTTTAAAGAAGAGTAATCGACTGGGAAAGAAAAGTAAATCAATGTATTAATAAGAGATACAAAACTATAGAATGTATTTTCTTAAAAGGTTTTTTGGAAACCTTCAGAGAATTCTATGGTTGCAAGATATACACAAATTATTTTTATTAAAACATTCAAGAAAGCGAACAATAGGTATAAATAAATGTTTTCTTAGGAATGCAATGATTATTGGATACATGCATAAAATATATTTGCACTAAGATTATAAAGAAAATGATTAAATCGTTAAACAATCAAAACAATAGCATTATCATAACAAGAACAAAGACTTATCTATAAAATTCATTTTCCCCAAATTGATTTCATAAAATGCCTTCCTTCTCTCATCCTTCTACGTTCCTCCCTTCCAAGAATCAATGATGGGATGAAATTATTTTACAAAAAATTTCTTCCCAAAACTCTGAATTAATTTTCTCCTAGAATCCCCCATTTTCCCCATAACAACAAGAACCACTAAAATTTTGTAGAAAAATTACTTCATTTCCCAAAAGCTCCAAAAAATAGAATGAAAAATTCCTTCAGAAGGAAAAATATTAACAAGAAGAAGGTTGTTTGTTTTTGAAACCAAAAATTCAATAAAATATCACAAAATCCCCCAAAAATATTAAGTTTCTTTTTGACAATTTGATCAAAGTTGTGCATGTGCTGCATGTAAAACCTTTCTATCTTTTTTTTTTATATTATTTTATTTACTATTTTTTAATTATAACTGTCCACCATAATTCTATTTTATTTTAATATATCAATTAACCAAAACAACATTTATCAACCAAATTTTAAATTAAACAAACCAAATGTCAACAACAATTACCTAAACCCTAACCAGGGTTGAGAAGCAAGACCAACTGACCACAGGAAACACTGACACACTGACAAGGTATCAAACCAGATACTCATCCTATTCTAGGATGATGGATAGGGTATGGGACCAAGTGCTATCTCTGATCAACTGGTCCATTGATTTTAAGGCATGCTCAGACCTACCAATGTAGGTGGAGTCAATGTCTAGTACCTGCAACCTGTAGCACACAAACGTCTTTGCACATATATATAATCATCACATACTTAGTGAAAGGAAACCAACACATCGCAGGGTTCTCACAAGTGAGAAATATGACATCCTTCCCTTCACACCTAAATAGCATTTAACGCCATATAATATATTAAATAAAATCTTGTAACATCAATAATCATAAACCATTCCAAAATAAGGCAACACATTCTAATTTTAGCATATTCATAAACATGTCATAATCATCATCAAAGTAATCAAAGACTAATCAACATCTAACATCACTACTCCATTAGTCATTAGAATATCCTCAATAAGTGTATATCAATATGATAAGCATATCCATAACCACACGTGATAAGTCCCAACCTAGAATATCACACATAGTCACAACAATGATTTGAACATATCATTATTAACGTTAGTACTTCATCATATATCCTTAATTAAAAACATTAAAAAAGGGCTATCACAAAAATAAATCATTTACACTTAGATCATTTCATATAAATCATCAACAAGGTTAGTATGCTAACATCCTAATACATCATCAACATGTAATCATAAAGAAATAGCTCTTAGTCTCATAGTAAACATAAACAATAAACATCATAAAAAGGTGAGTCATGGAGGGGTGCTACAGTATAATCAAGGTGTTCTTCCTAGAACTTTCAAGGTAGGTGACCTAGTTCTTTATGAGAATCAAAGGAATATAAATTTGCCACCTGATCAAAGGGGAAAATTTAGTCCTTGGTTAGGCCCTTACATTGTCATCTTTGTGTATGGTTCTGGTGCCTATGGATTGTCATATATGGATGGAACACCTCTAAAAGAACCTATTAATGCAATGCACCTTCACCGATACTATGTGTAGACACTGAAAAATGTCCTAAATGATATCATGCACTCAAAACATGTTTACTAACATCATTTCCTCTCAAAACCCATTCTCTTTTCACTTAGTTAATTGAATTAGCTTAGCTAATTAATCAATTGCTTCATTTTCGCCCATTAACCTAGTTCATAAAATTAGGTTAATTCACTCTCCCTTCACACTAACATTTCATCCTATTAAATTAAATAAATCAAAACATTTAATTTAATTCCCTAAGTCATCTTATTTAATTAAATAACCCTAAGTTATTTAATTAAATATCATCTCTCTTCCCCCCCCCCATTTATTAAATTATTTAATAAATGTCACTTTAATTCTTCAATCCCCTAATTGCATGATTAAAATTTGTTTAATTAGCAATTAAACTAATTTTCCTCTAAGAGAGGAATATTCCCATGGAATATTCCTTATCCCCTTTTTTTCACAATTAAGAATTTCTTTTAATTTTCAAAATGCCTTTTATCCTCACCTATGGGATATTCCAAAATAATATTCTTATTCCTGCATCATTTGAAAAAGGGATATTTTCACTTAGCTTCTTATGCAAGTTTTCACCTTTAACCTATGTGTGCAAGTCAAAAGTGTGTTTGTTTGAAGCAAATGTGAACCCTTGATTAAATCCCTTCATGTGTTCTCATCAGGTGATGAGAATCCATGATCCATGTCTCCTTTTTTCCTCCATCTTTGACCATTGATTAATCTTTTCAATCTCAACCCTCCATTTCTCATTTGCTCTTCTATAAATAGGTCACTATTTGGAGACAAATGGATCCATCTTTCAATTGCAAACTCATGTTGTTGAATTCAATTGCACTCACACTCTCAATTTACTGACTTTTGGCTTGTTTTAGTTCATTTTAATTGCATAATAGATTAATACATCCATTAATGGATTCCATGCATCCATCTTAGTTTGTTTATAAATTAGGGTCTCCATCTTGTAGCTTAGCAATTGCATAATTAGATCAATTTTAGTATAGAACAATGTTAATTTAACTTGCATCATGTTCAATTTAGCATAAATCAGGTTTTCATCCATTTATCACAATGGTTTCATCAATTCTCTTCCATAGAATTGATTGAAATAGGCTCACTAATCACGGGATTGGGAAAGGGTCATTGTTCCACATCAACACGACACCAATTCCAAAACAGGATAAGTTTCAAATGGGTTAGAGTAGGAATTTAATTGTTTTCATAGTTTGTAACTTTCAATTTCAATAAATGCTTAGTTTAACTTTTAAATTTGAATGATCTTGTTTGGTAGATTGAGGTTTAGTGGATTAATTATGTTTCAATTCATCATGGATTAAGCATAATCGATCCACCTTGATGATCCTCATCTCACATTCTGGCGCTAGGAGGGAAAACTATTAATTAATCAAATTTTTAGCTCGAATTTCATTTGTTTGCTATTTTGTATGATACAACGACACCCAAATCACAAACAACGACGCCCTTTGAAGAGCGTCACCATATAGCAACGCTATCACAATTTGAAACACTGACATCGATTAAATGCACTGGCATTGATTTAAATATAGTGACGCTGATTTAATATAAAGGTATTGAAAACTGCAAACGGTGATGCCCAAGGTTCAAACTGTGATGCCCCCAAATTTTCAAATCGCAGCGCTACTATGTGCGGAAACGTCAGACCAAATCCCAACGCTATCCTTCTCTATTTTTTTGCTGCAGAGCGACACCCATTTTCACTAGAGCAATGCCCATAGTTCAAATTGTGATGCTATCGTGTTCAGCGACGCCCAACTAGGGTAAGAAATTTTATGATCATTTTTTCAACATGTGCTTTAATTTCCTTGATTTATCTGATTACTGATGCATTTCTGACTGTGTTCTAGTTTTTAGACTAACAAGAGTTTGTAGGTTGAAGGACATGGAGCTAAAGTGAAGAAAGCTTCTCTTATCTTAAAATTTTATGATTGTAACAAGTGTTTAACGCTTTGTGGAAATTATAACCCAACTTCTATGCTTTCTACTTTCTACTCTAGGAAAATCACTAGATTTCAATTGGGTTTAAAAATAACACTCAAACGGGATTAAAATTGAACCCTCATCACATCATTGTATTTTAGGTTTAAAATTGAACAAGACAAATTTCACATTTCGTTTGGTGCATAAAATGAAGACACTTTAGTTTAGGGGTTAAAATTTACAACTGTTTGTAATATTTTATGTTTTACAACATTGTTAGTGGATGCATATGCAATTAGCTCATGCCATTGGGCGATCTTGAGAAATATAAACATTCCTTAACACTTTGCAAAATCACCTACATCTTTCAATTTGGATTAAAACTACACCCCCTTTGCGAGTGTGAAAAAAGACGTGGAATGTGTTCTCTCTTTGTTCATGCAAGCAAAGATGATCAAACTACAGATGTACTTCCTTACTATTGTTTACCTTTAGAGGGCTTGCCTCCCCTCTTTGAAAGGAGGGAACAACCCAAGTGGTAACGAACTAAAGTCAAGTTCTTCCAAACCGCTATATAAATTTGTGGTTGCAATGAAAATTGTGATCAATGGGATGTGGTACATGATAGATCTCCCCCAATATCTTTATGATGCGTAAAGCCTTTGTTCTAAGGTTTGGGAGATGTCTTGAGGTAGTTTACCACAGTACCCCCTAAACTGGAAGCCCTTATTACGAACCATTGTTTAGAAGCCAAAAATCTTTAATACTTGTTGGTGCAAGAACAGTCATTCTGAAGCCACCCCACATTCTTAATATTCAATTGTAGAAAAAAAAATCCTTTTGATCTCTAGATTTTAAGGATTTTGAGATTTGGTGGTCCTGAGAAGTGTGTGTCGTGGAGGGGAGCTAGTGTCACCAAATCTCTAATTGTTCGCATTGTTTAGTGTTTGGAGAAATCCAAGTGGGGATTCAACAAGTATAGCCATTTCAAACCTAGGATTGTAAAGTGATTGTGAGTTAGTTTGACACCTTCCTTGGTTCCAAAAAAATACAAAAACAAACATTCACTATCTTCCTCAAAATTTCAAACACTTAGGTCTAAATATGGAATATCTTGAAATTAGTCTTGATATTACTACTTGTCCTATGGATTTATCCTTAGAAATTTCTAAATATCTTGACTTAATCTCAAATCCAAATTTTCCAAAGACAACATAGGAAATTGTGGCTTTAACCTCATGATTCTCAAAAAATGGACATTGTGAAAGTTATGATGTTTTTGACATAAACATTTAGTTTGAAAACATAATCAAGACAAGTGATTGTGGTAAAATAAGCTCATTAAGCAAGATAAACTAATAAATGAACCCCACATCACTATTTGGAGACCAATTGCTCCCGTTGAACAACTTGATCTTCTAGGTGCTATCATTCAACCAAAATTTGAAATCATTAATGGAGAACAAACTGATCTTATTAACAATTTGAGAAGCTTCACTTTTGAAACAAAAGAAACAAACACCCAGTGGAGAAACAAAACAACCATTTTAGATGAAAAGGAGGAACAAGCTGATATTGAGGATAGAAGGCCCACATTACCACCACCCGCATGGTAATAAATATATTCCTTTCTTCCACAAGCTTAAACTGTTTCTAAATGATCTCATGCAAAATCAAGATCCCTAAAGTAAGGTCTACAGGTCATCATTTCAGACTTAGGTATCTTAGTCCAAAAGCTCTCAACAAACACCTTTGGGCACTTCATGAATCTAGGACTAGGTTGTTATACAATTTCTACAAACATGCTTCAAGACACAATCTGAGCTTGTATTCCTTTTATTACTGTCAGAATCCTAGTCTTTTCCAACATTTCCAATTTCTCACATGACTATGATCTTGAACTCCCCTAAATGATCCATTGTACAATCAAAATCTATAGGGGAAGATCTACATCTCATTATTACAGAAAAAAGGTATCATAGATCACAGTTTAGTAGGAGGTGGGCCAAGATATTTTATCAAAATTGTTACATTTTGTTGAGGAACTTTTATGCTCGAGCTAGGAGGGCTTGAATAGGTTTAAACATCCCCATTCATCTTCTCATCTAAGTCAACATTGGGTCTTTAGGATTTGAAAACTTTAGAGGTCTAGCATCATTCTCAATATTGTGGTCTTATCAAAGGTCCACTTTAGGTCAACATTGGGTCAAACATCTCATCCATCTCTTTATCCAAATTTCATCATTCACTTCATCAAAATTTGCATAAATTTTGAATACACCAACACTTTGTGACTTAAACATCTCTCAAAACCAATTTCTAACTTGGCTATTTTGTATGTGAAATGTATCATTTTCCATGCATTTAGACAATTATCATCCTTGGACTAGTTAATCTTTAAGTTCACGAATCTACCCTAAAGATTTACAAGTTCATTAACATCCTTTATCCTAACATCGGAAATTTAAACTCAAGTCAAAAGTGTTGTCCCAAAATTTTTGCAAAGATCACTTTCCACATCACCCATATTTTCATCCCCCATTATCATCATTTCTCCCAAAATACTTAGAGCATCCCTTTTACCTAGATTTAAGTCAACTAGAGAGTTCAAACATCACAAATCACAACACAACTCTCCCAACGTTGACATAAAATTTATGGTAAAGACGAGATCACAACACAAGAGAATCATGGAGAAAGAAAAAGTTACATTTACCTCAAGTGATCCAAATCCTTTAGAATTTGATCCAAGAAGTCAAGTTACCCCATCACAACAACCAAAATCACCATCAGAATCATATGAGATTGAAGATATAACAAAAAACCCATTTGAACTCACTAGGGAAGAAATCATGGAACATCAATCCTTTGAAATGTAGCTCCTATTTCCCCAACATTCATTGCACAAAATTTAAGACAAGGCTTCACAACTCCATCACTAGGGTTAAATCAAACATCTTTTCCTAGTCTTGCAACTAGTATTTCTAAAGACTTTGGTCACAATTCACCATTTGATAGCAACACACTCATAAGTACTCTTGACACTAATCCCCCACCTCCAACAACCAATTGGACACCTACCTTTGGTGCTCCTCTCATTCCCAAAAATCCTAAACAAACATACACACCTCTTGAACTTCATTATTCCACAATCACTTCAACATATTGGATCCATACTTATTCATCTATACTAATGAATACCACGACTGTTCCCACCATCACGAAAAGCAGTATAGACCAAAGAAACACATAAGGGCATGTCAATACTACACCACAAATCCAACCCTTAATGAAAATGGGTACATCACTATCTAATCCTCCAATTAGTTCATCCACACCATCGATTTCACAAAACATATCTACCTCATCCACTTTTAATCCATCCCAAAGCAATCCCTTGGTTACAAGTTCTATCAATCCAAGAAATACCTTGATCACAAATCCCTTGTTTACATCTTTGGTACAAGGAAATCCTCAAGACATGGGACAAGGAAATATTTCTAATCAATGGACTCAAGGTCCTAGTGTGTCATTTCCATCACATAATCCTATGACACCATCCTCATCTTTTCTCAAAGTCCCCTTTACTATGAAAAATCAAACAAGATCTCAAACATACATTCTTCCACCACCATCCACTATCTTGCAAGGAATGTTGAACCAAGAGAATCCCCAACATTTCATCACCAATCCATTACCCACTCATAACATCAATATCCATAATCCTCCATCAATGTCCCAAGAACCACTTGATCCCACATTGCAAGCACGTTCCTTAGCCTTACAATAAGCAGAACAAGCCTATCAACAAGCAACAACACAACAAGTAGCCTTAGTAGCACAACAACAACATCAACAACAACAAACAACCCTAGCAACACAACAAGGCAACACAACAACAACAAGCAACCTTAGCAACACAACAAGCAACACAACAACATCAACAATAACAAACAACTCTAGCAACACAACACACAACACAACAACAATATCAAGCCCATCAAGCAGCTTTAGTATCATGACAACAACAACATGCACAACAAGCAGCCCTAGCATTGCAACAACAATAAGCTCAACAACAAGCCTTAATAACTCAATATTATGTGTGAATGTTAAATTCCTCGAGCTTCCTCTGGGTGGTCTTTATTTTTGCTAATTATCGGCCTGCACCTCATCTTTTTTGAACTTCATCCGCTGTTGCCATGTGTTCACCAAGCGCTCCTTGCAAAAGGTTCTTCCTTTTCTCTCCTATTAGCTCTGACCATGCTTCCACGTTTCAATGCCATGGGAACATAAGGGTTGCTTCCCTTCGATTTTCAATTGGGGTCCGTCTATGTGCCACGTAGCTTTCATCCACGTGCACTTTTTGGCAGTCCCCATAGTGGGCGCTGATAGTAAAGAATGCCTCCATGTGTCTTCACTGCGCAGTCTTTCAACATGAGGATGAATCAACGAGTGAGCCTCGACCTTCTGCCATGTGTCTTTTTCGGGGACTTCATCAAAGGGAAAGCAAGAGCGAGCAGTGTGCCCCATTAGGTTGTTGTGTGTCTTAATTGACTGCATGATTTTGTGACATCTGTCTACATAGGGTTTTTCTAGGACCACTGCCATCATTCGCAGGGGATGCATCTGGCTAGGGAGCGACCATGTTCTATGGCCCGAATCTTTTTTTGTTACAATGGCCAAAGGAAATCATTGTTGCAGGAATCATTGCTCAAGATATAGGATCTTTTCTATTTCTGACCCACTAGGCAATGGGATTTTTAGCTATATATGCTACTTCTTCCTTCCGAAGAAGAGTTGGGAAGATACAAAAAATTAGGGGAAAGACACCAGGCCTTTAATATTTCTTTTAGATTATTGTATAAGACTCTTAGACTGTGCCATTGTTCAACCTTTCCATTTTCTTAAGCTATTTGATAAAACATTATAGTGTGCCATTATTGTCCTGAATTGTTTATTTGTAGAAATTCTATGATTTTAATACAAGTTTGTTGGTTTAGATCATGTCTTTGACTCCTCTTTTTAGTAACTATGTATGAGAAATATTTTTATGTCATTGAATAAAATATTCAACTTTTCACCTTTGATTTCTATTATTTTGGAACATAGCAGATTGTTGATCGGGCCCTTAAATCGAATCCCAAAAGATAGATTTATTGTGCCTATATCTATTCCTTAGCGCAATTGCCTTAGTTAGATCTTCATTTTTTATATTTGCTTCCTTTTCCCATTCCAAAAAACCCAATTACAAAAGAAGCCGACTTCTTTAAAAACCTAGAGGTCACTCAATTTAGCGCAATTGGTCCCCCATTAACTGAGTTTCCCATAAAGGTTGTTACCTTGCCAATTTTTGGCATCAACAATTTCTTTTTTTTGGCATGCCCAGTGGGACTACTTAAATGAATCTAAATTTAAAGAGGGTGTATAAGCCATCAACTTGTTACTAGGTCCCAAACAATGAATAACCCTAGTTTGTTAGTGCCACCACTAGAAACAGTACAAGCCATGACCCAAATTGTGAATGTTTTGCTTCCTCTGCCCCTTTTGCTAGCCATGTTGCCATTCACTAATAGAAATTATATGGTGTGGGATGTAGGAAGTCCCCTCATATCACCATTTGGGCCCCTATCCCGGTCTCTGCTTTAAAAACTATACCTAAGTTTACCTGAGATGGCTCAAGAACACCCTCAGAACATCTACAAGATGTGGTAGATGTGTATTTGGTGCATGAAATCACCTCCAAAAATGTAGTGCTATGGTTCCTTACAACCTCTTTAAGGGGAAAAGCACTAGATTGGTACCACACCCTACAAGCTAATACTATCGCTATCTAGGATCAACTCAGAGACCCTTTCTATGAAATATTCTTAAATGATGGAGATAGGTCTTTGCAATATCATCAGCTATCGGTTATTAAATGGGCCCCATATGAATCCCTGACTAACTTCAATGCTCGGTTCCATATAACTTGGTAAAGAATTTAGGTTGCTATTCGACCATTGGCCAAGTTGGTATTCATGTTCTACCTAAAATCCATCAATGTCGATATTTTGATGATGATCCAGTCTCTTGGCGGAACCACGCTACTAGAAGCATACATCATCGCAATCAAAGTGAAGAACAATCTAATAGATGTAGGGAAGTTGCGGCCTCAGCCCATCATGCCTATATTTCCTGAAATATCAGTTCTCGCCCAGGAGATGTCATGTACCAGCGTGCCTGGCCCTCCCCAATCTATGTACACGTATCCAAGTGCACCCCAAAACATTTCTTCTACATCTGACTCTTCAAAGGATGAGATGAGTGATGCCAAGTAAATGTTGCGAACCATCACCAATGAAATAACTGTCATCAAGTGGAACCAGTCTGAACCTCCAAAGCCAACCTATCAGAATTATCAGGGCAGAAGGTCTTCTTACCAACAAAACTAGTTCCAAGGAGGCGCTCGCACAAATCCTCAGGTGCAAACAACTAATCAAATAGTACTAGTTCCTGTATATGCATAAAATTGGTCATGTCTGATTAATCTCGACATTTAATTAAATATTTATTATTTAATTAATTTCTCTAAAGTCCTCTACATATGATTAAATTTAATTAATTTAATTATATTGTTCATTCAATTTATTCTTCTGTCATGATTAAATAAATCAATTTTTATTTAGTTATTTCACATTCATATGTCCACTTGATTAATTAAATAAATACACTTCATTTATTTTAATTAATTATCACTTTAAGTCTTTTAAATATTTCTTTTCAAAACTTTCTTCTAATTAATTAAATATTTTATTTAATTAATTCCATTTACATGTCATTTCTTAAAAAGTTTAATTAAATATCTTTATTTAATTAAATATCTTCCATATCTTTTCAAAATCATAATTAAATATTTTATTTAATTATGAAATCCTCCATTATTCTTCAAATCGGGGGTAAATATTCTATTTTAAGAAAAATCTCCATGTCACCCATAAATGAATAATTGAATTTAATAATTCATTATTTTTCTTCTTCAAAACCTTTCCAAAATCTCACAAAAATATGATTTTTACAATTCATCTTTATCATCTCATCTTAGCTTTTTTCGAAAAAGGAAACAAAGCTTGCTTTTTGTTTTCTTCTATTTTTCTCTCCAGTCTTATCCATCTTCGACCATCCGATTTGCTAGGAATTTTCACAGCCGTTGATCACCTTAGCCAATCAGAATTCTTTGAAAAATCTATAAATATCCCTGTGAATCCAAGCATTGGTTACATCTACAATAGATAACACATATAGATTATAGATTACTTGCATTCTAGCATTCTAACATCTTTAGCATTGTTCTAGCATCTTTAGTTTGTTTTTATCAATTTCGTAAATCTTTCATTTTATCAATCATGTCTAGTATCAGCATAATCACATCTTAGCATAGTATTGTATGCATTCATATTTAATCTCGTTCTCTAGGAAGACCGTTTGTTGAGCCTAGCCCAAGATCTGAGAGTTAGCTGGAATCAACAAAAACACTAGAGATAGAGGACGATAGGACGACATCAAAGACAAAAGAAAGAGTTTGCATTTATTTTCATTTAAATTTTGTTTTTAATATAATGTTCTATCGGTGTGTTTTATTTATTTATTTTAATCTACATTTATCACACTCTAAAATTGACCACATTTTTGGTGCCCACCGTGGGGCCTTGCCCTGTTTTTAACATTTATTTGCAAGTTTTTTGATAGGATTTTGCATTTTGGAATTTGGATTTTCAGATTTTTTTTTTGTTTTAGCGCATAGGTGGATTTCTCTAGCACATATGTGGCTTTTTCTAGCACATCCAGGGCTTTTAACAACACTTTTGCAAGTCTTTCGGCGCATTCAAGAATTGTTTCGGTGCATATAGGGAAAATAATGTCACTTATAAGGAACAAAATGGCGCATATACTCAGTTCATTTCATTAAAATTTTGTAATTTTTTTTTTAGCACATTTAGGAGTTCTTTTAGCGCATTTAAGGTTTTATGGAGCGCATATGACTTTTAGCGCATATGGCCTCTGTTTTAGCACTTTTATAGTCAACCTTAAAATGGCCATATCTTGGTCATATTTTGGTATTTTTTAGAGTTTTTTTTTTTTTTGAAATGGGGTAAAATTTCATAAGCTATCCAATGGTGTAGGTGTTTATCAACTTTGATAGAGTTAAAATTTTTAAATTCTCACATATTCTTCAACGCATATGACTTTTGTTCTGGCGCATTTGTAATTTGTATAATTTACTCTCTAGATCCGACGCGACCGCGACCAATGGTTTTATTGTTGCTTTTGGATTATAATGAAACAACCCTAGGGTAGACACATCAATTTAAAATGAAGCAACCCTAGGGTAGACATGGATTAAAATGAAGCAATCTAGGATAGTCACCACACAATGATTTTTGCATTGAACAAATTATTTTCGTGAAGCAACATCTTCACATGGATTAGATCATTGCAATTTGGGCTCTAAAAATAACATTGTATATTGTGTTTGTGGCAATAGGTCTATGCTCTCCCCTTAACTGGGTGACCAAAATACTAGACTTTCCTTTTACATTTCTGTAATTTCTAATGCTTTATTACATCCTGTAGAGGGTTTGCTCTTGTGGGAAAAAGTACTCACCCAAGAGGAACGACCCAGGTGGGTTCAAGTCAAAGCTAGGCTATTCCAATCCACTATAAAATTTAAAGCGAATCTAGGGAAACCCACTTTTTCCGGTAGTGTGCAAGATAACCATCCCTAAAGCCTTTTTTCTAAAGGTTGGGAGGTCTCCTAAGGGAGTTTATTATTGCCGCATCGAACGAAAACCCTTACTACAAACCTAGTATAGTAGCCAACCATGTCAGTTTGCGAACATCCTAATAATCACAGTGCAAGGGGAGGGAAGAATCTACCCCCAAGATACTCACCATATAACTGCCAAGGACTATTTCCTTAGGGGATCCGGTATCCACTTTCGTCACTCTGAGTACGTTCCTGGAAAAAACAAAAACAAGGGTGCCCCTTTGGGGGTGACATGGTTGTGTGAGTCGATGCAATTCTAAGATGTGGGGTGTGGTTATTATGATGACCTACTTGAGCACTAAGAGTGAGTCTACCTGAATTGTCTGTTCTGTGCAAAAACCTATGAAAACATTTCTTGAAAACATTTTTGAACATACACTCGATGTTTAGTATAGGGCTTAAAAGAACAACTATTTTTAGAGTTTTTGTTGTGTTTTCCTCATATTAAATCAGATTAAGATCATCCAAGAAAGCACTAAGAATTTGATTGAATCAACCTTTCTACCAGAATCTGAGTTTCTACCATCATTGGACTAGGTACATCCCTGATATCTTCTATGCTTAGAGATTGGAAATCCACCATGTTTGTTAGGAAGTAGATTGCCAATAGGATCAAGAAACCTAAGAAATATTTAGGTTACAAAAAGACTTTGCAACAAAGAAAATTCCTTTACAAGAGTCGAAACGTCTTGCTCCTTCATAGGTACCAAGATTTTGTTAGGGGATTTACTGACAAGTACGTTGCAGAGCCTTTGTATTCTGGAGCCTATTTCCAAAGAAGAGTTCTATCTCAACGACACAATCACAATCAGCCTCTTGATTTCGATTTCATACCACAACCCTCAATTGAATATCCCACTCATCCCAGCCAAATCATTCACTGATCTTGAAAACAAACTAGGCTATTTGATACACTTATCATTTTTCGAGACTAGGATCAAATCTCAAAAAGTGCATCTTTTCAAAAAAGTTTCTAATTATTGATTCAACTTCCCTAACAGGATTCTGATATCCTTTCATCTTGGAAGCCACAATCAAGAGTTAGAAATGCCATTTGATCATATCATAGGATTTTCATCTTATCAGATCAAGACATCATCATTTGTGCACTTCTCAAACTTGTGATCTAAGTTTAGAAGAACATTTCAAAAGCATATTCCTGTTGTCACAAGGTCCCAAAAACACAAAGAAGAAGACGAAAGAAGAGATCCACTTTACAACATGGGTGACAGGGAAGAAAATCCTTTTCATAGGTTTTGTACTGGGAATAGTTCAAATGATGAAATGACCGATGAAATGATTCAAGAAGTTGAACAGGATCCACAATTTCACATAATTTTGGACAAGATCTTAGAGAAAAATAAAGAAGGCTACTTTCTTTTATTGGCAAACCAAGGTGCCAAATTTCCCTCTGACTACGATATGGAGAAAATTAAGGAAGATCCTGAAAAGACTGAAACTCCATTAAATGATCTTAGTACTCTTACCCAACAAATAAGAGAACTCCAAAGGCAAATCAAGGAAATACAAGTGGGCACAACTAAGAAGTCCTTTGATGGAAATATGAATGTAACCTATTCTCCTCCAAAAACAACATCATCCAAATTCAATGTTTTTGAATTTTTACAAAGGTTAAATGAGAAGCCCAAATCTAAGCAATCAAATAAAATTGACCAATCCTGTCATGTCACGCATTTATCTTCATCCCCCATAATTCAAAATGAACCTCACGATTCTTTCACCCAAGATAATGATTCCATTCAATCACCTTCTTCTATCATATCCTCTACATCCAATGATTCATTTCAATCTACACATCTCGATCAAAACATTCTATAAACCCTTCCTATCTTTGATCAAGATCCCATCTCTCAAGAACCATATGATGATCCCCTCCTTTCATTATTCACCCATGATAATCCTCTTCCATCTCAAGAACAAAATGTTCTTCCAAGTCCTCTGTCCACCTCATTCAATGAATCCATACTCTCTTATGATTCCATCGCATCCTAGGAGTAGAAAAATTCCTCCATCCTATCCAAAGATTCCCTTCCATCTAATGATCAAGCTACTCCATCCCCTTCATCTAACGATTCTTTTCCTAGTCAAGATCAAAGTATCCCATCATCCTCATGTCAAGAGCCTCTCACACCTCTTCAAGCCATCCATGAACCCCACACCTATAAATCAAGATCCTCCACCTTTATCCACTCCAGTTTACTTCCAACACCTATCCTTTCATCCATATCACATCCTCCTCAAAATGGGCTCGCATCTTGTTTCAAAAACAATGCATATCCCATGGGTAAACGAATGTGCAAAATTATGAATTACAAAGGGGAAGGCTTATGCCTTCATGAGCAAGGTATCCTAGAACCCCTTTTTGTCCAAGCACATACATATTCTCATGACCTTGGTTATATACCTCATGCTCAACCTAGGTATCCTAGTCCATCAAACTCTCCATCCATCCTATGTCCTTATCCTAGTCCATCAAAAAATCCATCTATCCTAGGTCCTTATCCTAGTTCATCAAACCTTCCATCTATCCTTGGTCCTTATCATCCCAACCCTAGCTCATCAACCCTTCCATCAATATTAGGGTCCCACATTTCTCCATCACCTATTCTTCAAGAACAACAAAGGCACACATCCTTGATCCACTTTCAAAATTCTTCCTTCATTAACTCATCCATCATACATCCATATCATTCATCTCAATACACTCCTCCCATTGCTTTTGGAAGCAATTTGGGTGCCAAATGTCAAAAGCTTCAATATAAAACTCCACATGTATCAAAGGATCAACATGTCTCCTTGAAGAGTCATGCAAAAATAAAAGAAAATTTGATCCAAAAATCAAAGAAAATTTTCAAAGACTACAAAGGTCCATAAATCAAAGAGAAAAATCTCAAAGGCCACAAAGGCCCATATCAAAATAAAAAATCATGTGGATTCCTAAAAGTCTCATAGAAGCAATAAAATAAAAATTGGCATCCAAATTGGCTAATCCGAAAGCTTCTCCTCATCTCCCATCTAAAAACATATCACCTTCCAAATCCATTTTTCCTCCATCACTCCATCACCCTTCAAAGTGTGTGCCAATGTTAAACTTTCCATCATTTCCATCTATCCATCACCAAGCCTTCCAACCTCCTATCCATTATCCAACATCCAATCCCCATTCTCCTCCTTTAATTCAAAGCTTTGAATAAGGACTTAGCTTCTACTATCATGCCAACATTTATAAGTCTAATTCCCATTCCCATGGTCTATTAGAGTACATATTTGAGGGATATTAGTCGTGAAACTTGATGCTTAAACCCTTCCTCCATCCCCCTATCATGCAAATATTATCTTTCATATCCATCTCCCTATCCATATACTATCTTCCATTTTCCTCTTATCATTCATGGTCATTATCCTCATTTTCACCTTTGATCTTTACAAGGTTAAGGATCTTCTTGAAAATCATGCATCTTATCCTATTCACTTCATCCAAATCTTCTATACCATATCCTTCATCATGCATCTTCTCTTATATTGTGGGGCATCTTGTTTCTTCAATTAGTCACCCTATTCCATCTTAAATGTCCTTGAAAAAACCAAAAAAAAATTAGAAAACATCAAAATCCAAAAATAAAAATCAAAATCAAAATCTAAAAAAAATCAAAAATTGTCATAGGGTGAAAACTTGACAATGTAGTCTATTGACAAGAAAAAAAAAAAAAAATCAATCAAAAAGAAATTAAAAAAAATGCAATAAAAACAAATAGTGAAAATCTGGCAAATAGATGCTATTTTTAGCTCTCCATCTATTAGTTCATGTTCTACACTTAGCTTTTCAGCTTTCATTTCATGCATGTTTTTATCATCCTAGCATCATACCAACACAATACTGTCATCATTTTCCTAAAGCGATAACATCTTACCATGGCTTGATCATTGTACATATCTATTTTGGCAAGTTGTGTCAATACTGGGGGAAAACGTTGACATACTGGGGACAATCAACTTTCAGAGTTTACTGAAAAAGCTAGACAATGACATATAATCCACTTAGGCAAACAACAATCAAATCCTATGAACAACTATCCAATCATTGATCCATAGCACAATAGTTTTCAGCTAAGTACCATATCATGACTCATATCTGGATGATCTAAAATCTGAATAGTGTTTGGAATAGCAGTATTATGTTTTGAACAATGATTGTTTGACTTTTTCGACATCATCTCTCTGGAACACACTTGATGATGTACTAAGCTAGAGTGGCGAGGAAAGAGGATGATTTTTCTTTGTCTACTGTCTTGAGGTTAACTATCAATTTGGTGCAAATATGTCGCGAGACATGATTTCTACAATGTATCATTGATGACAGTTCCATATTTGCATCAAAAAGTGGTTAGTCTTTGTTTGTTTATGCAAGCAATGCTCAAGTCATCTTGGTTCAATTATACCTCGATGCTTGTGTTCACTTGCTATATCAAAAATCATGAAATTCATACTCAGGTCATCGTTGGTGCTAATTTCCCCTCTGATGCTTGTACATACTTCCAACATTTTAAAACGCTCTATGATGATTCAAGAAGGCTAAACAAAAGTCTCAACAAATGGTTGGTTTCATTTATTAGCATTTCATTTAGTTACATTTTAGTTAGTGGAATTTCATTTAAGATCAATGTACATATCTACATATTGGATTCACATCAGAGTCTTGAAAGGCTAAACAAAAACATCAATGGTTGTCAGGTCTCTTTGGACTATTTGTGGAGGACATTCAGACATTTGTTTCATCATCATATTTCTTCATCCTCATTTCATTAATCACCATTTCATCTAGGTCTTATACATATCATATAGTTAAACATTTATCATTCATTCTCATATCGTGTAGATCCTTTTTCCTTTCGTATCATTTATTTAATTCATTAGGTATTTTCTTATCACTTTCATTTTCATATTAATCTATCGTTGGCATATCATTAAACATCTTACTTATCATTTTCATATCCATTTAATTTTATTTTACATAGTTGCATACCATTTAATCATCTTTATTACCATTTCATTATCGTCTTTTACCTTTGTGTCATCATCTATTTTCATTTCACCTATCATTTCATTACACTATCATTTCATTTCATTATCATTTCCTCATCAGTTTTGCATTACATTTCATGACACTATCATTTCATCTCATTATTGCACTCATCTATCATTTTCATATCATTTATTTATCCTACCATGCATTTATCATTTTCATATAATTTTCCATAACCAAATCCACATAAACATAAACATCCATTTTATATCACATCATAATTATTTATTGCATTAGAAAAATCCAAAAAAACACCAATTTCATACATACATTACATTACAAGCATTTCAAAAACCCCATTGCATATTTTCATTAAGCACAACAAAAGTCATCCACCTGCATGACATCATTTAGTACGCATCATAAAATCGTCATCATAAGCATATCATAAAATATCATCATGAGCATATCATAACTCATCCTGCATATCATGATCAGTCATCAAGTCATTTCCATACATATCAAAAATCCATATCACATCATGAAAAAAATAAATGCACATCCATATCATCATCACATCAAGGAAACACATCATCAAAACTCATCGCCGCTGCATATCATCGCTCATCAAAAATAAATACAAATGTCCAAATGTCCAATGAAACTCAACAGTATAGAGAGATACATGAGATATGATAAAAAAACAATACACATATCCCCACAAAATTAGATACATCAATAATCTTGTATCAATGGCTCAAGGCTAGCTGGTGGACCCCCCTGATGGAGCTGGTCTCAAGGATGATGGCCTGCCACTCGTCCCCGCATCAGGATCCCGTTGAGGCCCTGTAACCCCTCTGCTTTGTGTAGTTGTCCATGATCTACTCCTGGTTTTACTGTGGGACCATGGGAAAGGCTCTCTGCACTCAGGAGGACACAACTCCTCATATCAAACTCGGTAGTACTCAACCTCCCTAGCCATCTCAAACCCCTTTGCAATGGCCTCTCATAATGATGCACTCTCAATAGTGCCCATAAGTCTTTGTTCCACACCCTCTACCTCTGCTGCCCGCCGTCTGAATGAGTCTCTCTTTGCGATCAACTAAGCTACTTGTGGGTCTGGGGTAGGTGGAGATTCCTGTGCCTGTACCTATGCATGGGCCTGTGTCTGTGCCAACTGTGTTTGGAGATGTGCTACCAAACCCTGAGCTTGAGCCAACTGGCTCTATAGCTGCACTTGTTGTGCCTGCAGTGTTTGAACCTGGGCCTGTAGCGTGTTTATCTATGCCCGTTGCGCTGAAGAGGTGACCCTGATCACTGTCTGTCGGCTGGTATCACTCCTCGACCTCCATGCACCCTGATAACTACTAGAAATATCAGTCCTCTATCTCACTGCTCTCTGCTCCCTTCCGCCATCTCTGCCATCATCCCCATCATCATCATCTGAACTCTCCTCTCCATTCTCCTCCTCATCTCCACTATCCTCCTCCTCTCCTCCGAAAACTTCCTTCTCACCACCCACCACATCCTCTTGTCTCCCAACTCCTGGTTGAGGTGCCACCAAAATGGGTGCTGACTCATCTGGATATGTAAACCGCAGAAATGGGTGTGTATGATAATAAACTTAATACTCCTCTGACATACCGACATGAACAATATTTGGTCAAGGATCCCATACCTCAGGCTACAATGCCATATACTCCGTCTACGTGACCTGGTAAGCAATGCAAGGACCCCATCCAGGCTCATCCTTGCAGCATCCATAGTGCACAACACCCTGTGGCATACCCTATGTGAAACCAAACTATCTATGTACTCGTAGGGCCAAAAATCTCTCTATGATGAATGCACATATGCCCTGAAACTGCTTGTGTAACAATCTTCAACAAAAGGTGGTAGGACAACATGACATCAGACCATGGGGGTTATGTATATGCCTCTTTGCAAATGGAAAATGCAGTACTCACCGTGCAGATGCAAGGGATGTCCCTGGAGCAAGAAACAAATATTGCTCTTGATCATGCGCTCTTGTCATGGATGAAAGAAGATGAGGCGGTGTTTGCCAATGATGCATCCCCATCAAAAACATTGCAAGTACAGTCTGATTACAATACTCGCTCAAAGAGGAGATTCATGAGCTAACCAATTGTTTTGCAATTAGCCAGTCTATAGCCCAAAAGTGCTTCTGACTAGACACCCAATACCTTTGCAATGGCACAACAATGTTTGCTACGAAGAGAATTTTTTTTTACCAGAGCTAAGGAGAAAAAGACTCCAAATCCACCACCATTCAATGTGGTGGAACAATTGAAAAAATCATCCACTAATGTGTCTCTTTGGGATATCTTAGCCATTTCGGAGTAAAATGCATTGCTATAGAAGGCTCTCCTGGAGGATCCAATTATTGAGCCAATAAAGCAATCGCTCAAGGAGAAGGCTATTGATCCATCACCTCCTACCAAAGTTCTAATGAATATCACAGAGGAAATCTCTACTAAGGTTAAAGATAAGCCAAAACGCAAGCCCTTTTTCCTAACCCTTATTGTGGGAGAGAAATTATTGCATAATGCCATGATTGAATCTAACACCAGCACTACAGTCATGCCCAAGCAAATAGCCAAAGCCCAGGGACTTAGCTATGAACCTTTAAAGAGGGGGATTATATAGCTTGATGGGAACAAAGTAAAAATTGTAGGTTTCATCAAAGACTTCCCCTTAACCCTATTCTCCTGCCCTAGCATCACAGTTCCACAAGATACTATGATCATAGATGTTCCCCCCATGTTCGGTCTTTGCCTATCCCGATAATTCACTTCAAAAATAGGTGGATATCTTTCTCTAAACCGGTCACACTTGATCCTAAGGACCAATCATGGAGCTAAAATGAAAATAGTGGCTGAAGCTTTGCATTCAAAACATGTGGTCGATGAAGCTATGATAAACTTTGAAGCTGCTCATGCCTCTTTCACTAAGGAGGAAACATATTGCACTGAGTTGCTAGAAGATGAAAATGTGACCAGAGAGCAGACTAATCAAGAAGAAGTTCTCTTGAGAAAATATATAGATGTTGAAACTTTTGGCAACTATCATGCTACTGGGTTAGGCACCTATGTCATCTATGATGAAGATCAGGCTCTTCTGAAGGTCATGAAGGAACCTAAAAGTGACCAAGCTTTAGAATTGTGGACGTTGCACTTCGATGGAGCTAAGGTCTAATAAGCTTCTGAAGGAACTAGTCACTCTTGAAAACCTGTTTGATTGTGATGATGCAAGAAATGAAAAAAGGAAGTTTGTAGTGGAAAAAAGTGACTATGCGGACCTTCAGGTCGAAGATGGAAGAAAGTTCAAAATCAGGAAAGATGTTCTGCATCATGATAAAGAGGCTTATCAATTTTTGCGAGAGGTATCAAGGATTAGTAGCCTATTCATATGATGACCTCAAAGGATATGATCCCAAAATCATCCAGCATACAATAGAGCTGATGGAAGGTGCAAAACCCATCTGCCAAAAGAAGAGACCAGTGAATCCGAAGATTGAAGCCTTGCATCTGGCGTAAGAGCTAACAAAGCTAATTCAATCTTAGATTGTCTTCTTGATCAAGCATAGTACGTGGGTATCCAACCTGGTCCTATTCTGAAAGAAGAATGGAGATATCTGGCTATGTGTTGACTTTCGGGACCTGAACAAAGAATCCCTAAAGGATCACTACCCGCTACCTTCCATGGAGTCAATCTTGCAAATAGTGGTAGGATTGGAATTTTTTTCTCTATTGGATGATTTTTCCGGTTACAACCATATCTAAGTCAAAGAAGACGACCAACACAATGGAATTCACTACCAAGTGGGGAAATTTCGCATATGCTAAAATTCCTTTTAGCCTCTCATATGCGGGAGCCACTTTCTAGTGGGCAATAGATATCACTTTCAACGAATTGATCAACAAGATTATCCTGATCTATTTGGATGATCTGATTGTATTCTCGAAGCATAAGGATGATCACTTCGATCACCTTGAAATGGTTTTCAAAAAATACTAGGAGTTTGGGGTACCCCTAAACTCGAAAAAATGTGTCTTCGAAGTGCCAAAAGGTAAATTATTGGGACATGTAGTGTATGTTATCACCTGGATTTGCACCCTTGCAGAATGTAAAATTTGACAATCCAGTGTAACATGGGAAGACCTCTAAAGCTATGGGTCACTTGTAGACAGAGGTCAACCTCCGGAGAAGGCCGGCTTCCTTTGGTGTCACCTAAACTACTGATCTAGGAAGGAAAAGGGAGAAGGAATGCATAAAATAAAGCTAAATCCTAAGGTGATACACCAAAATTATAGGAACCATGAGATACTCAATTTACACTTGAATACTGACGATGGACATAAGATTACACATCAAATTCTGTAAGCCTTACACTAACGTTTTACAAATAGGTTTGATTCACACACTTTTTCTGGAGAGCAAAGAAAGATTTTCATAGACTAGAATCCCTGTGTAACTAAGCGAACACAATTTGTGATTTGTATAGTGATACTTTTGCAAAGGAAGGCATGAAACACAAGATAAAGTTATGAAGGAATGAAATAAATTCACAAAAATAACTTAATCATGAACCTGAGATGCACAACACTATGCAAGAACAAGATGGAAATCTGAACATCAACAGTAATCAAGGTAAGCTTTATATAACATGTTCCAAATGAGTTACATAATTCTGCTAATTTGAGAGAGGACTGTAGTAGTCACAGACTTCAGAAAAGCATAAGGAGAACTCCCAAACTCTAGAACCCCTTTACAAAGAGGAAAAAATGCCTTATATACAAAAGTGAAGGTCGGCCCCTTAGGGCTTACAAAATATCTGGCCTAGAAAGATCTGCCTTTAGATCTTTTGATTGAATTTAATGTTGCACCCTGTGTGTCCATGTTGGTAAAGAGATTGCCTAGGAGAAGCCTTCCTCAGATATTTCATAGATACTGCATTCATTCTGATCTTGGCGTCGTGTCTCATTCAAACCACTTTGGCTAAACACTTTGAATGCCCTGAGCTCACAACAAATACATGCCGCATTCATCCCATTGACATTCTTCATTCTGATCAGACTGCCATGGCTCGCCTTAGCTCCTCCTAGTTGGTCGAGTGTATTCCACGCAGGCTCTGTAGGTGGTCAAAACTCTTTTGAAAAGAATCAGATCTCCGTGAGACACTGAAAGTGTCTCACCGATGCAATTATGTCCTCTACAACTTATCGGCACAATATGCGACAGTCGATGAGAGTCTTGGCAAACTTAGGAGTCACATTGATATCACCAAAACATTGGCAAGTCAAATGGCATCGAGGAGAAGTCATAGCGAGCACCACTGAGTTATACCGATGCCACTTTATTGGGTGATTCCATCGCTATCGGCAAGAGATCATACGTTCGGGGAGACATCTTAGCGAACCTTTCTTGTTGCGGCGAGCACACTAGATGTCAGCAAGAGATACCAGGTCGAACAGACCTTTCAGCGAGCTCTATAGGTCACCCTGAGCCCTCGCATTTCTTTCTATGAGTCACATACTTGGTTGCTAGGACCATACACCGAACGCTTTGTCTTTCGGCAAGTTCCTTTTCCTATCGCTAAGACCTCCTAGCGAAACCATCACTTTTGACTCAGGCTCCAAGATTCCATTCGGTAAGACGTTTATGCGTTGGTGAGACGTCTTACCAAAGCCTCATTATCTATCGCTAAGCTCGGAGTCAGCAAGACTATCCCGGGTTGGGGAGACTTCATATCGAATTCACAAGATTATGCCGAAGCCACTCTACTTCGGCGAGACCTTGGAAGTCGCCAGGACCCATGGAAAAGCCCCCAACTCATAGCAAGACCAGATGTTTCCTTGGTGGGACCCCCACTTGTTCACTTCAGTCATCAAGACCCCCTGGTCAGGGAGACATCTTTTGGTCGACAAGAGGTTGTACCGAAGGCACCTTGATTTGGTGAGGCCTCATTTCATTTCACTTCGGCAAGAGACAAAGGTTTCACCAAGACATTATGGCAAACTACTTCCTTTGGCTGAGATCACCTTCATTCACCAAGACATGGCCATGTTGACAAGACCTTAACCCGATGGCTGGAAACTACACCAATGTCAAATGTCGGGGAGACCTCCTAGGTTTGGCGAGACCTTGTGGTGAACTACTTCCTTTGGCCGAGATCACCTTCGTTCGCCGAGACATGGCCATGTCGGCAAGACCTTAACCCGACGGCTAGAAACTACACCGATGTCAAATGTTGGGGAGACCTCCTAGGTTCAGTGAGACCTTGTGGTGAAGGGACCAACCTTTGCTGAGAGCCCATCCTTCTTGTCGGGGAGACATCTACTGAGCTCATTTCATTGTCTCCAAAACATTGTCGGGTCACCGAGACCTCTTAGCGAGCTTCTCGTGTTACACCAAAGGTGCCAGGCATGTCGGTGTGACCTCTCATTGTCGAAGAGACCTCCTGCCGAGCTCTCTTTTCTTTAGTGATACTGCTTTCCTTTGACGAGACCTTCGCCTTCACCCAGACTTCACACCAAGGTCTTTTCATTCCGCCGAGTTGCTCGCTCATCGGCAAGACAACATCGAGTTGGGGAAACCTTTCTCCAACTTGGAACGTTATACCGAGGCTTCCTCTATCGGTGAGACCCCACTAGGTCGCTGAGACCTCTTGCCGAATGCTTTGTCTTTCGACGAGCTCCCTTTTGTTTCGGGAAGACATCATGGCGAAGTCCACCGGTCATACTAATTCCTACTTCTGTCGCTGAGACCACCTTTGTTCGCCAAGACATCTTTTAGAATTCCATCTCCTTTCGCCGAGAGCCTTAGAGTCAGGGAGACCTTTTGACCTCATTGAGACCTTATAGCAAAACTCGCTTGCTTTACCGACGCCGCCTTCTTTCGGCGAGACCTTGAGAAGTTGCAGAGACTATACTTCAAAAAGAAAACCTCTGCTGAAAATCATATCCTTTTGTCACTGGGATGATGACCGATGTCTTGCCGAGGTTTCTGTAGGTGAATTCTACTCGTCATGACATCCCCGAAGTCCTGCCAATAGGCAACACAGATGAATATGGCACAAAATGCACTATGGGTCGGGGAGACCCAGATATTTTCATGCTGATAGGGTCCCTAATATGAAGCATTCAGACTTGAGGAAACCACTGCTAGTCGGAAAGACTTCTAGAAGGTCTTGCCGACTTTCTCCTTAAAGGAAAAATATGTAAAATTGATTAAAGCATGATTTCCAATTGAGCTCCTTGTGACCAAGCATCAGGTTCATGATTTTTGCCCCTGTGCGAATGCTCCATTTGGCCTTCTCAAACCTCTATCACATGATCTGTCCTGTCTGATTGAGCCCATGGGTGAAAATTAGGTAACATTTCTGGCAACCTTTGCTGGATGTTTGCCTGCTAAACACAGAAGACCAGTAGTCTAGGCTTATCCATTGGGCATGGAGTCATTAGGAGGCTCAACAAACAAATAAAAATATCAGTTTTGCACATGGCCGCAACTCGCTTGAGATCCACAGGACACAACAGATTTCCAAAAGAACAACAAAACAGGGGAAAACAAAAGAGAAATTACTATGCCATCACAACACCTAGGAAATAGAAAATAATTAACTTGAAGCACAAAAGCACTTATTGAAAACATAAACCTAAACTAATATGTACAAAAGAGGAACTCCTTCAGACTTGAAAATAGGGCTTAAGGTGTATCCCATTGACTGGGATAGGGAGCACTTCCCCTTCTGTTGTAGCCAGCTGAAAAGCATTGTGCACCTTGCAGTCTCTGATAATGAATGGGCCTGTCCACATGTTGTCAAACTTGGTGTGATGGCCTAGCCTGCTTTTCAAAACATCCCATTTGAGCACAAGGTCTCCCACCTTAAAGAATTTTGCTATAGCCCTTCTGTCAAATGTTTTCTTTGTTTGGAGCTGATGATACTCCAAATCTTTCATTGCTTTGTCCCTTAATTCTTCGAGTTCCATGAGCTCTGCATATCTCACGGACATTGGGTCTTGTTCCTCAAACATCTCCAACTGATGTATAATGTCAAAAGCTGGGAGCTCCACAGACAAGGGTAATCTTGCCTCTCTGCCATAGACTAACATGTATGGTGAGTTAGCAATAGACCTCTTAGGAGTCACTTTTTCTACCCATAGTGCATAGTTTAATTTGATGTGCCAGGTTCTTTGACTGTCCTCAATTGTTCTCTTGATAATCCTGATAAGATTCTTATTTGTGCTTTCAGCTAAGCCATTACCCTGAGGGTAATAGTTTGAGGATGTATTCAAATGAATGCCATGTTTAATAGCCCAATTAGTTACTCTTAGACCTACAAATTCCAAAGCATTATCAGATATGATAGAGTCAGGAACTCCAAATCTGGTGATTATATCTTCATAGAAGCTCAAAATTGAAGACTCTTTTGCTTCTTTCAAAGCTATTGCTTTTGTCCATCATGTGAAATAGTCAGTAGTAGGTAGCACCCACTTATGACCAGCACTGGATGGTGGGTTAATTGGCCCAATGAAATCAATGCCCCATCTCATGAAGGGCTACTCCACCTTAATTGGATGCAGAGGCATAGCAGGCAACTTTTCCTTTCATGTGAACAAAGCATATTTAATACACTTTCTTGACTAGGAATATGCATCTTTGAACAAGCTGGGCTAGTAGTAACCAGCTCTCATGATTTTCCAGGCAATAGTTCTTGGGGCAAAGTGACCTCCCGCAACTCCATCATGAAACTCATGAAGTACCTTATCAATTTGATGACTGTGAATGCATCTTAATAGGACACTATTCAGATCCTTTTTGAAAAGAACATTGTTTATCAGTACATACGGTATGGACTAAAATATAAAGTATCTTCTTTTAGCTCTATTTAATCCTAATGGGAATTCACTAGTTTGTAGAAATTGGGTCATATCTTGAACCCAATTAGTTATTCCCACAGGTACATCATCTTGAGAAACCTGAGACTCATTTGTATTGGTAAACACAACATCCTTTTCTAATTCAGTTTTACTGCTTGACCCTATAGCAAGCTGCTCACAAAGACCTTTACCTCTAACCAGTTTGGTGATCTTAATATCTACATCATACTCCATGACCTTGGTGATCCATCCTGCTCTTTTTTCATTCAAATCTTTGTTCAACATAAACTCCTTCACACTTGTGTGGGAAACCAGAACATGAATCTTATTGTTGGAGATTAAAGGCTTGAATTTCTTTAGGCTTCTGATCACAGAGAGAACATGCTTCTCAACAAATGTATACCTCTCTTCATAATCAGCAAGTATTTGACTGAAGAAGGCTATTGGTTGTTCCAAGTTGTCACTATTTTTCTGTACCAACATAGCAGAGATTGAACTAGTGCTTCCAAAAGCATACAAAAAGAAATCTTTAGAGAAATATGGATTTACCAATGTTGGGGTAGATGCCAAAGCTTCCTTGATTTCTTCAAAACTACGTTTTTCTCCTCCAGTCCAACTGAAAACTACATTCTTCTTTAACATAGCTGTCAAAGGTTGTAACAGGTTCATAACATATGGGATGAACCTTCTCAGAAAGTTGATTTGGCCCAAAAAGCTTTGCAGACCCTTCTTGTGATTTGGTAATGGCAACTCAAGTATGGCTCTGACTCTTTCAGGATCAATAGTAATTCCTTGCTTTGACACTATGTGTCCTAATAATTTCCCTTCATGAATAACAAAGATAATCTTTTTGGGATTGAGAGAGATACCAAACTCTCTACATTTTTCAAAAACTTGTCTAAGATGTAACAAATGTTCATCAACATTCTTAGAATAAACTATAATGTCATCTAAATAAATCAGTATAATCTTATTGATCAAACTTTGAAATGCCATGTCCATGGCCCTTTGAAACGTGGCACCAACATTGGATAAACCAAAAGGCATCCTTTTATATGCCATGGTGCCCCACTTAGTTGTGAAAGCAGTTTTGAACTGATCCTCCTCTTTAACCAGCACTTGATTATAACCCGAAAAACCATCCAATAAGGAAAATCTTTCAGAACCAACAACTTCTTGTAAGATTTGTTCCATGGAGGTTAGAGGGTAGTGGTCCTTCAAAGATGATCGGTTAAGGTCCCTAAAATCTACACAAAGTCTTATTTCACCATTTTTCTTCCTAACTGGCACAAGATTAGAAACCCAGGAGGTGTGTTTAATTGGAAAGATGATACCCCCTTCAACTAGTTTGGTCAGCTCTCTAATCATTAAGGGCTCAAGCTTAGGATTCAAGGGCCTTTGTTTTTGCCTTACTGGCTTAGCATTAGGTTATAACTAAATTGTGTTATGAGCAATATGGGGATCAAACCCTTTCAAATCCAAATATTCCCAAGCAAAGACATCATAGAATTCTTGACATAAAGCAACAAAAGATTGTTTATCTTCATGTGAACAAATTTTTCCTATCTTAAGGAGTTTACCTTTGAAAATATCTAGTTCTTCATAATGTTCTTGTTTGATTTGCAAGCCAACTTTACCCTTTTTAAGCTGATCATCAGTATTGAAAATCAACTCCAAGGTAACAAGGCCCTTGGGAAACTTATTCGTCCTCAGCTGTATGACTTGATCATCATACTATTGCTTGAGTTTTGCTTGATTCACCATGGAGAACTGATATTCTTCGAGCAAGAAAGAAAGGATTTGTTCATCACTGTAAAAAACTTACCAGTGAATGTTGTTATCAGGAATTGATGGTCTGACTACAACCTTCACATACTGCTGCACTTTCTTTTTTCTAATGTCACCTGGAATATCAAATTGTGCCCTAATGGCTGCAAGCCTATCAACATGCTTGTTCTGATTTCTTGGAATAGACACTAAGTTAAAGGCATCAAAATCCTCAAGCATGTTCCACACTCTGTTTCTATAAGACTTTAGTGTGTCATTTTTAGCAACATTCAGGCCTCTTACTTGATTAACAATTAGCTCACTATCCCCATATACTTTCAGGTGGGCTATTCCTCTCTTCCTTTTCCACTCAAGGCCTTGAACAAGGCCCTCATATTCAGCAGTATTATTGGAGCATGTGAAAGAAAAATAGAAAGCAGAATAATACTTATCACCCTGCAGAGATACAAGCATTGCACCTCCTCCAGCGTCATTTTTGCTTCTTGAACCATCAAAATACATCTCCCATAATTTATTCTGCTACTCAAACTGGCTTTCTGCACTTCTCTCGATATTTGGCATTTATGTCCCAGATTCATGCAACACATATTTTCCCAGACCAACATCCTGAATAAGCTCATTTGGATTATCAACCACTTTCTCAGCTACCCATTCATTCAGGAGTACCTCAGGTACACTCACATCTTGTAGCTCTTGTGTTGTAGCAAGTTTAGTATCCTCTAAAACAATAGAGTTAACATTTATAGCAGATGGCACATAAGGTTTGATGTGATCCTTGGCAAGGGACTCAGAAGTTATAGTTACCTTAGTGCCATACCTAGTCCTAAAAAGCATATGGGACCAATCTGAAGATAAATACCCTCTAATTTTAGCTGTGAAGTCTCTAGATAGGCATAGAGAAAAAAATGGAGGCAAGTCTATAACAAACACATCTTGTGGGATTGAAAAATTGGGACAAGCATGTAGTGTGAGATTCAGATTTTTAATAATAGCTATAGTGTTTACTGCTATCCCATCCAATTGAAGTACTCCCTTTTCTAATGGCTGGTATTGTAAACCTAGTTGGTCTGCAATCTTTTTTGGCATCACTGAACTACTAGCCCCGCTATCAACCATGCAATTGTGTACCAATTTATCCCCCACTATTAAGGAAACATAGAAAGGAGGGGGCTTGACACCATTACTTCACCGTGTGGTACTATCCAAAGGTGCATTGATTAAAAATGACTTTTTTTGGCCTAAAGAGACTTTGTTTGGTGGATCCAAACTAACTGGATTTGACAAGGCTAACAGTAACAAATTGATTTGACCAGGGATTGCTAAAGAATCCCACATCAAAATTGAAACATTCATTTTTTTCATACTTTCAACAATGTTGAAAGGTGTAGATATATTTACCTTTGGCTGCGTCTTTACAATAGCATGGTCAGGTTGCACTTGACTTGCGGATGAAGCATGTAAAGGCTACTCTCTACTTATGTCACAACCTTGCTGCAAGGTGCATGGTACTTGATGATTTGATGGACCAGCAGCTCCCTTATTCTTATTCGTTGCTTGTTCAGTCTCTAAAGCCCTCTTCTTGGCTCTAGTATTAGTAGCAACAGATGTGTCATCCTGGTTCACTCCACAAAATTCTTCTCTGCCAATTCAGGAGAGTTGAATCATCTCCAGGTTGATCCTGTTGTTGTGGATACCCCTCTTTAGGAAAATCTTGCGCACCTACAACATTTTGTACCATAAGAGCTTGATTGATGATGCCATTAGAGCACATAGCTTGATTATGTGGCTGATTACATGGATAACACCACTCATAATCAACAGCCAGATTGTTTTGAACAGGAACAAGCTCTTTGACAACACTAACTGGAGCTGGATTATAGGCTTGAAAAGGCCATGTGTTCACATTTTGTTTTGAGCCTTGGTAATTACCTTGATACTACTGTATATTCCCCTGGAATTGTTGTTGTTGACCTTGAGAAGGCTGACTTGAGGCCTGATTCTGCTGTTGATAAGGCCTAGAATAGGACTGTTGTTTTTCCAAGTTCACCAACTTGTTACCAAAAGTCCGTAAAAGACTTTTGATCTCTTGTAACTCTTGTGATGAGCCTGAAGCAACACTTTCTTGTTTATCAATGGCTAGAACAACAACTAGCAATGTTGGTACAGTTGGTAGAGGTGTAAAAGGAGGTATCTGCAAAGGGATATTTGCATGAGTCTCTAGAAATATAGGCATTGGTGGCCTAGGAGCGAGTTTTCTAGCTTGTATTAAGCTGTTCTCAGCTCTAATTGCTATTTCGAAAGCTTCTGGCAAAGACACTCCTCCCATTGATTGTATCATGACAGCTATATTGCTATTAAGAGCCCTCAAAAAGTACAAAAATGCATACTCTAGAGGTGGCCTCACCGTTCCAGGGATTCTATCCTAGGTTCTCTAAAATATGAAGTTGAAGTCATTCATCTGCTCTTGTGGAGCCCTCTTAATTGTAGTCAATTGTTCCAACAGAGACAAGTTATCAGACCTGTCTTAAAATTGTTTATGCAACTTGTCTCCAAATTCATCCTATGTTGCAATTGAACTAACCGGTAGGCTCCTATACCATTGCACAACTCTTCCTTTCAGTGAAGCAGCTAGTAATCTCACTGCAACATCTTCTTGGGTTATGTGTTGGACTCCACATAGCGAAGCCACATCTTGCATGTGTTCAATTGGGGTAGTTTGATCTTCCCCAGTGAAAGTTGGTAGACTCTTCAAGGCTGCCATTAGAATGTCATTGTGCTGTGCCAAATCCAATGGGCTCCCTCCATTAAAAGCAACAAAGGGTTGATTCCTTGGAGCGGCCATTGGAGGTGGCTGAGGTGGATTTACTAGTGCAGCAAAATGAGACCCCACGGATGGAGGGGTAGACTAAACTCTTCTAGAATAGATGACTGTTGTTCCTCCCCTTTCTGTTTTTTTTCCTTATCTTCGTGGTGGTGACAACTGCCAGTACTCGAAAGGACCTGAGCTACTTCTTGTCTGAATTCTTCTCATAAACTGAAGAAGGCACTGATTCTAAAGTTCTTTCCTCTTTATGGAGTCGCCAAGTATGCCAAATGACTTCTATAAAGTCTGGAATTCATTGGTTGCATACTAAACAAGGAGTTCAATCTAATTTTTGTCCCACCAAGCGTGCCAAAACTATTATCACCTGGATTTGCACCCTTGCAGAATGTAAAATTTGACAATCCAGTGTAACATGGAAAGACCTCTAAAGCTATGGGTCACTTGTAGACATAGGTCAACCTCCGGAGAAGGCCGGCTTCCTTTGGTGTCACCTAAACTATTGATCTAGGAAGGAAAAGGGAGAAGGAATGCATAAAATAAAGCTAAATCCTAAGTTGATACACCAAAATTACAGGAACCATGAGATACTAAATTTACACCTGAATACTGATGATGGACATAAGATTACACATCAAATTCTGTAAGCCTTACACTAATGTTTTACAAATAGGTTCAATTCACACACTTTTTATGGAGAGGAATGAAAGATTTTCACAGAATAGAATCCTTGTGTGACTAAGTGAACACAATTTTTGATTTGTATAGTGATACTTTTGCAAAGGAAGGCATGAAACACAAGATAAAGTTATGAAGGAATGAAATAAATTCACAAAAATAACTTAATCATGAACCTGAGATGCACAACACTATGCAAGAACAAGATGGAAATCTGAACATCAACAGTGATCAAGGTAAGCTTTATATAACATGTTCCAAAATAAGTTACAAAATTCTGCTAATCTGGTAGAGGACTGTAGTAGTCACAGACTTTAGAAAAGCATAAGGAGAACTTCCGAACTCTAGAACCCCTTTACAAAGAGGCAAAAATGCCTTATATACAAAAGTGAAGGTTGGCCCCTTACGGCTTACAAAATATCTAGCCTAGAAAGATCTGCCTTTAGATCTTTTGATTGAATTCAATGCTGCACCCTGTGTGTCCATGTCAGTAAAGAGATTTCCCCAGAGAAGCCTTCTTTAGATATTTCGTAGCTACCACATTCATTATGATCCTGGCGTTGTGTCCCATTCGAACCACTTTGGTTGAATGCTTTGAATGCCCTGAGCTCACAACAGATACGTGCCACATTCATCCCGTTGACATTCTTCATTTTGATAAGACTACCACGGCTCGCCTCAGCTCCTCTTGGTTGGTCAAGCATATTCCACTCAAGCTTTGTAGGTGGTCAAAACTCTTTTGAAAATAATCACATCTCAACGACACACTGAAAGTGTCTCACCGATGCGATTATGTCCTCTACAACTTATCGGTACAATATGTGATAGTTGATGAGAGTCTTGGCAAACTTAGGAGTCACGTTGATATCACCAAAACATCAGCAAGTCAAATGGCATCGGGGAGAAGTCATAGTGAGCACCATTGAGTTATACCGATGCTGCTTTATTGGGCGATTCCATCGCTGTTGGTGAGAGATCATACGTTCGGGGAGACATCTTACCGAACCTTTCTTGTCACGATGAGCACACTGGATGTCAGCAAGAGATACCGGGTTGACGAGACCTTTCAGTGAGCTCTATAGGTCACCCCGAGCCCTCACATTTCTTTCTATGAGTCACATTCTTGGTCTCTAGGACCATACGCCGAACGCTTTGTCTTTCGGCAAGTTCCTTTTCCTATCGCTGAGACCTCCTGTCAAAACCATCACTTTTGACTCGGGCTCCAAGATTCCATTCGGTAAGGCATTTATGCGTCGGTGAGATGTCTTACCGAGGCCTCATTATCTATCACTAAGCTCAGAGTCGGCGAGACTATCCCGGGTCAGGGAGACTTCATATCAAATTCACAAGATTATGTCGAAGCCACTCTACTTCGGTGAGACCTTGGAAGTCGCTAGGACCCCATGGCGAAAGCCCCAACTCCTAGCGAGACCAGACGTTTCCTTGGTGGGACCCCACTTGTTCACTTCAGTCATCAAGACCCCCTAGTTAGGGAGACATCTTTTAGTTGACAAGAGTTTGTGCCAAAGGCACCTTGACTTGGCGAGGCCTCATTTCATTTCACTTTGGCAAGAGACAAAGGTTTCGTCGAGACATTATGGTGAACTACTTCTTTTGGCCGAGATCACCTTCATTCGCCGAGACATGGCCATGTTGGCAAGACCTTAACCTGACGGTTGGAAACTACACCAATGTCAAATGTCAAGGAGACCTCCTAGGTTCGGTGAGACCTTGTGGCAAACTACTTCCTTTGGCCGAGATCACCTTCGTTCACCGAGACATGGCCATGTCGGCAAGACCTTAACTCGACGGCTGGAAACTACACCGATGTCAAATGTCGGGGAGACCTCCTAGGTTCAGCGAGACCTTGTGGCGAAGGGACCAACCTTTGCTGAGAGCGCATCCTTCTTGTCAGGGAGACATCTATCGAGCTCATTTCGTTGTTGCCAAAACATTCTTAGGTCACTGAGACCTCTTAGCGAGCTTCTCGTGTTACATCGAAGGCGCGAGGCATGTCGATGTGACCTCTCATTGTCGAAGAGACCTCCCACCAAGCTCTCTTTTCTTTAGCGACGCTGCTTTCCTTCGGTGAGACCTTTGCCTTCGCCTAGACCTCACACCAAGGTCTTTTCATTCTGCAGAGCTGCTCACTCATCGTTAAGACAACACCGAGTCGGGGAAACCTTTCTCCGACTTGGAATGTTATACCGAGGCTTCCTCTATTGGTGAGACCCCACTAGGTCATTGAGACCTTCTGCCAAAATCTTTGTCTTTTGGTGAGCTCCCTTTTATTTCGGTAAGACACCACCGAGTCGGGAAGACATCATGGCAAAGTCCACCAGTCATACCGATTCCTTCTTCTGTCGCTGAGACCACCTTCGTTCGCCAAGACATCTTGTAGAATTCCATCTCCTACGTCAAGAGCTTTAGAGTTGGGGAGACCTTTTAACCTCGGCAAGACCTTACAGCGAAGCTCGCTTGCTTTACCAACACTACCTTCTTTCAGTGAGACCCTGAGAAGTCACCAAGACTATACCTCAGAAAGAAAACCTCCACCGAAAAGCATATCCTTTTGTCGCCGGGACGATGACCGATGTCTTGCCTAGGTTTCTGTAGGTGAATTCTACTTGCCGCGACATCCCCGAAGTCCTGCCGATAGGCAACACAGACGAATATGGCACAAAATGCACTATGGGTCGGGGAGACCTAGATATTTTCATGTCGATAGGGTCCCTAATATGAAGCATTCAGACTTGAGGAAACCACTGCTAGTTGGCAAGACTTCTGGAAGGTCTTGCCGAATTTCTCCTTAAAGGAAAAATATGTCAAATTGATTAAAGCATGATTTCCAACTGAGCTCCTTGTGACCAAGCATCAGGTTCATGACTTTTTCCCTTGTGCAAATGCTTGATTTTTCCTTCTCGAACCTCTGTCACATGATCTGTCCTATCTGATTGTGCCCATGGGTGAAAATTAGGTAACATTTTTGTATGTTAGCTTATGTATGTATTTCTTTAACATTGTTTTTCTAAATTTGTATTCATACCACAAAGCTTTGAAGTTTTTTTCTTCCTTCTTGAGATATGTATGTAGATCAAACCTGTCAAGAGTGATGCATAAGTCTAATGGGGTTATGTTGAGTAAGTAAAATAGCTGCAGTCTAGTTTCCTTAGTGTGTTTGCATCTTGTTTTCATTCCCTAATTTCTTATCAACTCGGTGTATCACCATAGGAATAGTTCAGTATAGTCTCATTTTGTATGCATTTCTTCTCCCTTTACCTCACAAAGATCATTAGTCTAGGTGATACCCAAAGGAAGCCAACCTTCTCCGGAGGTTCGTTTCAACTTCAGGTGACCCACAGCCTTGAAATGATACCATGTTTCACCAGAAAGCTTAGTTCTTACAACTTCACATAGGGTGCATTTCTAGGTGACAACAGTGTCCAAGGAAGGAATTGTGATTGATCCCAAGTAGGTGAAAGCGCTACCGGTCAACAAAAAAGGAGTCCAGTCTTTCTTAGGGAAGGTAAGTTTTGTAAGAAAATTCATTTCAGATTTTGCAGGGATAATCAAACCAATCACCCTGATGCTAAAAAAAGATCAATTATTCAAATGGACTAAAGAAGCTAGAGAAGCCTTCAAGAAGGTTAAGGATGCTATTTATTCAGCTCTTGTACTGGTCAATCCAGACTTTTCAAAGGACTTCATAATGTATGTATTCAGTAACAAGTCAAGCATTGCTACCTTCTTAACTCAAAAGGACAATGAAGGAAAGGGAGAACATCTAATAGCATTTAACTCTTGGACCTTAAAGGAATATGAGAAACTACAAATTCATCAAGAGGTAAGCGTTTTCTATTGTTAAGGGACTCAAGAAGTTCTGACATCTAATATCTTGCAACAAGGTGATTGTTTATGTTGCGCATTCCAGTGTGCATGAGCACATCATGGAAGGAGAACTCACTGAAAAATGGCCAATTTGATCACTAAGATCCTCAAATAAGACATTGAGGTCAAGCCTACAAAGATCATTTGAGGAAGAGGATTGTGTGAATATCTAGCACACAACAAAGAAATAGCGGCCGAAGAAGAGCAACCGGAGCTGGTTCTAACGAATGAGTCTGAGTCCGAAGACTGCTGCCTAACAGGCAGAGTAAGGTTCATGCACACAGGAAAATACCCACTGGGCCTTCCTCCTCAAAAAAGGAGATTCTACCGACTACAAAACAATGGGTTTGTGCTCATCGAAGGGATCCTTTTCAAAGGGAATTCCAACGACATTTTATTCTGGTGTGTCACCACAAAGCAAGCGAAGAGGATTCTTGAAACTTTCCATAGCAGTCCCGTGGGTGGTAATTTCTCCGTGAAGACCACCGCCATCAAAATCATGTGTGTTGGGTACTTCTGGCCTACTCTATTCAATGACTCAAACTCCTTGGTAAAATCCTACAAGGAATGCCAAGTTTTCCCAGGAAGAAGAAAAAACTCTACAATGCTTCTCAATCTGATAGTGGTTGATGACCCATTTGCGCAATGGGGCATTGATTTCATTGGGATGATCAATCCTACCTCTAGTGCTGAACACAAATGGATTCTAACAGAAATGGACTACTTCACTAGATGGACCAAGGCCATGCCTTTGAAGAATGCAACGGAGGCAGAGATAGTGGAATTCCTTGAGGAACTAGCAACGAGATTCAAACCACCCAAAACCATCATTTCCAACAACACCAAGGATTTCCTAGGCTCTTAGGTATGTCAACTCACACTCATGCATGGCATATTCTTGAAAATGTCATCAAATTACTACCCACAGGGGAATGACATGGCTAAGTCAACTAATAAAAATTTAGTCTGACTCATCAAAAGAATCGGGTTGGAACACCAAAGAGAATGGCATAAAAGCCTTCGAGCAACACTGTGGGCAGACCGCATAAATCCCAAGAAAGTCCTCAAAACTTCATCGTATGAGATAGTATATGGAAAGGAGGCGCTATTTCCTATCTCTATGGAGATTTTGGTGCTGCAACTACTCAAATCTCTTGAGGTAGAAAAAAACGATGCCATGGAGGTTATGATGGCTGAGTTATTGGAAGTGCAAGAAAAAATAGGAAAGGCCCTAATAACCACATCTAACCGCCAGCAGGTGGTTAAGAGATGGTTCGACAAGAGAGCCTCAGATCAAGGTTTAAAGTGCGGGGAATTAGTGCTAAAATTCAATGAAAGGGCTGCAAAACTAGGCCAACACGGAAAGTTTGACAGACTCTGGGAAGGCCCTTTCAAAACAATTCAATACAAGCAACATAATGCATTTGAATTAGAAAATATGGAGTATGAAGCATTGAGTATTCTGGTTAACGAAATTCACCTAAAACTGTTTAATTAAGCTTCAATATTATTTTTCTAGTGTAAATATGTGAGTAGTGTAATTATTTTTCTTTCATATTTTTTTTTCAGCTGGTCTTTCAATAATTTTCATCCATAGTGCGAGGAAGTAGAAACAAGTGAAGCCCATTATGGAAAAAATAGAGAGATAAAAATGACACCCATATGCAAAATTGAAATGAACACATATATGCAGGAAAAACAAAAGAGAACCCACATTGCAAAATCAAAAGGCAAAGGAGACATAATGATAATACAAGCTGTATTTTCATTATATTTATATACTTCAATAAGTACATTGTCAAAATGGCTTAGAGGCCATGCTTTTAGAGTATATCTATATATATTTTGTATCTTCTTCATATCTATCTATATTAAAACCTTTTCCAGGCATATATACAAAATGTATTAACAAAAAGATGATTTCTCAAGGCATAAAAGTTTAGACACAGTCAACGGTAAGGGAGGCATAAAAAAAAACGTCTAGAATTACTTCATCAACAGGAACGATAGCAAAACCAACAACAACATCCATAGGAGCAATGGCAAGTGGTGGAGGGAACACTAGGTTCCTAAAGTTGGTGTACCAGTTGATGTTGTAGAAAGGCACCACATTGTACAAATGAAACAGGAAGTGGCAAGCACGAGTTACCCTTTGACGATGCTCTTCTTATGATTGGATGTAGAAACTGTTCAGGAATGGCACCCATGGTACTACTGTGTCTTCTTCAATGCACTTCTGGAGGTCACTCACCATTGGAAATCCTAGACCAAATACAACATTCGCCACCACCTCTTCGAGGCTACCCAAATACTTCTTCAGAAATATCTCAAGCACCAGGTGAAGAATCAACAGCTTGGGAACCTAGATGTCAAGCATGGATGCAACGAAGTGAGAGTATACGTCAGTATTAAATTTGTACTTGTCTTCATATTCAATTTAGTCCCTCTCCAGAACCCACTTCATCGCTACAATGACCAGTGAATGCTTATTCTTGGTCATTCTTTTAAGACACCTAGTCAATATTTCACCAAGGAAGGCTGTCTGAGATTTCTTATAGACTAACCTAATAGGGGTATTCATGGTAGCAAGATCTATGTGACTATCTGATACTATCTCTACACAAACTACCTAATTTTAGCTCTATGCAAATTCTACTCAGCTGCTTAACGCCAAATTTTAAGCCAATTGCCTATTACCAATTATGCTCAAACTGCTAAGTGTGATTTCACTATTGCCTAAAGCACCTATTTGTAGAAATAGCTAGGATATGCATGGTAGTTTACATCCCATAAGCATGATGCTAATCAAGTACTAACTTGAAAAATTGCACCAGGGCTTGCTCAAATTTCCCACCCAGTTGCATCTACTAGGTACGGTTTGCTACGTGCAAGATAAATAAGGGCTAATTAATTAGCATAAGCTGGTGGTAGTCATCGGTGATAGTCTATACGACTAGATGTTGATGTGTCATTCTGCAGGCGCTTCTCAAACTCCAAAAAGGAACACAAATCTTTTCAAGTAATTATTGCATCTTTGGGTTTAATTATTCCTTTTGGGATATTAATTGCCAAAGCATGTGAAGCCTAAGCTTCCTTCAAATCATCGACTCAAGTTCCAAGAAAATCGTGTCATATGACATGATTTCCAAATCATCATTATGAATTATGGTCATTTAAAAAATGGCAAGTAATTCATTTCACACAAGCCAAAGAGTTGGCAATACATGCCAAATTTAATGCTAAAAGGTGAGTGTTGTTGGCTACCCATGAAAGAAATAAATAAGTATTGCATGCAAGAAGCTAACATCAATTTTTTTTTTTGAGCATGCTACCTAGGGAAAAGGATTTTTTAGCACAAATAGAGCCGAGGTGAATTATAGATAATTTTAACACAGTCGAAAAAAGTTATAAGTACCCTGAAATGGCTGGAAGTTCTTAGATCGAGGCATAGGCCGAGGCAACCCAAAGCTTATATGATGACATGATAGCAACACCAATCATCAATATTTTTTATACCACCTCTTACGTGTCACCTGGGACGCTAGAAAAACTAGAATGGGTTCACATGCACACCCTGGACAAGCCCAAAACTACCTAGGACCAAAGCCAAATAAAGGAGGAATGGGATAATATCCATGACCCCATCCTCGTGAAGAACCCTAATGCTCTTAGGGAAGGAGCTTGCGAAAGAATGAAGAAGGTTAAAAGCATAGGGAAAATGGCATATAAGCTATGGTTCAATGGTCTTCCGCAATATATGGTCCCCTCTATGCATTACTACCCAGAGCTCATCCACAAGGTCATTGAACACTTCAACCCAGATACCAACACCATTGAAGGCCAGATGCTGAGAGTCAACATCAACAAAGATGCTAGTTGGAGCATGTTGTGTATCCCAGTGAGCCACTCTAAAGTGAGTAGAATGGAGATATTTACTCTAGAGGATGGGTGCATCTTTTGGTAGGGAAAAGACAAAGCTTTGGACTTCTATAATGTGGAAACGCAGAGGCTTGAGAAATTTTGCGAAGAGTCACCACAAATTTCAGTTGCGCACAATGCCTTCAAGCAGGATTTGTAGGATGCACTCTCTATGATGGCATTTTTTTGCAGCTTGGATGAAGAAAAATGGGTGCAAGAATTTTGGTTGGGTTTGGGTTTTCAATTGCAAAGGAAAAATTCCTTATTTTGGTATGAATTTGCAGTAGTCATTTACCGAGAAATGATGAGCCAGATACGAGAGCATAAGATGCAACGCAAGTTCAATTTTCCTTCCTTTCTTGCTCATATGTTCTTATACCAAAACCTCGACTTCTTCATTAAAATGATACCATTATCTATTTTTACTGATAAAGGAGCCAAAAAGACAATTTCCGTATGGACTCCCCTCCTTTTCGTGACACATGACTACCGTGCATATTTAGAGTTTTTCTTAACTCTGATTCTGTAGGACTTCGATAAGAATGGTTGTATCTATCAAATTTATGCTGACCATATGGAGTGGATACAGAGCTTCACTCCTAAATGTGACTGGTTCCTCAAGATGAATTTTACATCCATCTGTATGCACAACTTTATCAAGGATCCATTCTAGCTCCTAGAGTATGTCACACACATGGTATTGGCCCTTGAAATGTTTAGGTAGATGTCCATTATTGATTATAAATTTTTCAAAGGAAGGGGCAAGGGAGGATTCTTCAAATGTTTGCTAACCTTCAAGTGGGTGGTTATGGTGAAAAAGCAGTCACATAAGCTGCTAGAAGAAAAGATGGCTCATTTGGGGCTATTGATGATTTGCAACAAATGGAATTACAACCCCTTCGATGACTTAGGTATGAGTTCATCAAGGTAACCCACAAACCCCTTCCATAATGGGAAAAGCAGCAGAGTCTGATGGCGGAGAGTGACAATCTATTGGTGGACCTGGCCAATATTCTTGCTGATGATAGGAGGCCACCATGGCTTCAATTCTACCTCTGGTTAGCAAAGTATAATGAGAAGTGAAAAATAGGGACCACCCTCCATAGTGAGTTATCAAAGAAACAAAACTGGAGCAAGGAAAAAATTAAGGATATATGGATCTACTAACAAGAAATCCAACGCCTTAATGCTCCTTACCAGAGTGTAAAGATGAATGAAAGATTTAATAAATTGTGGGATGATGCACAAAGAAATTCTGATGTGAGCGTTCATGAAGATGTTGACCCGGAGGAGTCAAAAACTCATGCAGAGAAAGGAGAGGAGAAGGAAAGTGAAGTACAGATGGCCTCAGTGCAACAAAAAGAGAAAATGGTGAAGTAGTCGGTTGGGGTCTCTTCAAATGTGTAGTTCAATATATCTTAGTCAAAAGCCTCGCATACACACACCTGGACCACAAAAAATTCAAGAACAACTTAGCAACAATAGTTAGATACCATACAAGTGGAGGATTCACCACCCAACAAGAGGTAACACATGGATACAGTTGAGAAAGAAGGTTCATAGGAGCTTGAAACAAGCCTGGGTCTAATAATGAGTGACGAGCCAATGATGAGCCAAGAATCGCAATCATCCAGACAATAGGTAACTTTTTCTCCCTCTTCTCTTACTTCACAATCTTTGGTCACTCTTGTTGTGTCTGTGACACCCCTCACTGCAATTGTCGACCCTTCCTTTTCCACTTCTACCACAATGGTTGCGAGAGGTTTCTCTCAGTTCTCCTAGGTCAGACCATTTGATTTGACTCCTCTACGGACCCTTTCACCTTTCATCGCTGCCCAATCCATGTCTGCTATCGCTTCACTTTCTACATCTACGACCGCTATCGATACCCCTCCTGCTACTGCTATATCGAGCCCAACTTAGTCTACCCAGTAGTTGGAATCCGTCATGACTCCACTATTGCCACAACACCTAATGAGTCCTCCCACTGGTTCACAAAATGGGCTTTGGAATATTCCTCTATTCTCCCCACTTACACTCGATCTTGCAAAGAAGAAAACGCTCAGAACCACTACCCTCACATTCTATTTTGCCCCTACCTCCCGGTGCACCTTTCCCAGGTAGGCTAGTTTAGTGGCCAACCCAATTTATGGTGCATGAAAACAAAACAAAGGAAGCACGAGCTATCCAAATCCAGAAGAAAAAGGCCAAGGATGCCAAGAAGCCAGTAGAGCCAAAGGTGTATACTATTTTCAACGAAGCTCAGAAATCATTGCATTTCACAACCATGTGCCTGAGTGTCATTAAACCATAGGGGGAAATGCATCTTGATGATTACAACATGTTTTCCATGGGACTCAGTCTAAGCATAGCCTAACTGTAGGATAAAGTTGAGCTCATGGAACAAACACAACGGGTGGTGACCACTGAATTCCTCAAGTCTTGTCACCAACTAAAGAAGAAAGAAGAAGAGCTAAAACTTGTGAAGGATAGGGTCGAGGTCTTGCTGGAAAAGGAAAGAGTGAGAGAAGTATAAATTGTGTGCTTATCAAAGAAAGCACAAGTAGAGTAGAACAAACTCCAAGAGGAACTTTCAAAGTTCCAATCCTTTGACCCCAACTTGGTTTCCGTGCTACGGTGGAGAAATCAAGAATATTAGAACTAGTTGGCTCTGACAGAGCAGGGAACACAACAAAAGAGTGAGGAGTTTGAATGACAATAGGCTCAATTCAAGCAATAAATGAAATAGAGGGATGGAAACTTTGAGAACTAAAAGGCCCAATTGGAGATGGAGCTCCAAGAGATGAAGCTTTCTCTTGCGGCAGAATTGGTAAACAAAAACTGGGCCGAAGAAAACTAGTCCGCAAAATTGAGAAACATCCAGGGACAACTTGTGATCGCAAACCAAAGGATTGCAGAAATAACACAAAATGTTGGCTCAAGGGATGCAGATATTGACACTAGTGAATTTGACTCCATTTTCCGAAGAAAATTCGTCGGTTGTTCGACAAACATTTGTCAGACAATCGACGAATTGACGAAAAAAATTTCATCTCTAATTTTTCATCAAAATTCTGACGATGAATTAAACATTGAAATAACTACGTAGGTTTTTTGGTCATCGGCATCATAAAATGACTCAGATGTACGTTGGAATATCGATGAAAATTTTGTGTATCCACCGACGAATTACAACCAAAATGCAATTGCAATGGCTCTTCCGAAGCATCAAAACAACACCAGAATTTCATCACCATTTCAACAAAATGGGCAAGGAGTTAGGACGAAGCCTTCATCACAACTATAGCAACTTTGTCGGACCTTTTCGGTGATTCGTCGGTGGCCTTGGTCGAAATTGTGATGAAACAATGCAATTTTTTTAAAAAAAATATTCATTGAAATGTACCATTGCGGAGACTCTTGGTGATGACCACCAAAGCCAATCCATTAGTGAGAGATCAATCATCGACACAAGATAGAAAACTCACTCCAATAGTCCATGTCTTGCCAATGACTTTCGTCGGCAAGATAGATCCAATGTCACACCGATCTGACCTCTTTAGGAGTTTTGAACACTGTTGGCTATCAACAAGACATTAGGAGGGTCTCACCGATTAAACAAGTGTCTAAGAGAAACTAAACAAATGGAACCTATTAATTCTCTTATTTTGGGGTTCTTAAATCATAGAATAGATACCATCTTCTTCTGTATAATGTACTTATATTTAGATTTGAATTTGAGACCAATTGTCATTGCACATAGTATTCTATAAGCAATATATTGATAATGCAAAATGATTTATGGTGTTGTAGAAAATATTCTTGACCTAATCAAGCTCTTGAACAACTTAAAAAAAATTAAAATACTAACACATACATGAGACATGTAATGAACTTCCAATATCTGCTATCTTTTTCATTAATGCAGAGGTAGGTAAAGGAGAAATAATTATAATTGTAACACTATTCATAGTCTACTAATTTATGTTCATAATTTGTGTTCAATGGACCTCAGTTTTATCATTATACTGCCCATCTAATACCATATTTTAATCTAGGGTTCAACTATCTCAGATCTAAAGAAGCACTTTCAATTAACCATTTAAAGTATAATAAAATAAGGTAATACTTTTACTTGAGAAAGATTGGGTACACTTGTAGGATTAAAGTTCTCACAATCATCAGGATTTATTGGCACACAGACACAACCTACAACATATGAAGTAATGGATGACTACAAGTTAGTGAAATGGTCCTTAATATGTGTCTGGTTTGCAAATTGATTGGTATAAAATAAGGTTACAAACAGATCTACATAAAAAATTATCAAGACAATCTATTGTAATCATCAAAATAGATGAAAAGTGAAAAGGAAAGAGCTGAGCTACATCTCTAGAGCCTAAAAAAAACACATGCAAGAAACATAAAAAAAAGAACGAACCATTTTTTGGATGAATACAAAATGTTGCCTTCGGGAAGTGATTCATATGCTTTCACACCTGACAGGACATTAAGAAGATTTTAGTCTTCCTCTGTGAAATTAACTACTTACAAAATAAACCCAGAAACCGATATTATATACCTCCATGTCTAGTCGAGGGTAGGTATAAGAGAAAAAAAATTCCTCAATGCAATGCTGAAAAATATCAATGTGTGTGTAGGTTTGTATTACTCAAAATATCATTTCACTGCCTAAGGAAAAATACCAAAGTGATGTTTTAAATTTCAATCTTCACATAGGCTCCCTTATTGCTACACATGCATATACAAGCATTATTCGAGCTCTAAACTATTCAAATATTAAGGATTTAATTAGCTATAAGATGGAAAGTTGTTGTTTAGACATAATCCATCATCTTTTACATATCTTTATTCACTCCTAGCGCTTCAATAAATTTGTGTAAAAGACAAAATGTGAATCTTTTATGACAAAGAAAATTCTTAAAAGGAGGGGGGAGAGAGAAAAGGGTAGGGGGAAAGAGAATGCTTGAATGTATAGCAAAGTATAACATTTTGATCATTATAACAATGAAATGAATCTTAAGTTTGAAGCATTAATATCATTTACAACATTTATGATCAAGAATGAATGTAAGTAGATAAACTTTTGCATACTTGCAGATGGTACAAAATTTCATGGTTAAGTGGAAGCCTTCCATCAACTACAAGATCCAAATATCTGTGTATCTATCTCAATCGAGCCTCTAAACCCTTCAGAGTTGTCAATTTTTCCACTAACCTGTTATGCACAAAAGTCAAATTTTAGAGTTATGTCACCACTAAAAACAGAAGAAACAGAGCTTTGCAACCAAATCCACACACAACACAATGTGGTATTCATACAAAGCCATACAAACAAACTAAACTCAGAACATTGGAATGGAAACAACTTCAAATTATGATGCAGAGCATGGATTCGTATAAAGAATCATTTTTCTGCCACCATAGTGAAAAGTTAGCACTTTCTTTCATCTTTGCATATTGGTTTGATGCTTCAAATGATGCATTTCTTATATTGAAAAGTGCATTACCTTATTGATCTTCTCTTTGTTTCAAGAATAGTTTAATATTCTCTACTTAACAGGGCCAACCATGTGACGGTGGAAGCTCATTTGGCCCCTCCCCCCCCTCACATCACTCTCAATTCCCCATACCCAATCATATAACATTAATCATTCATTCATCCATTAATAACATATAATATTCATTCATTCATCCATTAATACCATATAACATTCATTCATTAACATATAACATTCATTAATTAACATATTCACATTCATTCATTAACATATAATATTCATTCTTTTAGTTTTTACATATTATCAAAAATATGGTTGTCATGATATGATTACAATCAATTTTTTTCTTTCTTCTTTTTTAAAGCTAAAAAAATCTGAAGTGGAGTATCGTTTTCTAAATCATCTGTCCCCCCTTTAGTTTTTCTATCCTCTACTTGTGATCTTAATGTATGCCTAGTAGTTTTCTCATGACGTGGATGTTGCTACAAGGGGGGTCTGCTACAATAACAAAGAAAATGTTAAACCGATATGTTTTATTATTATTGTTACAAGTATTTCATTAATTAAAAGAACATTAGAGTGGTTCTCTTTACCTAATGGGTCCACATCATGTTCCTGAACTTCTGTTATAGACTCATGCTCAACATGTTGAACACTCTCTAAATCTTGATCTGTAGTTGAAACATGAAAGGTTACATTAATTAATACACCAATTGAAATTAAATATGTTTAAAATAACATGAGTGGTCCTCTTTACCTAATGGGGCCACATCATGTTCCTGATCTTCTCTAGCTTGATCATGCTCAACACGTTTATCACGCTCTACATGTTCTAAAGTTGAAACATGAAAGGTTACATTAATTAATACACCAATTGCAATTAAATATGTTTAAAAGAACTTTAAAGTGGTCCTCTTTACCTGATGGGGCCACATCATGTTCCTGATCTTCTCTAGCCTGATCATGCTCAACATGTTGCTCACGCTCTACATGCTCTAAAGTACTGGGATGCACACGATGACCTTCATCTGCAGGTTGTGCTCCACCCTCACCAGGAAAAATTCCAATGTCATGTGCAGTATTATCATTACTTGAATTTTTAAAACAAATAGGCATGTAATTACTTTATGGTGGAAATTAATATTGAATAGATTGCACAAGTATTCAATTTTAAATAAACTTTATTGAGTTTATTTACCTACGTGTCGGATGTAGTGGAAGATTGCATTTTCCCAATCAAGACTCTTAGGTGTTCAACCACGGCTCCATAGCCTTGCTGGAAGGAAATCTTCAGGTCATCTTCTATGGGAACTCTGTTGAATTCAAAGCCCTACATTTTTGCATAAGATCATGAATTTTGCTTCTATGGTGTGATTAAACCAAAATTGTTTTCAATTTATTATTTGGATACAATATTTCATTTATTGATACTTACAATTCATGTGACTAATTTCATATAACCACCAAAGCAAGTTTGTGTACCCGTGTTTTTCTAGTCTTGCCTTTGTTGCCTTTGATGTGTCGGGTAGCCTATGAAAAGTTTGAAACACATTAGATTATGTAAAAATAAAGAGTAATCAGTATATAATTACATTGTTGATAGTATCACATACCTTCCTTGGCCCGGTGGTGTCTTTCCTTTTTTCTTTTCAGCCTTCTCCATTCCATTCGACACCAAGTCCTTCCACTCCCTCTTCGGAATCATGGGGGGACACTCGTACTTTTTTTTATTCTCTAAATGTCACCTATATTGGTACCTCACATACTTTAGATAGGTACCAACTTTCTTAAGGACCTTGGTTCGATTGAATGTTTTATCACTGAAGAGCACAACTAAACGGTTAATGAGCTTATCTTTTAAATCTTGATTTTGGGCATTCCATCATGTACATATGGTGGTCTTGAAGAGCTCCAATGTAATATCACTTAGATGTTTATAAAAAACATCATTTCCTGCAAAATGATCATGGGATCAATAGTCTAAAAAGAGCAATCAATAAGTAAATTTCAATTGGATTATATAAAATAATAATTAAAACATTTTAAAGTACTTGGGACCTTCTCTATCTTTATGGGAACGAAATCCTCGGTCACCACAAATGTGACTGACAATGTTCTCATACTAGTAATACGAGAAAATCCAGGAAATGTTGCTAAAATATCACCAGTACTAGTGGCCTTTGCATCCCTAGGTACACGTCCTGACGCATATTCTAGCATGTGTTCACTGCCAGAGGGTGCACTAACGGATGCCTGCATGGTATGTGTTTTTGAGATTTCAGACGAGAATATAGGCACAAATGATGGGGTCAAATGATGTGATGTATGCACAAGAAGATGAAGATGGACACTTGTACCAACCCCTACTCCTCGGGTAGCACTTGCAGTTCCCTGATCATGGCCAGGAGCATCATGAGGATGCAAAAAATCTTGTAAAAACAACACATATTTTAGTTCATGACATAAAAGAGTACAAAATATAAAACCATGAATGAACTTATGTTATAATTAAAGACCTCATGATAGCTTACTTGCAAGTTTTGTGATCTCTCAGTCAATATTTTAACCCTCTCTCTTATCTCATCTGTTTGAGACACTATGAATAACAACTTAAGGATTTCTTCATTGCATTTTTTTGGGTCTTCCTTATCATATCGAGAGGGTTTGTTGAATAAGCGATGTCATCATCACATAATATTGATTGCACCTCCCTATGGATGCTCTCATCTACTGCTAGTGCCTTTCCCTGATCAGTCAACTGCAACAAGAATATTAAAAGATTATTGAAATTAACCCAATAAACTTATGAAAACAACATAATAATAAAACATTTTTCTCGTGA
>VDFB02137365.1:34732988-34743229 GCA_007258455.2 Sequoia sempervirens
AGAGAGAGACCTGAGAGAGGGAGAGGGGGTAGGAGGGAGAGACTTGAGAGAGAGAGAGGGTAGAGGGTTTAAGGGTTTGGGGTTTAAGGGTTAAGGGTTAATGGTTTAGGGTTTAGGGTTATGTGTAGTGATGGAACTTCAAAGTTTTTTTCTCTGTGTTCTATTTTATCCTACCTTGTGTCTTTGGTCATCTATGGTGTTTGGGAAAAGCCTAAGGTTGGGGTTTTACCTTCATCTTCATGTAAAACCCTAGTGTTCATCTCACACCTTGGATGGGATCCATTTGGCTGTTACTTTTTGGGAAGGTTTTAAAATGACTTAAGCCCCATCGCTTCGTCTAGGCTGGGCCCCCTTTTGTTTTATCATTTTATTTCCTTCATCTGACTTTATTTTTCCTAAGCATTTTGTTGGTCCCATGTTCCCTCGTTAAAAAAAATTATGTCATTGTTTGTTTTCGGCCTAGTGATGTCCCCTTATTCCTTTAGGGGAGAGGGCCCAGTAGTCGTGCATGCTAACTTTCTCAACATGTAACAATTGACTGGAATATCGTAGAACCTTCATTTAAAAAAAAAAATGTAGACTGGTCTCTTATTTATCTATAACTAAGGTTTGGAGGCGTGACTCATGATGCAACTCGCCACATCGGTAGATCTTTTAAGAAGTGTCTAAAATTTGACTTTTTAAAGGTTCGACCAAAACATAATCATGGAACCCCCAATAGTTGAACAAAAAAATATCATTTGTTGCTTGTAGAATATCATATTTTTATTTAAATTAAAATTAATATACAACCTAAGTGGACCAAATACTTATTGATAACCATAAATCTTTGATATCTCTACCTTTTATATTCAACACATATGGACTAATAGTTGAACACAAAAAATCTATTTGTTGTTATAAAAACAACACATAATTATTTAAAATACAACTTATATTGAACAAAAATGGACCAATAGTTGAACACTAAAACCTTTTGAAAATCCTTCACATTTAATGGGAAAATACATGTTATTTATTGTGCTTGCCTTTTATATTTTTGATAGGACAAACTATTAATATAAAATTATCTAATGCTTGTACATTGCTACCCAAATTATTGTACACATAAGAACAATATTTTTTCACTATGATAACAATACTTGTTTAAATGAGTGTCTTATTTTACTAAATGAGCATTTTATTTTTTAAATGATATACTTATAGTGGAGAGTTATGATATTTTATTTGAAACAAAAAAATACTTATTTCACTTCTTCATGAATGTATTTATGTTTTTTTCATATAACATTTAGAGGTTCTCATGTGTTCAAGTATGGGTCCATTTTTTATTAACATTTGGTTTTTTCTTTATTTACATTTGGACTGTTTATTTACAATATATAGTATAAATATGTGGTAAGACTGGGTAATATCATCACGATTGAGTGTGGGACTATTGGACCCTGCATGACTATTGGGCCCTCTCCCCTAATAAATGTTTCTATTTTGCAGAGGGACAAGTTTGCATGGCCGTAGATCAATCGTCTTGTGATCTCAGCCATTTCCTGCCATTCTGCGATGACCCCACCACACTGTCTTTGTTGATCGCGATATCACGGGCGAGTGTCGCATGTCTTATTCGGTGAAGCCGAAGGAATGATAAATACTTTAAAGTGTCTTTAATACATTATTCCATGGGTTACTAAAGTAGTTATAAGATGCATGTGTTTTAAATACACCAAGATGTTATAATATCGGTAGAAAGGTGCTCGATGGTTAATAACAAGTCTGGTGACTATGTTGAACGAACAAGATTGCTGATGGTTGAGATCCACGGTTGCCCGCTATCGCGTGATCAAACATTGCGAGGTCTTTATTGATTGCGATATCACGAGCGAGTGCCACATGGATCTCCTTGGCAATGAGTAGTATGGTGGGCCCCTTATTGCCACGATGGATACTATGTCAGTTTTCTTTGAAGGAAATTGTATGATGATCTGACCAAGGTGAAGGATCAATGAATAATATTTGAATCTGCATCAAATGCGATTAGAGCCATTCGTGCAGTGTGCGAGTAAGTTTTAATGGCGGCCATGACATCTACTGCCATGGTTTGATCGAAATAAAGCAACTATTCTTCTGCTTTTGGTATCACAAAGAATTCAAAACATCTTAAATGGAGATTGTAGGTGGATATGTTCTGTATAAGGATTTGATAAGTAGTATTGGGTTAGAATACATGTTGATGAAATTGTAAAGAAATGTTCTCAAGGATCTTATATGTTATGTGTAAATCTGTCATAAACCCTTAGATGTTTATGAATTTGACTCCCTCAATGGATATTTGGCATTGATGTAAGTTGTACTAATTTGTATGGTTCAATATTTTGTTTTTCTTTACCTAGTGCTTGCTACAAATTGCAAATCAATGACTATTTTACACTGTGGAATGTGTTATAGTTATCTCATGCTCCAAATAGTTGATATTACTGATGAACAACCAATTCTATTCAGTACTATGCTATTATGTTGAGCTATTAAATGAGATTATCTATTGTTGTTAATGTTATTTATGATAATGGTGCAGAGGTTGTAAATGCATTAAGGGATCACCCTCCTAGGTCTTGCAGAGCCCAAAGTGTAGGAGGTCTTTAAAATCCTCGTCAGTTGGTCCAGGTCCTTCGAGCTTCCATTGATTGGAATTGGAAATTCCATAGGTAAATTAGAAGACCAACTTGGTTATAGTAAAAACAACCAACAGGTAAAGGGGAGAGAGATAGAGGGATTCAAAGGATATATATAGAGGAGGAGGGAGAGAGATAGAGGGTGAGGTTAAGCCAGAGGGTAGAGGTTTAGGAGTTTCATGGTTAATGGTTTTAGGTTAAAGGCAGGGAGAGACAGAGGGAGTGAGGAGAGAGAGAGGGAGAGAGGGAGGAGGAAAGAGAGAGAGAGGGTGGTGGAGATAGAGGGTAGAGGGATTTAAGGATGAACAGTGGATATGGTGGAGAGAGAGAGAAAATGGAGAGAGATAGAAGATGATATATATATAGAATGGAGAGGAGAGGGGGTAGGAGGAGAGAGTTGAGAGAGAGAGGGTAGAGGGTTTTAGGTTTTAAGAAATAAGGGGTTTTAGGTTATGGTAGAGGGGGGAGGGATTCCCAAGGAGAGGGTGGAGAGGATAGAGGGTATGGTGAGGGTGGAAGGTAGAGGGAGGGGGAGGAGGAAGAGAGAGGGGGAGACGGAGGAGGGAGAGGATAATGGTTTATGGAAGAAGGAACATGGTGAGACACAGGGAGGATAGAGGAAGGAGACTTGAGAGGGGTGGAGGGAAGAATAGGGTTGGTGAGGGAGAGAGACAGAGGCAGAGGCAGAATAGTAGAGGACATGGCAGAGGGACAAAGATAGGAGTTAGTGAGGAGGAGAGGAGACCTTAATAGAAGGAGAAGTGGTGAAAGGGTGAGACTTGATAGGAGAGGGAGGGAGGGAGGGGAGGAGAGAGGGGAGGGGAGGGAAGGAGGGATGGAAGAGGGGGAGAGAGATAATGGAAGAGAGAGACCCGAGAGGGAGGGGGTGGAGAGAGAGGGTGGAGGGGGGATAGATAAATGGAGGGAGTGGAGAGCATGGAGGGTGGAAGGAATGGAAGAGAGATAGAGGAGTGGAGAGAGAGACGGTGGAAGATGGAGGAAAGAGGGAGTGGTTTCTAGACAGAGGAGAGGGTTATGGTGAGGGATGGAATGAAGTGTTTAGGTTAAGGGGTGGAGGGAGAGATAGAGGGAGGAATGAGGAAAATGGAAGAGAGGGAGAAGGGGAGGGAGGACGGAGGAGTGGAGAGAGGGAGAGTGGAGAGACTTGAGAGAGAGAGAGAAGGAAGGAGGGGTTATGGAGGGTTTAAGGGAATATAGGGAGAGGAGAGGGATATGGAAGATGGAGAGGGAGGAGGATGAGGGAGGGGAGGGAAGAGGGTGGATGGAGCCAGGAAGGAAGGAGAGGGAGGGAAGGGGTGGAGACGGATAGTGAGAGAGATGGAGAGAATCCCTGAGGAGACATATATATATATTGCATGAAGGAGTGGCTATGGCAGAGTGGCTCATGGCCTAGGCCTAGGCTATGGCAGACAGAGGAGTGGAATGAGACACCAAGAGAGGTAGAGGGGTGGACATTGAAGATAGAGAGAGAGGAGGGAGTGGGAGAGAGATAGGGGAGAGGGCCATGGCAGAGGGTGGATGGATGAAGGAAGGGGTGGAGGGAGAGAGAGGGTGGAGTGGAGAAATGGTGGAGAAGGGGTGGAGGGAGACGGAGGAGGAGTGAGAGACGAAGAGGGAGGGAGAGAGAGAGATAAAGGGAGGGAAGGAGAGGGGGGGGATGGAGAGGAAGGAGGGGGCAGTGGTGGATGGAAAGGAAAGGAAGAGGGGGCTTTGCTTCGGTCAAGGGTGAGGGAGTGTTGGTTTTTGCCAATGTAAATCGTTGATTTCTAATTCACCTATGGAATTTCCAATCCCAATCAAGGGAAGCTCAAGGACTGACCAACTAACAAGGACTTTAAAAGCCTCTACTCTTGGGCTCCGTGAAGACCGGGAGGGTGATCCCTTAATGTGTTTAAAACCTCTTCACCAATATCATAAACAACATTAACAATAACATATAATCTCATTTAATAGCTCAACATAATAGGATATTATCGAATAGAATTGGCTATTCATCGACATTATCAGCTATTTGGAGCATGAGATAACTACAACACAACCCCAATATAAAATAGGTCATTGATTGCAAGTTTTAGCAAGCTCTAGGTAAAGATGAACAAATACCTAATCATACAACTTAGATCGCCATATATCCATTGTGGGAGTCAAATTCATAAGTATTCAAGGGTTTATGACAGATTTAACACATAACATATATGATCCCTGATAACATTGCATTGCAATCTCATCAATATGTATTCTAACCCAATACTACTTATCAAATCCTTATACATAAATAATCCCATTTAAGCATTTTAATTAATCCCTTGAATTAAAGCTAAAATAAGGATCATACACACCACAATAGTGAGATGAATGAAACAACCCTTAGTTATCTTATTCAAAATTTAGATATGCATGTACATTGGAGAGACATGAGTTTGAATTTATCATTTCAACTCAAATGCTAGTACTGTTATACAACATTAAATCCCCATGAATTCAAAACCTATTACAGAATGACTCAGAACCTAAATTGCATTTTCTAAAACCATCGAACTTTACAACTTGCTCTGCAACTTCACCTAGACTCGAACCAAAATTATCTAACTTTCTAACCCGTACTTCTGGCCTTGAAATCCTTCTTATAGAAAATGAAGGAGCAAACAAGCATTGGACCAGAAAGTACACATGTCACCAGCCAATTGGAATACCTGGTGACATTCCAAAAATCATTACAACAAAAATCACCCTGGAGAATATTCCTATTCATCATGCCAGCTAAGAAAAGTTGATGCAGCAACAAAAGCCATAAGAATCTCGTGCCAAGACTGCCACCAAAGCAAAACTAGAAACCGTTGTAACTGCAACAACTTATTTTCTAACCATTAGCAGCCCACTTCTTTTATTCTTCCTCAGTTAAATATTTAGTTACCCATTTATGTTATTCTTCATCATTTGGCTAGTCAAAATTAATTACCTCATTTACCTTAGCATTATAAGGTGTATATTTAACCACTACCTGATTTGCATCTCTTTCAAAAGATTCCAAAAATGAGCTAGTGCTAATGATTTTATTCATACAACTCACCAACAAATCATAATCTGAGTCATCACAAATTAATTTAATTTGGTCGTTGATGACCTCATTTGCCTGATCTTGCCACTACTGGAGTGAGCTGATATTCCCTTGCTCATCAATTATATTAGGTAACAATGTGTTACTCCAATCATCAAAATTATTCACCAATTCCCTTATCCTCCTTCTCAAGTCATCTGGTAAGGTCTGAAATCCTTGCAATGATTTTACTAACACATGAGTAGGCTTTAATGATTGGGGCCTATTATTTGTATCAAACCTTGAGGCTATATACATTATACCCAAATCACTGGCCGTAGGGATCCAATTTTCAATTAGTGGTATCACTACCTCCTGGTCCCTATCTATATTCTTTATTGCATCAAATAATAAAGAATATAAAGAATGTATAGATGATAATCTATTATCAACCTCTTCATTTAAGTGCCTGAAGACATCAGTGACAATCTCCTTTTGCTTTGAAAGAGATCCCTCCTCACTTACCTTTAATGATGCCTGTAATTCTTCAATTTTTTGCATGAGCTACTTCTTTGTAGGATCGACAAAGCACTCTATTTCTTCATCATTTTTTTCTAAAGGAGGGGTGAGGGAAGGATTTTTACTAGGAGACCCTAGTGTGGAAACAATTGGAGAAGTAGGAGGCACTTGCCCTGATGTGGAAGGAAATGAACTGATCCTTGGAGCACTTGATGTCTCCCCAATTTTTTTATACCTTAAACTATCCACCTCGGTCTGCAACTCAACATTATTTTGCTGCATTTTTCTATATTCCTCAATCAAAAGGTTATACTTCTCCATTAGGCTCTTCTTTTCAGCCTCTTCTCTTCCAGTAGTCTTTTGGGCCAATTTGGCCACATTCATAGTTAGATTAGTGGCCTCAGAGGTTGAGGTCTCTGAAGCTCTTTTTATTATTAACCCTCCTCTGAAATTTGGGTTAATATCTATAACATCTAGCTTTCCCCCTTGTGGGGCCAATGCCCAAATTTCCAAAGTCTCATACTCTTCACTAAATGCAGACTCTTGCAGTGCTGCCTTGACCTCTTCTTCAAAGTCTTGCAAGGTATGCTTGGACTTTAGAATAGCATTAAATGCTACAACATCTGCAATGTCCCATTCAGGAAGAATCAATACACCAGCCCGAGTCACCAGTTTTCTTCCTTCCTCAGGAGTAATATTCTTGAATTCTTCCATTAATTCAGCTTTTACTTCCTCATCATTCTCCTGGTCTGACCTATCAGGTCTCAAATCTCTCCTCTTTTTACATTTATCTTGATATTCCTCAAATTTCATCCTCCATACCAATTGCAAGAAGACATGAGTTTTTATAAATGCATCATCATCAAGAAAATCCTTACATGCCTCAATTCTTGCATCTTGTACACATTTTCCTTTCATATCCAAATCAGATAAAACCAATTTAGCTGACCTAGGAGGGGAAGGCATACTAATCTGCATATCTTGATCAGTAACAACAATCTCATCCATCACATCCTCTGGTGGTTGATCAGTCCTTTGCCTCTTAGGGCTTGGTTCAGATGGTGGTGATGAAGGACTATCTTCTAGTGATGACTCCATATCAATAATCTTAATTTCCCTAGGTGTTTTGAGCTTTAGACCTAGCTGTGTAGGAAATTTCATTATTTGTTTACCTTTTCTGTCCACTTCTTCTTCATCACTGTTGTCATCCTTTTTCCTCCTGTAAATGGGCCACCTTTCTATAGGATGGTATGTTGGCCTTGTTTCCATTGGCTTGACACCTTGTTCCTACACACCTAGACTTAATTCCAAGCTTATCTTCTTGGTCCTCAAGGTGCCCATAATTTCTTTGAAGTTCTCCATCAGAAAATCAATTTTCTTATGATGTGGACTGAACTCCAACAATGGATCATACTTTGGATCCATTTTTTGCACAATATCTAATAGCTTATCATAAGCTATCCATTTCTCCTTGTTCAACTCCTGCCTATTTAGATCAAATTCATTTCTAATCAGGTCCTTAGGAAAGTTGAACTCATGCACAAAATTGCCACTCTTTATTCTCTGTCTGAAAAGGGAAAATAAGCCCTTAGGATCATGTTGCCTCTTTGGACCACACCTTAAGTGGTAATCATCAAATTATTTTCCAAAGTGTACCCATCCTCCCTTTGAAAATACAAAATCAGATACCACTGTATAATCTAGGAAAAAGGTTCCCTTACCCCTCCCAGTGAGGTTATCCTCATGGATACAACCTATTTGCCACATAACCTCTGCAAATCCCACTCTTGGTGGCACATTGTATGACATTATATGGGGGGTTCCTTGAAAACTGTATACCCTCAAAATAGTGTTGACTGGGTATGGAATAATGTCACCCCAATTATGGTATACTTTTAATTCTGGCCTCCTCCCCTTCGGTCTGAGGAAATCATGCAATTCCTCAGGGATCCTAGATACATTCACCATCAGTCTGGCCCTCAATCTCTAAGCAAAGCAATTATCAAATTGCACATAACTGGTGCCTTCTTTATTACACAATAAGTCTGCAGTACATATCTGTATAGGCAATCTTTCTCCATCAACAAATTTCCTTAATTCCATCTTATTAGAAAAGAAGTCAACATTCTTGCACAAGAATATATGCATCAACATAGAATACCAAAAGAATTGAGTGCCTATATCATTCCGCTGCAACTTTGACAACCCTTCATGTATCCTTTCAGCCAAGAAGAAGGCAAAATCATGTCATAGAGAAATCAAGGTGTTGTATTTGCACCCGCATGAACATGTAGGCAATGGGCATCACCATGCTAGGATTGAAACCTAAAATATGGCACAATGAATAAAAAGTGGCCAAGAAATTATTTGCAAAGAAATTTACTCTGAATGGTTCTTGGTCACTAGGGCTAATATGAAATCTTGAACCCCCTGCCCTAGCCAGATGAGGTGGAAGAAACTTAGCTCTGAAAAGAGACTTTAATTTTCCATATTCCTACTTCATTTCCTCAAGATTGATATGAACCAAGTATACACTTGGATCTCTCAAATAAAAAACCTATTGGACCTCTTCTCTATTAATGCTCAACAGAACCCTTCCATCATTGTCCCTAATTACCTGTGTGACAGGGTCATATCTCGCAGCCACAACCATAAGAAAATCTATATCAAGCAACACATTTGGCACAACCAACTTCCCCATATCATACATCTAGCCATTTGAGAAGGGGTGAGGAAAATTCCTTTGTCCATACCACAGTCTTAACATCTCCAAACTTGTAAGAGGAACCCTAGAATCAGCTATATTTGAACAATTATATACCAATCCCTCCCCTAGGATTTTTCCTCACATCATAACCAACCCCTTCTTCCTATCATTTGTTGACAATGGAAATTGATCCAAGAAATCATCATATAGGTTCCTACTCAAATAATCAATTTGGCTAGAGTGTTGCTTTGGAGGTGCCATCTTGGATAAACTAGGGCTTACTTACTCTTTCACACTTCAAATAATTAGGACTAACCAGAAAATGAAATTACAGAATAAAACCCTACAATTCCCCACAATTCAATCAACCTACAACCCTAAAAAATTTATCAACAAGCCCAATAACAAGCATACAATAAACCTTTTTTCAAATTCAAGTGTAGAATAACCAGGCGACATAGAAATTAACTCACGGCTTTTGCGTTTGCAGAAATCCCAATTCTTCACTGTAGAAACTTGCAACTTCGCTTTTGGCTCTAAGACTGCTTCGCCAAATACTTGAATGTTTTGTGATATAATAAAAATAGGAGAATTTTTTTTATTTTGATCAAATCATGCCAACAAGTGTCTCATCCGCCATTAAAGCTTACTCGCGCACTACATGAATAGCTCCAATCATATTTGATGCTGATTTAAATATTAGCCGTCGATCCGTTAGTTTGATCAAATCATCGAACGACTACCTTCAAAACAAGCTAACACAATCACCAACATGGAAATAAGGGCCCACCATACCATACATTTCCAAGGAAATCCATGTGGCAGTCACCCGCGATATCACAATCAATAAAGACCTTGCAACTTCTGATCACGCAATAGCAGGCAACCATAGATCCTGATCATTAGTGATCTTGTTCCTTCAAAATAGTCACCAACTTTATCATTAACCATCTAGCAGCTTTCCCACTGAGATTATAACATCTCCATAGATTTAAAATGCGTGCATCTGAAGAACACATTAGTAACCTACTGCATAACATATTAAAGCCGAATTAATTTACCAAGGTATGGGCAACTATTGAGATCAAACGATGATTGATCAATGGCCACACAAACTCATCCCCTTCAGCATCATCAGATGGGACACATGGTGCCTGCCCACGATATCGTGATCAGCCAAAGCAGTGTGGTGGGGTCATCACAGGATGGCGGGGAATGGCTGAGATCAAACAATAGTCAATCAATGGTCACACAAATTACCCTCTGCAAAATAAAACATTTATTAAAAGAA
>VDFB02137365.1:34743329-34920716 GCA_007258455.2 Sequoia sempervirens
AAATTAATATCAAATAGATAATATAATCGCATAACTCATACATTTCAATGTCATTAATCTTCTTCTTCATTTAACTCTTTGTTTGTATTATCTGATCCAGATTCGACATTGTAAGGATTGGTCATATCATCATCATGGTCATTGTTATCAGTTTCGATAATGTAATCATCCACATGGATATCATCTTCATGAACATTAACTCCTACATCATCGTGATCTAGTTCCTCCTCTTTGACATCTTTGTTAGGGACATCATCAACTAACTGTTGATCCTGATCATCATCTACATCATCTTCTAGTTCTTCAGTATCTTCTTCTTCCACCAAATTATACTTTACCGGCCTTCCTTTTGGATCATGTCTAACAAAAAATGGCCAACCCGGTTTACCTGGAACCTCTGAGTAAAATACCTGCTCACATTGGCTTGGAAGAACATAGGGCTCATTTCTAGCTCACTCGATCAACCTTGTATTAACAATGGTAAATCCATTATCATGTTCAATAACAGTTCTCTCAGGATCATTTTCATTCAATCATAGCATGTACCATAGGATGACGAATAGAATTAATCTGAAGGACTTAAAGTCACACTCAAGTATATCATCCAAAATCCCATAGTATCAATTTGCTGAGACTTCTAGATGTATGTCGCTTCTAGATGAAACATTAGTCACTTGAAAGACTGCAGTTATACCAGAATCACAAGTTTTCTTCATGTTATCCAACATTTTGATTCAAAATTTATGACCATTGCACCACATATCCTTGTGGTGTTTCACCGGCAATATGTCAAACATGTAAAAATTATTGCAATATCATCAGTTGATAAACATATATATTCTTGGCCAAATGTATGCAAAGAAAACAATCTCAACATATATATACATCAATATAATTGAAAATAATTAAATAATATGGGTGATTAATATATTTATACGTACTTGTTTATCTCTTAAACCATATGCTAAATCAATTTCCTTTGTGTAACATTTGGAATCTCCATTACGATGAGCTTCTTTAACCAATGAAGCCACACCTTCCATATTAATGTCTGACCAGTTATTTGACATCATTCAATCCATACGTCATCCAATCAGATTGTATCGCGACATACAAATGTAGTGCATCCCACTCTCGACCAATTGTATAAAAAAAATTGAAATTCACAAACAACGTATAATTATTTAAATACCATAGTATACGACCTTAATTTATAATTGATGTTTATTGAAGATTAAAAATTAAATAAGTACAATATACATAAAAACCATATGTAAAATGTATTCCAATTAATCTCCATGACCATCTTATAATTACCTCTCACTTTCCTCAATCTACCTTTCCCCATCAAATACTCCCTTTCAAATTTTTTAATGGATTTGGGATCCCAAATGCGATCTACATGGATCTTTGCTGCAAACTTAGGAAGATATTCACTAATGTACACCATGGTCTGGTATACCATATATACCTCCACCATAGAACCCTCAGGATGTGCTCTTTGTCTAACCAAAGCCTTCAAAAATTTCAAGTGCCTCTCAACCATCCACATTGACCTTGTGTGTATAGGTCCACACAATTCAATCTCCTCAACTTGGTGTATGAGGTAGTGTTCTTGTGCATTGAAAAATGTCGAAGGTAGACACTTTTGCATTTCATACATTAGACGAGGAATTTTTTTTATTTTCCAATAATTTATATCTTCTTTATGGATTTCTTTAGATGACAACCATCTACAAGTGTTTCAAGGCACAAATATATTAACGAGATTTAACAAAAATATACATATATTACATAACAAGTAAAACAAATGGAAATCATAAGATGTATACAATGAATTGAACAAATATCACTACTTACCTCATGTATTTTCCAAGATCATATATAACTTGCTTGACATTGTTGTCAAAGTTGTCTAGGAGAGATAGAGGTAGAACCTTTGAAACAATTATAAAATGATCTTTTCATTATTTTTCCAAAAGTAGTAAACATAATACGCTGAAAAGTACATGCATTATACAAAAGTGTATATAATATGCAGAATAATTACCTTAATGAAGGTACGCAAATCATGCGTTTTCATCCTTGACCCAAATTCACCTTTCTTTGTTATTATATTGTTTATGTTCAAAGCAAATCCGTGGGAAATCAAATTTTTAAGTATGACTTCTTTTATAGCATTGCTTTGCTGCTTTGTTAATAACCAAGGAAGGGAACTTATATTAATTTGGTCTCCATCACTATTTAATTGAATTAAATTGTTTCATTGTATGATTGTGAATGTCACTACAAATTTTGACATTTTTTCTTTGTCATGCCTTCCATCAATATTTTCCATAACATTTCTATTATATTCTTTTTGATGCATTGTATCAAAAAATGCACAATTTGTAGCTACTCATAGTAGGGAAACCTACTAAATTATGGAATAACTTTTAGTCCACAGTAGGCGACCATTAATGCCTTGACGTCCTTCATGAAGCATATAAGTTAAAAAAAATTAACAACGACAATCATTGTCAATTACAACATGAGTAAACACAACACAATATAAAAATATAAATTCAAAACATATCATTTATGATAGATAAACAATTTGATCCGATGTATAACCTTGACAATTAATTCTATTATATTCCAACTTCCATAGGCGAGGTGTCATTCTTCGTGGTTTTGATGTAGTCTCTTCTTTCCCATTGAAAAGATGTTTTTCAGTAGTTTGATACTTATGATTTCTATGGAGGAAGTGCCTACTCATCAAACACCTGCTTTCCTAAACTTGTTGAATGACGAGATTTCATCTTTGGACCACAAATTGGACATGCAAATTTTCCCTTTGTTTGAAGACACGGAAGATCATATATGGTGGATTAAATGTCAATTTTTATAATTATATATAATGAATAGATTATTTTAAAAACATGCATGATATCTACTTCATAAAATTAAATATTGTTAAAGTGCAGTCAAACATTATAACATACCACAAAAATGTGTTAGCCCTGGGGCATCATGAATTGTCCATACAAGCATTTCATGGAATTGAAATTGTCTTTGTCCTATTGGTCTAGAGATGTCATACATAGTGACACCATTCCATAACTTTAGTAACTCGTCGATAAGAGGCTTGATATATACATTCATATCTTTAACTTGGTACTTGCTTAGTTGAATGAACATAAACATTACATAATTATTATAACCATTTTACTACAATGTATATAAATTAATGTAGATGACTATTGAATGAAAAAAATATGTCATTATGCAACAAATAAGTCAAATGAGATGCTACTACATTAAAGAAAATTGATATAAACAAATACCTGGAACAATCATTGACAACATTATGTGCTCCCTCTTTATTGACATCCATGGAGGAATGTTATTGTTGATAAAAAAATAGGCCACACCGAGTAAATAGATCTCAGCTCTCCAAATAGATTGACACCATCCGCTCCCAATGAAAGCCTGAGATTACGAGGTTCTTCTTTAAAGTGTGGCCATTTTTCCTCCATTTCCCTAAATGTAGAACCATCTGCAGGCATTCGAAGAATGTTATCTCCACTTCTATTCCGTGCATGGTAATCCCTAAATTGTGCTAAGCTTTCGCACCTAAATAATCATTGCATACGTGGAATAACAGGAATATAATGAAGAACCTTGCAAGACACCTTTTTTGTTAGTTGATCTGTTCGATATCTACTGATATGACATTCCGGCATTCTGTTGCAAATTCCTGTTGTTTATGATATATAATATGATCATTGGGACATGCAGCTATTGCTTGATACTCCATTCCGATATCTTTCATAATGCCAGATAAATCTCGGTATGAGCGAGGTAAAATATTTGATGGTGGTAACAAAAATTCACCAATCAATCTACAACAAAAAATAATTTGTTAATATAAAGAATATTAATGGTACATATTTCATCATTTATTTACTAGTGATGAACTAACAACAATTAAAATATATGAAAAAAGATGACATATATGACATACCTTAACATCCGTAAGATTGCTATGTTTGATAAACTATTCATAACCTTCAAGCTCAACAAAAACAATACAACAAAGAGAAGAGTTGTCTGGGAGCCTGTTGGGACTGTAAAAATCTGATGTTTGTACTTATGTTTTCACTCATAAATTTCCAGATTTGGTCCCACCATATGCATTTTTCACCCATTTTTTCCATATTGTCCCATTGAATCCGTTGGGTCATGCATATTTTATATTTTGGTTCATATCGGCATAGCTCTCCCATTGTCTCCCCGACCCACTGCGCTTTCCTGCTAATATCTTTTGTTTCAGGTGTTTCGATGTGATGGCATTTGGGTCTCTCCAATCTATTTTTCTGCTGGCAAATGTCTGTTGCCTATCGGCAAGATGTTTATGTTGTTTCGGTGACCGTGGTGGCTTCTATCGGCATTGGTCTTGGCGGTCGGGCTAGTGTCTTGCCGAATTTTGGATGTCTCAGCGACAGGTGCACTGTGGGTCTCTTCAGCATATGTTATGGATTTCAGGGTGGTGTCTTACCAAATATCACTTGTTTCCCCAACTTTGCATTTTGGTGGTTCATCGGTATAAGTTGAGTGCCTTCGTTATAGTGTCACGGCGGGGTGAGTTTTTCTCATTGACGGTGCAAAAGGTTTTCTACCAAATGATTTTCGGCAGGAGTCTTTTTATGTCTCAACGAGGATGAATATGACAATGATGTTGCGTAGTGTAACCTTTTGGTTTCGGCGAGTGGTCTTAGCGAATACAATATGTCTTGCCGACTTCACTTGTGGGTTTCTTTTCGGCGTGGCTATGGGTTATCAGTATCATGTCTTGGAAAGCTCAGCATGTTATACTGACTGGTGCATATGGAGGTTTTTTGGCCAAGCTAAGGGTTTTCGACACGAGGTCTCGGTGAGTAACCTCCAGTCTCGTTGATGGAAAACATGTAGATCCTTGTCGACATAGGTGTTTCCTTGTCTCCGCAACGCAGGGATAGTTGAAGACCTTCGGTGAAGCATTGGATAGTCTACAAGATGTCTCGCTGAAGATTAAAAGTTATGGCGACATTCATAATGGGCACTCGTCGGCAAGAAAATATTTAAGTCACAACGACATTCAGAGTGGATAAGGATTTTTGGTAAAGAAATGTGGAGTCTGCGAGAGGTCTTCCCGATATCATAGAGCTACAGCGATACGCTAAGGGAACTGGGGGATACTTCTTGGCTTCGGTGTGACCAACAGAATGTTATAGTGACATATAGAAGGCGACAATGCATATCGGTAAAACATAATGTGATCTATGGGACACCTCCCCAACTCAGATAAGTCATAGAGAAAGAAAAATACAAGGGCAGAGTGATTAACGAGTGAATTGCCTTCGGCATAGCTGTTGTATTGTCTCACTGACTATCTCACTGGTGAAAAATAGAATTTCAAAATGCAGGGCCAACATGTTTCTGCTTGGATAACCGTTGCTGGCCAACTTGATTTGGAGCCCGATTTTTATGGATGGCCAACATGATTTTCAAATATGTTTTATTTTCTAATGCTTGTGTATAAATACGCATTCTTGCAATTGTATTGGGGGAGCTATGAGTTATTTCGATATATAGTAGGCATTTTCTGATGGATACAATAATATAGATTCATCAGATTAGAGACTAAGTTGCATGTTTTCAAAGTGGAGGTATTTATGAAAGTCAATTGATGTTGCTGCACATTTTTGGTCTCAATTATCTGTTGAATTTGATGAAAGTATGGCTAAGTTGTCTCCAAGATGGACTCTTTCTGGTTGTTTAAATTGATATGACAAGTTTGTATTCGATTTATCAGTGCACATTTGCTATACTTGTGTGATTGATTGATTGGTTCTTTCAAGTAAAGACTAAATCCTTTTAGCTAATCACAGTAATCAAAGAGATTCAATTGGATTATTCAAATAGAGCTTAGTAGTCACAGTTTTGCATGTTTATACAAGTTGTAAACAAAATATATGCCAGATAGTTTGAGTTTTCTCCAGAAAGTGTTGCTCATTTGATTTCATTTCACTCCGCATACCCAATAAGGCACATTTCTCTGCATTTTATCATTTTTGAATTCATTCATTCTCTTTACATCTTTTAAAATTGAGCATTTTAGAATCTAGACCAGAGTATTGTTACCGTTTTCAAGTTGAATTATAATTGTTCACTCCCATCTGCCTTTGTGAACAAGTTGTTATAAGAAGATTGATTACAAGTCAAGTCTGCATTATTCAAAGAGGTACACCCACCCAGGTTTTGTAGCACCTAAAGAGTAGAAGGTTGAATTCTTCCAATCTTGTCTGTTACCCTGAAGCGTATCAAGAGATTGGCAGCCTCTTGAGGCATCTTGCCTGCATTTTTGAGAGCTAACAAATTGGCGACTCTACTGGGGAATACATTAAGAATCAAATCCTTAATCATAGAGTCAGGAACTTTGTACAGACTCCGTTGGGAATAAGAAGCATTAAGTATTTTCTCATTTTTTGACAAAAGTGAGTGGCGACTCTGACAAAAATTTTGTAGTTGTTCATCATGAATGGAAGAAGATCTCAGTATAGGGGAGGTCATACTGGAGCTCCTGCTGGCAGCAGTAAGTGGACACATAAAGATGACAGAGCTAATAAAGGAAAGAGGATCAATGAGGACATGTGCATAACTGATAAAGGAAAAGCACCAAGAGCACATTGTGAAACATATAATTGTTATGATACATGGAGAGATGATTCAAGTGCAGAGCCTTGTACTCCAGAAGATCAAAGAAATCCTTTCCCTTCTCTCAATCCTCAGAAATAGGTTGTGTTTGAAGCTAGAAAGAGGCAGGAATATGATCTAGAAATGCAGGGTGATCAGAATGAACCTATTGATCATGCATCTCCTCAAGAAGATTATGAATCTTTGAGTTTTGAAGAAATCAAGGCGGTGTTTGAATCCCAAGAAAAGGAAACAAAAGAATAGGAAAAGGCTCAGATGATACAAGCAATAAAAGAATCTAAATTGCAGAAAGAACAAGTTACTAATCAGACAACTGATTGCACCCCAAAGTATGTACCACCTCATAAGCAGGGTAGTCATGGTGCAGGGCCATCTAATCAATCGAATGCTCAGAACCATTAGACTAGGAATCACTACAGGCAGCCAAGTCAGCCACCTCATATTCCCACACAACATACAAATGTGCATCCGCCTCCTGGTTAGCATCACACCCCTCAACATAATGTACAATACAATAATCCTATGCATCAGTATCAATATCCACCTATCCCCCCCTCACCAATACGCAACAATGATCAGACAGTTTGATTTGGTAGGTTTTAATCTATGCCTTTACCCTATGGATAACAGCTGGAGAGGTATGATTCCCAAGTTTGCAGGGAGCAATTGAGTCACTGCTAAAGAACATCTAAGGAATTTCAATATGTCCATTCAAGAAATAGGTATGCCACATGAAGATTTGCACATGAGGTTGTTTATGATGTCACTTATTGAAGACGCTAGGGAATGGTTTAACAGCTTGCCAACATATTCAATTAATTCTCTCCAAGCATTTCAAGAAAAATTCTTAGAGCAATATGGGAATCAAAATGCTCCAGATGCAGCTCTTCATGAACTGGTGTGGATTCAAAAAAATCAGAATGATTCAATTTATGATTTCAACCGAAAATTCAATAAGTTGCATACTAAAGTACCTCCTGGATTGAGGTTTCCAGACTCTGCTGCATTGAGTATTTATTTAAGTGCATTCAATCCTAAGATAGGGTATGAACTGAGAAGTAGATCCCCAAGAGATTTGGCTGAAGCACAGAAAACTGCATTGACAATTGAGAATAACAGGAAGGCTGCTAGTGTGACTAACAAAAGAGACAGCCTGAGGCCTCCTCAGCAAAGTAATTATCAGTACAGACAAGAGAATACATACAAAAATGAGAACATAAACGAAAGGCCAAGGTTGCATGATATGCCTTACAATACAGACTGGAAAGATGAGAAACCTATAACGTCCAGGCCAAGAAATAAAGAGACTCCTGATCCATTGAACAAAAAGGGAACTTACATGGTGAGTAATAATTATTTCTGTGAAGTTTGTAATCAGCCACATTCTCCAGACTACTATGTTGTAGCTCAAAAGATGCAAGAAGAGGGAATGTTAATGGAGGATAATGGAGAAGATCACAAAATTTACTTGACTTTAGATACTTTTTACCATGCTGAGGAAGGATATTCATCTTTAGAGGATGATGGCTATGAGTATGACGTTTCTAGTCAGAAGTATAATGTCCTTATGGCTGAACAATAGATCTTTTGCGATTCTGATGAAAACTACACAAAGCCACATCCTATTGAATCACCTATTCAGTGCAATGTAAGGAGACTCACTAAAGATGAAATGGAGAAAATAACTGTTGCAATAGTTGAGGATGCAAGGAGTAAATATTGGTTGAGAAACAAAAAAGTGAATGAGCTAGATGGAGTTCCTGGGGGAATTTTTGTAAAAGATCTGAGGGCAACACAAGAAAATGTAAAAAATCCAGATAACAAGCAGAATGATAAAATTGAAAAGAAGCATGTCCAATAGCAGAAAGTTGCAGAATTACACAAGGAAATGCAAAAGTCTGATCAGCCTAGTAAAAAAGAAAAAGAAGAAACCAAAGGTGAAACGCCAGAATTGAAGAAGACTGTTAGGATGGAGAGCTCCTCTTTTGACTTCACACAGGCGTTATCCCAGGTAAAAATATTTGTTCCATTACTTGAAATGATGAAAATAAAAGAATACAAAGATAGTGTTGTTCAAATGATAATGAATTCTGAAAAGAAACTAGTTATTCAAGTAGTCAATAAGCAGGAGAAAATAGATATACCAGATGTCTACTTGAATGATGTATTAACAAATTCCCCACAAGTGGATCCTTTCTTCACCACATTTCTTATAAATAATAAATTGTTGAGGAATTGCATGATAAATTTTGGTGTTGCTATAAATATTATGCCAGTGGGTGTAATGAAGCAGCTGGGCTTGTGTGTTGATACATATGAAGGGAAGTGCTATGCAATGGACAACAGACCTGTACCTGTGGTAGGCATTATGAGAGGTGTTGAAGTCAAATTAGCTACTTTTCCACAGGTGGCTTATAATATAGATATAACAGTGATTGATACTCCTCCCCAGTTTGGGATGCTTCTGTCAAGACAGTGGACATCAACAGTTGGAGGAAATGTCCAGTTTGATTTATCTTATGCTACTATTCTAGTGAATGGACAGGATGTCAAATTATATAGAGAACCAAGAATGCATTAGCTTGTTGACTGTGTACCTCAAGATCAAATTAATTGTTTTTGTGATGTTGATCTTGGAAGTTTTAAGGTTGAACTAGCTCAGGAAAAGTTAACCAATAGTGATCCAATTGAAAATCATGTGGCACAAAGCTGCAATGAAGTATGGAAGATGTATTTTGATGGAGCATGCAGCCAAGAAGTAATGGCGCTGGGATTGCATTTTTTTCCCCTAAAGGTACTACTTTTAAATATTATTTCTTGCTGGCATTTGAATGTACAAACAATGTGGTAGAGTATGAAGTTTTATTGACTGGCTTGAACATAGCTGTGAAACACAAGATTAATTTGTTAACTATTTTTAGTGATTATGAGTTGGTTGTTTTACAAATTAAATCTAAATATGCAGCAAAGCACAAAAGATTAAAATAGGAATGTTGTATGGGATACGATTGAATTATTTGATGCCTTCTCAATTGAGTGGATCGATAGGTCAACGAATATAATGGCTGATTTCTTAGCAAATGTGGCACTCAAAAGAGATGATATTACATTGGCTGGGGTATCACAGATTGAGTTTAAAACAAGGCCTATTATTCCTGATAATATTTATAACTGGCAAGTTTTTAATGATGGTACTGACCTTTTGAAATTCCTCAATTGTATAGATCAGTATGAGACATAGGAAATTGATTTTAATGCTTTTGTTGAAGAAATGGATGGGAAGCAAACTGTGTTTGGCAAAGAGATATTGTAGCTCAAAACAAACAAATTACCCAAGGGTCTAGTGGCATTGGAGAGGCTGTATGATGGAAATGATAGATCTCTAATGAAACAAACGCCAGTCAGAAGAGAAGATATTGAAGAAGTCAACTTAGGGACTAAGATAGCACCGAGAAAGGTATACATCGGAAAGAAGATCAGCCCTACAATTAGAAGAATGTTGATAAAGTTGCTGAGAAAATACAAGCATATTTTTGCTTGGTCTTATGAGGATCTGAAAACATACATGGAAGATTTATTTCAGCATGAAATACCACTGAAGCCAGATGCCAAGCCTTTCAGACAAAAGCAAAGACCTATAAATCCAACACTGGAGCCTAAAATGCAAGAGGAATTGATAAAGCTCAGGGATGGAGGAATTATCAAACCAATTATACATTCAACGTGGGTTTCAAATTTGGTTCCAGTGAGAAAGAAGAATGGTGATATCAGATTATGTGTGGACTTCAGGAATTTAAATATGGCATCTCTCAAAGATAATTATCCTTTACCCAATATGGAGGCCATATTACATAAGGTGACAGGGTGTGAATTGCTATCCATGATGGACGGGTTTTCTGGATACAATCAAGTTAAAGTCAAGGAATCTGAGCAATACAATACAACATTCACAACTCCTTGGGGAACATATGTATACATAAGAATTCCATTTGGTCTCACTAATGCTGGAGCCACTTTTCAACGGGCTATGGATGTAGCATTTGCTAATTTGATTAATGCTATCATGGTGGTGTTTCAGGATGACTTGACTACTTATTCAAAGAAGGCTGAAGATCATGTGCGACATCTTGAAAAGGTATTTATTAAAGCTCTTGAATATGGTATTAGTTTAAATCCAAAGAAATGTCATTTTGCAGTCACAGAGGGTAAGCTATTGGGGCATATTGTTTCAAAAGAGGGAATTAGAATAGATCTTGAGAGGGTTGAAGCTATTCATAAAATTCCTATTCCTAAAACTGTCAAGGCAATACAATCTTTCTTTGGACAAATTAATTTTGTCAGAAGATTCATTTCTAACTTTGCTGAGATCATCAAGCCCATATCTAAAATGTTGAAGAAAGGACAAAAAATGGATTGGACTACTGAAGCTTTGGATGCTTTTATATCTATCAAAAGGGCTATCAAAGAGGCTCCCGTTCTAAAGTCTCCAGATTTTACAAAGCCTTTTCAGATTTTTTCATTTGCCTCAATGCATACTATTGTTGTTGTTATGTTACAAAAGAATAATGATGGTCATGAACATCATGTATCCTTCTTTAGTAAATCATTATAGGGGTCTGAATTGAAGTATGACATAATGGAAAAACAGGCATTTGCATTAGTGAAGGCTACTAAAGCATTCGGGCCATATCTTGTTGGAGCGAAGGTAATTGCCTATGTCCCTCATGCAGCTGTTAAAGACATTTTAACACAATCTGAAGTTACAAGGAGAAGATGCAGGTGGATCAAAAAGGTTCAAGAATTTGACATGGAGATATAAATCACTAAGCTGGTAAGAGGCCAATGCTTGGCTAGACTGATGACAGAAACCAATATTGAGGCAAATCAGATTTACAATGTTGAAGAAGAGGCTGCAATTGCAAGCATTGAACACACTCCTTGGTATACTGATGTTATGCATTATCTTAAATATATGAAGTGTCTAGATGGATTGAGTGATAGCCAAAAGATAACTTTGAAGTTGCGGGCATCAAGGTATGTCTTCATGGATGGAGATCTATTTTGGAAAAATAGAGATGGCATGTTGTTATTATGTCTGGATGAATCACAGGCCAAACATGTTTTGAAGGAAATGCATGAAGGAGTTTATGGATTTCATTATTCAACAAAGACAACTGCACACAAGATTCTTAGGGCAGGGTATTTTTGGCCAAAGGTTTTTAATGACTCCTTTACACATGTGAGAAAATGTGAGGCTTGCCAAAAGTTCTCTGGAAGATTGAAATATCAGGGTGCTTTGTCACTTCGACCTTTGCAGGCTATTGCCCCTTTTCATCAATGGGGAATTGATTTCATTGGAGAGATACAAGAGAAGTCAAGTGGAGGACATAGATGGATACTGGTTGCCACTAATTATTTTACAAAGTGGGTGGAGATAATCCCAACCAAGTAGGCTACAAGTAAAGTTGTAACAAATTTCTTGATGGACAACATTATCACCAGATTTGGTACACCATTGAGGATAATCACAGACAATGGGATGTGCTTCAAGTCAGATGAATTCAAAAGCTTTTGTGATAGGTATGGCATTACTATTTCTTATGCAGCTCCTTATCATCCACAAGCCAATGGTCAGGCAGAGTCCAGCAATAAGAGTCTTTTGAAGATTATAAAGAGGATGTTGGGACAAAATAAGAAGGCTTGGGATTCAAAGTTAAAGCTGGTTGTGTGGGCTGATAGGGTCACTGTGAAAAGGGAAATTGGAAAATATCCATTTGAATTAGTGTATGGAGCACAGGCTAGGTTGCCTCTGTAGAATTTGTTACCAATCTACAAGTTTGTCTTGCAAGAAGATTTGGAAGTTCTTGAACCCATGAAAGAAAAAATGGAGCAACTTGCTGAACTGGATGAATTAAGGAGAGAGGCCCAAAGTCAAAATGTGAAGCTATAGGCACATATGAAGTATTTGTTTGACAAGAAGGAAAAGAATAGAAAATTTGAAGAAAATGATTTGGTGTTGATGAGGAATGCAAGGTGTCAGGAGAAAGGAAAGCATGGAAAATTTGAAGCTCTTTGGCTGGGACCTTTTGTTGTTGTTGGAAAGAAGGGTGAAGACTCATATTTTCTACAGAACATGGCTGGTGAAGATCAGGAATTTCCTGTTCATGGGAAATTCTTGAAGCTTTTCTTCTCTTGAGAAATACAAAGGAGTAAGGGTTGCCAATGCATGAACAACTCTTGTCTATCCTCTTAAAAATTATTTTTCCATGCACAGTAGTTTTAGGTTTTCATCCACCTCCATTCCACTCTCATTTTCCATTCACCTTCATCTTGCATTCACTTTGAATTCACTCCAACTTCGCATTCATTTCCATTACCATTCATTCCATTTCTACTCAATGTCTCATCATTTTATGTCTGGTCTGCTCACCCATGATTCTGGATCCTTGCAATGATCTTACTATCATTCATCCCCAAACGGAGCCACTGTTGGGACTATAAAAATCTGATGTTTTTACATATGTTTTCACTCATAAATTTCCAGATTTGGTCCTACCGTATGTATTTTTCACCCATTTTTTCCATATTGTCCCATTGAATCCGTTGGGTCATGCATATTTTATATTCTAGTTCATATCGGCATAGGTCTCCCATTGTCTCCCTGACCCACTGCACTTTCCTGCTAATATCTTTTGTTTCAGGTGTTTCGGCATGACAAAATTTGGGTCTCTCCGATCTATTTTTCTACTGGAAAATGTCTGTTTCCTATCGGCAAGACGTTTATGTTGTTTCGGCGACTGTGGTGGCTTCTATCGGCATTGGTCTTGGCGGTCGGGCTAGCGTCTTGCTAAATTCTGGATGTCTCAGCGACAGGTGCACTGTGGGTCTCTTCAGCATATGTTATGGCTTTTAGGGTGGTGTCTTACCGAATATCACTTGTTTCCCTGACTTTGCATTTTGGTGGTTCATCGATATAAGTTGAGTTCCTTCGGTATAGTGTCACGGCGGGGTGAGTTTGTCTCATTGACGGTGCAAAAGGTTTTCTACCAAATGATTTGTGGTAGGAGTCTTTTTATGTCTCAGCGAGGATGAATATGACAATGATGTTGCATGGTGTAACCTTTTGGTTTCGGTGAGTGGTCTTAGCGAATACAATATGTCTCACTGACTTCACTTGTGGGTTTCTTTTCGGCGTGGCTATGGGTTATCGGTATCATGTCTTGGCGAGCTCAGCATGTTATACTGACTGGCGCATATGGAGGTGTTTCGGCCAAGCTAAGGGTTTTTGGCACGAGGTCTCGGTGAGTGACCTCCAGTCTCACCGATAGAAAACATGTTGATCCTTGTCGGCATAGGTGTTGCCTTGTCTCGGCGACGCGGCGATAGTTGAAGACCTTTGGTGAAGCATTGGATAGTCTACAAGACGTCTCACTGAAGATTGAAAGTTATGGCGACATTCATAATGGGCACTCGTCGGCAAGAAAATATTTAAGTCACAGCGACATTCAGAGTGGATAAGGATTTTCGGTAAAGCAATGTGGAGTCTACGAGAGGTCTTCCCGATATCATAGAGCTACAGCGATATGCTAAGGGAACTAGGGGATACTTCTTGGCTTCGGTGTGACCAACAGAATGTTATAGCGACATACAGAAGGCAACAATGCATATCGGTAAAACATAATGTGATCTACGGGACATCTCCCCAACTCAGATAAGTCACAGCGAAAGCGAAATACAAGGGCAGAGCGATTAACGAGTGAATTTCCTTCAGCATAGCTACTGTGTTGTCTCGCCGACTGTCTCACTAGTGAAAAATAGAATTTCAAAATGCAGGGCCAACATGTTTCTGCTTGGATAACCGTTGCTGGCCGACTTGATTTGGAGCCTGATTTTTATGGACGGCCGGCATGATTTTCAAATATGTTTTATTTTCGAATGCTTGTATATAAATATGCATTCTTGCAATTGTATTGGGGGAGCTATGAGTTATCTCAATATACAGTAGGCATTTTCAGATGGATACAGTAATATAGATTCATCAGATCAGAGACTAAGTTGCATGTTTTCAAAGTGGAGGTATTTATGAAAGTCAGTTGATATTGCTACACATTTTTGGTCTCAATTATCTGTTGAATTTGATGAAAGTATGGCTAAGTTGTCTCCAAGATGGACTCTTTCTGGTTGTTTAAATTGATATGACAAGTTTGTATTTGATTTATCAGTCCACATTTGTTGTACTTGTGTGATTGATTGATTGGTTCTTTCAAGTAAAGACTAAATCCTTTTAGCTAATCATAGTAATCAGAGAGATTCAATTGGATTATTCAAGTAGATCTTAGTAGTCACAGTTTTGCATGTTTATACAAGTTGTAAACAAAATATATGTCAAATAGTTTGAGTTTTCTCCAGAAAGTGTTGCTCATTTGATTTCATTTGACTCCACATACCCAATAAGGCACTGGTCTCTACATTTTATCATTTTTGAATTCATTCATTCTCTTTACATCTTTTAAAATTGAGCATTTTAGAATCTAGACCTGAGTATTGTTAGTGTTTTCAAGTTGAATTATAATTGTTCACTCCCATCTGCCTTTGTGAACAAGTTGCTATATGAATATTGATTACAAGTCAAGTCTGAATTATTAAGAGAGGTACACCCACCCAGGTTTTGTAGCACCTAAAGAGTAGAAGGTTGAATTCTTCCAACCTTGTCTGTTACCCTGAAGCGTATCAAGAGATTGGCAGCCTCTTGAGGCATCTTGCCTACGTTTTTGAGAGCTAACATCTGTGAGATTGCATTTTTGAGAGTTAACATCCATGAGATTGCTATGTTTGATAAACCATTCATAACCTTCAAGCTCAACAACAACAATACAACAGAGAGAAGAGTTGTTTGGGAGCCTTCATAAAGGGGCTCATATGCCTTCTCAAGTACAGGTAAATCATGAACATCATCAAAGTCATCTTGATCATCATGATCAACTCTGCCACTAAATGTGTCACGGATTAATGCATTTGTACCATCATCTTCAACTGTGTTTTCTGGCGCATGATCATCTTCTTCCATAGGATCATTAACTTCATCTTTGATATTCACAGCTCCATGTTCGTCCGCTTGCAAAACCACATTCTCTGGGCCGTAATAATCCATATCATCTACCCTAGGGCACCCCACCTTTATAATAATGATAGAAAAAAATAAACCATGATCATGATCAAGTGATTACATATATATATATAAAATGTTAAAATGATATAAACATTTACAAATTCAATCAATATAAACACATATAATGAAAAACTTACCAATGGACGATAATCATGCCCCCTTCAACGTGACCATGCTTCGTACAATGTTTCTCAGCTGTTGCAATTAAAAGTCATCTCGTCTTTAAGCCCTTGCAATTATTGCAAGGACAATAACATTTCCCATCACCCTTTCTTTTCAATCTAGCCCAAAATCTATCAAGTGTCTCTTCATTTTGTTCTAGACTAATATTATCTGACATGATTTTTCTTTACTAAGCTTGACTATTTAGATCTTCAAAAAATATCAAACTCACACTCCAATAATTTTTATTCATAGACAGGTAACAAAATTTAATAATTCTAATATTTTACACCAAAAACTTTGGCATGCAACCACCCATGCAAAAGAGAAGATAGTATGAAGTTAATGACCCCAAAAAACACTTTAAAATGCTAATTCCAAAACTTATTAAATTCTGATTTTACTATGATTTCCAACAGTTAGACTTCTAAAATCAGAATATTGAACTTGATTGTAAACTTCCTACAATGATGGAGGGAGTGAGCTAGTAAGAGCAAGTGACCCATTCCTAAGGAGCAACAAGTCAGAATCATCATTGCTAATGTCAATACGGATTTATCCTTTTAGTTAAAGATGCAATGTGTCACTTCTTATGACGACTTATCCCTAGGGCCCTCAACATTGAGAGAGCCCTAATCGCACAAGGAACACACACTAGTAGAATTTGGCAAATAAATGACTAGGTGACTAAAAATTTTAGTCACAACAACTAAAAATGACTAAATTATGCTCATTTTTTGAACTCAGCTATAAATGAGTAAATAAATTACTAGTTTGGTCGTTGATTAAAAATTATTTAGTCACACAAATAAAAATGACTAAATAGTTAGTCATTTATTTAGTCACAATCCATTTGAATAATTCATTTAAGGAATCAAGAATATATCCTGCCAAAATACTCTAAAAATTTAATAAACATACCCTAAAACTTTTGTCAAAATCTTATTTTCAGGCGTAGCCCACCAGAATGGAGTTTTCATTTTAATAAACATACTCTAAAACCTTTTTCAAAACATTACTTTCAAGCATAGACCGCCAAAATGGAGAAGTGTTTCAGTAAAGAATGACAGAGAACGGTGAGGAGATGTGCGTGAAAGGAGGCATAGGATTCATTGCTGCTTATCTCATTCCTACTCTACTCAACAAATCTTACATTGTTCCTGCTACTATTTGTAATCTAGGTATTTACTTGACATATATTTGCATAATCTCAAATTCCTTCATAGGCTTTTGAAGTATCAATGTATCCTATATAGGGTTTAGAATGATTTCTTTTAATTAAAAAAATAAATAAATGATGTATTTCCCTATAATTAGATAATGTGGAGATATCCTAAATCTTCCCTAACACACTATCCTCTTTGGCACTGTATTCATTACTCCAGCTACTAGGGTTTTGCATGCGACATCTTTAATATCTTCATGACCATGTATTTTAAATAGATCTCAGTCTTTAATTTAATCCTTTTCATGGTAACCCTTGAGTTCCATAATCCACCTTAAATCTCTTCTAAGAACGTTGTCTTAAGCTAGACTGCATAGTATGCATATAAAGCAAGTCCTTCATACCTGCCATTGTTCCAAATCACCACTCACTGCCTTGCTTAAAATGTTGCCTCCATAAGCACAATAGCATGTTTTAAAATCATGGTTGCCAGTGATTGACCATTAAGGTCACCACTTTCATCAAGATACAATGAGATTTTTGTCTTCAAACTCAAGGCATTATGCAAGATAACATTGTGAATTTTTTGTTATACGATTTGATTTTCTTGCACATTTACTGCTTTGCTAACTTCCTTTAAGACTGGGTATTGCACCCTCAGTTGCAATCTCAAACAACTCACTCACTATCACTTGAAGATTCCTTTCATGAGCATCCTTCTATAAAATCAAACTATGCTCTATAGACTGCCTACTTACTACAGGGGACTCATTGTTTCATGGTATTCTAGATCTTAAGATCCTTCAACCTTATTGAAACTACTTCACAGTCTGCAAGGTATTATTCACTATTCTCCCATCTTTGATGAGTCTCAAAGCACTGCTCAAACATGCAATCCACTACCTCCATTATACATTAATGGCTAAGAAGAAAAATTGAACCTATGATTACCATTATTACTTCATTTGGAAAGTCATTCCCTGATTGAATTTTTCTTGTCTAACACTACCAAAAGCATTTGAAAAACCCTTAAGGTCAGCAAGGGGGTAAGGAAACTCACTGTTAAAATCTCCACTTTACTATGCAAGGTTTGAGTTTTATTATCTTGTCACTGCTCAGCCTCTTTTTGACTGTCACATCTCAAGTGACTGTCATTCTTCTTACCATAGATTGCATTTACAAATGTCACTAAGCTACATAGTGTGCTTGTTATTGGCTACAATCTTTAGATTGCAAGATTTTTTATTAGCTACAATGTCTCAATCTTTTGGTATTGCAACCTCACTAATCCGCTAGAGTTATTGTTTATGTTTCTAGAGGCCTAGGGTTTGTACCCTAATCATGCTTCTGTTGGTATTAAAAAACAACCTTAAATATTGGGTCAGAAAATTAGTTGTCTTGAAAAAGTTGTGGTATGATCTTGGATTGTATCCTAGAGTGTGTGGGAAGCTTGTGTTTGATCATTAAGGTATGTAAACCTGATCAAGGAAATGTATCCTATATAGCATGGGTCTTGGTTTAATACTTTCCATAATGGTTATTAGCAGATCACATTATTATAGTTTGCGGTAACCCAAGATTACATTCAAGTATGTAACAAACTTGGTTTGCAATTTAAGCTATACACTTTTAAGTAACATTCATAAGGTTTAGAAAATATTGATCACTCTCTAGAATAGCCCATTAAACATGGGTTGTGCTTGAATGCACTACATAATTGATATAACACAACCACTCTGCATATCAACCAGAGTTATAGGCTCTTTATTGCAGCAAGAGGTAATAACTCTTCGATCATGCTATAATTACATCCTAACCTGTTAAACTTGAGACAACCTGAATGCACCCAATGATGATTGACACCTACATTATACAACCTGAATTAACTACATTATATGAGTGCCTCCATTTCTATCACAACATAGCCACATTAAACTTGGGTCACACATGAATGCATCCTGTATTTTTTATAGCACAATTGTGCCACATGACCAATAGAGTTATGGATCACATAATTATAGTCACAAGAATTTGTTCATTGGTTGTGATCTTATGGTGATTCCACACAACAAAATTTGGACATGAAATTCTCAAAACCCTAAACCTCTAAAAATGAAATATGATGAGATGTTGCTTTGAAATATGATTTTCAAACCTGGAACTACAAATCTGACTTCACAATTGAATTCTGCAAAAAGACAATGACTACCCTTAACTTGGCGATATCTTCTTGAATTTTTTATGATTTTTCCCAAGAAAATCATCCTTAGTTCTCCACAACTGTCTCAAGTAGAGAAAAACACTGTCGCAATAAATCAATGAACTCACTTTTCTTTATGTCGGCCACAATTTGATTTTTTTCTTATTTTTCATGTTTGTCAAAATTTCGACGAAATTGCTAGTCGAAATTTTGACAAAACCCAGGTTCGTCGAAATTTTGACGAACGTCGAGGATAAAATTTTAAAAAATTTAAAATTACACATCAAATTTTACAAGCACCCGATGATACATCAAATTATACATATTTCATCAAAAAATTTCATCGGATTTTGTAGTAAAATGAGTTAGTGTGCCCTTCTAAGGAGTGTTCCCCAAGCCCTTGCTGCCCAACCAGACCTCATTCCAGTGGCTCAACAATTATACATTTCATATTGGGATAAGGTCAAGGCATTTTTCCTGACCCTTCAGTTGATGCTCCAATTTATGGTAGAGGTGACAAGTTTGTGCAGGGAGGTTCGTGGAGCAATTGAGCGGTTCATGCCAATCATCATGGAAAATGTTCCTGAGGAAAAAGATTTGCTAGATAAACTGTACATGGTCTCAAATGAAAAATTAGCAAATGTAGGGATTGAGGATCAGAAGGTTGTTGCCAAAACAGTGAACAGGTTCATCCACTGTCACTCAACCATCCTCCATGCTAGTGAGTGCACTTGCAAACTAGACCGAACCATGAATAGTATGTGGGCTAGGTTCTCCTAGCTAACTTAGATGGTTTTACCTTTCCCATTTCTTTCTAACGACTTGGTGGTGAATGCAGAGTAGATTGTGGAAAAAATAGGAGAGAAGCAACAAGATACATGTGCCTTCCAAAGCTTTAGAAAACCCCCTACTGTAGAAGATATTGAGGGCGTAACACACTTGATAGTGTGGCTGCTCTTTCAACTCAAGTCTGGGGCCAGTATATCCATGGTGCTTCCTTACAAGGAAATGATCGATTTGAGCAGAGTGCAAGAGAATCTATGTGACATATCGACACCATCCGAGGCCGATTGGCTGCCTCTATAGGCCGCTCTCTCTAAGCTCTAACTTCGTCACCCAATGGATGGGACTCTTGTCTACAAGCTAGAAAAAAATTTGGGTTCTTCGTTCCGTAGGAGAAACGCCCCTGGTAGTCGTCAAAAGTTGTGAATGTTAAATTCCTCAAGCTCCCTCTAGGTGGTTTTTATTTTTGCTAAGTACCATCCCACGCCTCATCTTTTTTGAACTTCATCCGCTACTACCACATGTCCACTAGGTGCTCCTCGCAAAAGGTCATTACTTCACTCTCTTACTAGCTCTCGCCGTTCTTCCATGTGTTAACGTCATAGGCACTTAAGGGATGCTTTCCTTCACTTTTCAATCAAGCCCCATCCGTGTGCACTTTTTGGTGATCCCCACAGTTGACATCGATAGTAAAGAATGCCTCCAAATGTCTTCACTGTGTAGTATTTCAACACAAGTAGGAGGAATCAATGAGCAGGCCTGACCTTCTACTACATGTCTCTTTCGCAGGGACTTCATCAAAGGGAAATCAAGAGTGAGCAACGTGCCCCACTAGGCTGCCATGTGTCTTAATTGACTACATGATTTTGTGACACTTGTCTGCACATGGTTTTTCTGGGACCACTACCATCATTCGCAACGGATGCATCTGGCTGGTGAGCGACCATGTTCTATGGATTGAATCTTTTTCTATTGCAATGACCAAAGGAAATCATTGTTGCAGGTATCATTGCTCAAGATACGAGATCTTTTCTGTTTTTGGCCCACCAGGTGGTGGAATTTTTAGCTATATATACTGCTTCTTCCTTCCAAAGAAGAGTTGGGAAGATACAAAAAAATTAGGGGAAAGACACCAGGCCTTTAGTATTTCTTTTAGATTATTGTATAAGACTCTTAGACTATTCCATTGTTTGACCTTTCTATTTTCTTAAGCAATTTGATAAAACATTATACTATGCCATTATTGTCCTGAATTGTTTATTTGTAGAACTATGATTTTAATACAACTTTGCTAGTTTAGATCATGTCTTTGACTGCTCTTTTTAGTAAAATGTGTATGAGAATTATTTTATGTCATTGAATAAAATATTTAGGTTTTCACCTTTGATTTCCATTACTCTGGAACATAGTAGATTGCTAATTGGGCCCTTAAATCAAATCCCAAAAGATAGATTTACTGTTTCTATATCTTTTCCTTGGCACAATCACCTTAGTTAGATCTTTATTTTTTATATTTGCTTCCTTTTCCCATTCCAAAACCCCAATTACAGAAGAAGTCAACTTCTTTAAAAACTTGGTGGTCACTCAGTTTAGTGCAATTGGTCCCCCCATTAACTGAGTTTCCCATAAAGGATGTTACCTTGCCAATTTTTGGCATCAACAGTATGCTCAACAACAACATCAAGGTTCCTATTATAATCCTCAATCAAACATCGTCAATCCAAACGCATTAGGAACGTATACATATATACCCCAATCACCTTCACCAAATCTTACACCACCATACACACCATACAACTTATCTATCATCCCACCATATGTTCCTCCACCAAATCCGCAAGACAATCTATCATTGCAATTGAAGGTGTTATCACAATAAATGCAAGACCTTTGCATGGGAAAAGTTAAAAAGACCCATACACAGAACTTGTGTCCATATCCATTTGATTGAAACATCGCAATGGTACCATTTCCTTTTGGCTTTGAAATCCCCAAATTCAATATATACAAAGGGAGACGAAGTCCTATGGACCATATCAAATATTTTAATGCCACATGCATGGAGGTAGCCTACAATGACTTATCTAATGTGTCTCTTCCCTCGAAGTTTAACAAGTCCTGCTATGAATTTGTTTTTTCATCTACCTCCAGGTATCAAAACCTTTCAAGAAATTACTGATAAATTCATCGATCACTTCTCCTTCAATCTTGACATGGATGTTAGTCTAGAGGAATTGTATACTCTTAGACAAAACAAAGGGGAAACTTTTTCTAATTTCTTACAAAGGTGGAGACAAAGAGCTAGCAAGAGCAAATGGCCTCTTCTCGATGAACAACAAGTGGGAATCATCATAGCAAATCTAGACCCAGAACTATCTTTCCACTTGAAAATGCAGTGTATCACATCATACGGCGAGTTTGTCCCTAGAGCCCTCAACATTGAGAGAGCTCTAATCTCATAGGGAAATACTCAAGCTTACAAATACAATCGTCCATCAACCACATAAAACAACAAGCCTCGTGTCTAGGCTAAGAACAAGAACGTGACAAATGATGGTGTGGTAGATGCTAAGGTAATCCTAAGTGCTCCTAGACAAAATAACAATCAGGTTGCTAACATCCAACCAATTGTGTAACAAATGATACCTTCTCAAAATAATCAAATCAATAACATTGACATATAACAAAGGTGAACTCCTAACAAGAACACTTATCCTAAACACAAGTACACACAACTATATGAACCCATCGAGACTATCATGAAAAATTTGGTAGATTCAAATTTGATCACACTTCCCAACTTTGAAAACTACCAAGAACCATAAGAGAAACCATCCTGGTATGATGAGGACATTTCTGAATTTCACAAGATCAAAGGACACAAAATTGAAAATTGCATGAGGCTCAAAAACATCATCCAAGACCTCATAGAGGTACCATATGGGAACTAGGATCTTAAGATATACAAGAACTCTATGCCAGATCATAACAAAGCAAACTGTAGACACATAAAAATGACTTAGGCTTGCAAGCTCTATTGTTGCCATCTTCTTCCTAGCATAATTAAAACATTTTAATTATGTCCTTGGTCCATTTTTTACAATTAATTAAATAATTCATAATTATTTAATTAAATTCATGACTCTTATTCCTCTTGATTATTTAAATAAATAAATTTTATATATTTATTTAAATACGTCACTAATTGTCTAATGTCTCTCCATAATCAAATAAATTTCTTAATTTATTTAATTATCCCTATCCACTAATTTCTTCCTGATTATTTAAATAGATAAATTTTATTTATTTACTAAAATACATCTTTAATTCTTAAAAGTATTCTTATAATTAAATAAATTCTTTAATTTATTTAATTATTGTCCACCTTGGTATTTTCCCCATTTTAAATAAAACTATTTATTTAAAATGGTCCCACTTTCTAATTTTCCCTCTTTTAGTAAATAATTCAAATTAATTATTTATTGTCACATGACCCCATCTTTTGAATTAAATTAATTTTTAATTCAAAATAACATTTTTCCTCCAAAAATCAAGTAATTTCTAATATTATTTGATTTTCTAGCTCTCTTTTTTTTTGCCATTCTTTATCTCCTTGTCACATGCATTGTCAACCCTTGATTTGATTTTCTCAAATTGGATCTTGTCCACTTATTTCAAATTTGACCTAATGTTGCCCTAACCCTAAATGTGGGTTATCACATTGAATCTTGTCCATTAATTCTAGGGAATTTTTCAATCTTCAATCTTGGCCATTCATCCAAAATTGCAATTTCTATAAAATGGAAATTTTTCTCTCATTTTGTCACCTCATGCTATCTACATCTCATGCAATCTTGTTTTAGGAAATCTTGTTATCATCTTGCAATCTTATCATCTTAGCTCTTGTCTTAGGCATACTTCATCTCTCATTTGGAATTTTGGCATACTTTAGGCATATTTCATAGTTTCTTACTAGTTCCACAGTTGCATAGTAGTGCATTTTCATATCAAATCCTTCAACATATTGCTTTGGTCTTGACATTGTCACATATTGATCACACAAAATCCAAGGGAAAACTTCATATTGCAGCAAATAGAGAAGGTGTAATGGAGGTCAATCATGGAGGTTGAAGACTCAAGGTGATATCTCTCTTTTTTTTTCATGCTTTCCTCCTTTGTGCTTCATTATTACTTTGGTTTTTGATTTATTTAGCTCCTAATCTACTAACCTAGATTTTTCCCATTGTTATATTGGTGAACTTGACGTGAAAATTGTGCATGTTCATTTTTTTTGTATGATTTTTTTTTGTGTTTTGCAGGTACAGGTACGGAAAGCTGCATTCAAAGTTTGTAGCACTGCAATTGCTACATCGTGACACATTCAGCAAGTAGAATGACGCATACACAGACTCGAACCACATTTGCTATCTACAGAGACGCATCTGCCAATCCTCTGATGCATTTGACATCTAGAGAGACACACTTGAAGACCATGATGCATCTATTTTGCATATCAACGCATTCATCTAAAAAATTCCAACATATAGACTTGAGCTACATTTGTTGTGTAGAGCGACACATTCGTCTGGTAAATTTTTACTTTCAGTTTCTTTCAGAATTTTTCTGATTTCTTACTTCAAGTGAATAGTTTAGGGGTTTTTCTGGTTACTAATCCATTGTTGCATCATGTGGAATTGAATTTTCATGGGTCCAAGGCATATTTTTGAGACTACTAACAAGTGGTTTTATAGGTTCGAATGTCCAAGCATGATATTTTGAAACCTCTTGTGTTTGTTTTATATTAGAAAACACTTCCATTGGTGCTTTAAAAAGAACATTTTCTTGTCTCACTTAGATTTAATTAGGGGGTTAAATAACTTTGCTTGATTGTGCTTGAAGATGGTAGGTGATTATGCTCTCACCTTGTGCAAACTAGGTGATCAGAAAACCAGACCCATCTATTTTGTGTCACCCCGATTCAATAATCAAAGTATCCTCTCCCCTTGTGCACTTGTGCAATCTTGGGTTCAAGAGAAATGGTTATTGACTCTAGGAATTGGGCCTTCCCTGGTGGGAAAAAGTACTCACCCCAAGGTGAATCAAACTGGAAACGGAGCTCTTTGGCCGAGCTACCCCCAACTAGTATATAAATGTGAATCCTAATGGAAAACTTAGGATTACGAGTGTGAATGTGTCACACGAACAAGTGAACTCCCCAAAACCCTGTTGAGCATAACCTCTTCAGGCTGGAGTTCCTCCTTATCAGAGCTAATCTTTCCCTATGTGTGGCCATTCAAACGAGGGTCCCGAACTAAAATTTTTTGTGCAGTAGCCAAAATCCTTTCTATTTGATAGTGCAACAACGGTTTTTGTGAAGGCATCCACATTCTCGCAGTTCTTAGTAGAGGTGATGAACCCGCCATGGGAGATTTATGGGCATTGGAAGCTTGGTTGACTTGAGAAGTAGTGCATTGTAAGGGGGAGCCCGTGTGGCCAAGCTTTTGGATTCATCCGCTAAGAATAAGTGCAGTTGGGGAAATCCACGTGGAATCTAGCAAATATTGTCCTTGCCTAACCTGGGATTGTACTTGTCTTCTTTGTGCATGATTAAGACAAAATATTATGTTTTCCAAGTGCTTTCTGAAACATTCAAACAAACAAACACCATCTCACAAACCCAGAAACAAACATTTAACTTGAGACAACTTCAAAGTTTTTCCAAAAATTACAAACAAACTTGACTTATTCTGTTGCAATGCATTTGCTGAAAAGCATTTGCCTATCTGTGCCACATTTTCCATTTTCTATGATGCAATTGCTCTGCTAATCCTCATTTGTTGTTTCTGGCAAAAAATTTTCCTTGCCTGAACCGCATTCGCTTTACAGAATTCCACAACTACTTTTATGAGTCGCATTTTCCATCTAGAAAACCGTATTCGTTGAAACTAGTATGCATCTACCAAACTACAACACAATCAAAACCTGGAACGACACATTTTCCTGACAAAAATAAAAACACTGTTGCAGTCTAAAACCCGAGACTAAACTTGTCCAATCTATCATTAAACATCTTTTTCTAGCAATCTTTGTCAAAAACCAGAAAGAAAATTGCTCAAGGGTGATCCCACATAGTGGTTTATAATTTTTGGCCAAATTGGACACTGAAATTATTATTTTTAACTAAATATTCACTTTCGGGCACCTATAGCAGCTAAACCGCGAGAAATTCAGAGATGATGCAAACTAGAGTTTCGTGACATTTTGTCTATAGATTCTAAATATATTTTTTTCAAAATTTTTGGAATCAGATTGCACTTCTTTTTCCATCTCTCTTGAAAACTAGTTTTTTTCATAAAACAACATTTTTAAAAATTGACACTCACCGTATAATGCATAACTTTTTTTTCATGAAGGATAAAATTTCAATTCTTTCGAATTTAGATTTATAACTCTGATATCTAGTTCTTCCACTTGGTTTTATAGGTTTTTATTGAATATTTTATCTTTAATCAAGTTTTGAAGTCAAACCAATTACAATTCAGACATAGCGCGACTGTATAACACTTAGCTTTTTTTGTATGTATTAAATTTATTTATTTTTTGGTTGGATCAAGGAATTCAATATCTAATGCACTCATATTTTTCAAAATTTATTTTTGATAATCTACTATTTTTCCACATGTGCAGAACAGAGAGCTTGATTTTTGGTGAAAAACTTACATTCACAAGAAATGAAAAATAAATATAATAATAAAATTAAATTTATTTAAAATTATACTTTTCGGGAAGCTTATAATAAGGAATACAAACTTATAAAAAAAAAAATTTAAATGAATTCATTTGATCCCCCAAAAGGTAAATCAAAAGTGGTTTTTTATTAGCATTTTGATAGGTGTAAAGGAGACTCCATTATAGATATGGTTTATAACTAGCGGGATTCTATCCAAGGGGTTTTGATCTAAAGTAGTTTGATCAAACCCTCTTCAATTGAAATGCTTTATATGGAACTTTTTAAGGCTTAAATCATTATATTTTCTAAAAATATGTGATTTCAGAAAAAATTAGAATCTTCCAGAAATTGTAAACCAACTTTATAATCATTATTTGCATCTTTAGCTTGCATTTACCCATAGGTTTAACTTTTCAAATTTTAGTTGCATCCTTTAGATCCATCATCTTCATTTTTAGACATAAACCAATCTTTAGGTCTTCATTTCATTTGCAAATTTTGGCTTAGGAAACCTTACCATACTTTGCAAAATCATTGCCTTCAAGAGTAGGTTGTCATTGGACTTAATCAATCATAATTTCTTTTAGTCATTGTCCTTTTTGTGAGACTTTCCAACTCAAGAGACTAGTTAGGAAACCTCACTTTGTCATTTTTTCCTTTAGTCACATCAACAAGTCCTTTGATGACCCAAATTGAGACATAGATCAAGCTTAGGGTGGTTGAGTAACCTTCCGCTAAATCATTTAGACCTTTGCATTGGCATACCTTAGAAGATTCAAATCATCTTAGTCCTCATTTTTTTCATACCCTATTCTTAAAAATCCAAAAAAAAAGTCCTTATTGTCCTTTGGCATTTGTCATTTCCTTTAGGCAATATTGTCATATTGCATTATCATCTCTTATAATAAAAAATCCAAAAAACATAGTTTGCATTTACATCCCTTATTTTCAAAAAATCCAAAAACATAAGTCATCATCTAGTTGTCATTTTCATCTTCTTCCTAATTTGAGCAATCCTTTATATGGTTGAGACTAGGCTTCAAAGAAAAAGAAGAAAAATAGCTAATTTTGGACAAGACAACAACACTTACATCTTTTCCAATGTCATGAATAAAAAAATGAACATTCCATCTTCATCATGTAACCCCTTTGAACCATTTATACATAGAGATGAACATGGAAATGTATTTGAGGAAGATATAGAAGCTGCAACACAAAATTTTGAAGTGGTCTCTTTTGTAGAAGATATAGTTTTGCATGATAGAGATAGATATTTAGCCATACTTTTACATCAAGGAGCCAAATTACCATAAGGATTTAACACTAATACTTTAAGAGAAGCCACCCCCAATCATGATTCCAACAACAACACAAACAATGCCTCCAACACTAATCAATCTCAAAACAATGAAAAAAATAACATTGGTGCCACCTCACAAATTGCTACAAGCACTATCACTGCTACCTCTAATAACACATCTAATTAAAACTTGGTCAACACAACATCCATTGGAGGAACACCAACTATGTCACAAGCCATGTCACAATCAATTTCAACAATGTCAACAACATCCTCATAGTCAATTGGAGCTACCTTTGGATCCTCATCAATGGGGGCAGGCTCTTAAAATCCTCTATTTGGAGCTTCATCTAGTGCCATGGGATCATCATCATCACATCCTTTCATTGGTTATTTTTTCAATCCATTTGAAGGAAGTAAACGGCATATTTTCATTCAAGGACCACAACCAAATGCCAACATGTCATCACAACGTAATACCAGTGCTTCCCAAGGGCAAAACACAAACATTCCCCATGGAAAATTTCACCAATTTGGACAAGGCAATCAAAATACACAGTGTATACACCTAAAATCAATCATCACCTATAATTAATTAAATAATAGCTATTTAATTAATATTTTAACTACGTATAAATAAATTCTCAATTTATTTATATTGTTCATTTTCTAAATTCTCCAAATCTAAAACATATTCTTCTAAATTAATTAAATAAAAAAAATTCCACAAGCTTGTTTTATTTAATTAATCTTCACTAATCTTGATTAGGAATTAAAGCACATGTCTACAACTTTTTGTGCCACCTCACCAAGGTCACATGAAAATAAATAATTCTAATTTTTATTTAGAATTATCCTCAACCAATTTTTTTTAAAAAAGCACATGGCTTATTCCTCACACACTTCCACCAAATTTGGAGCACATGGTCTTTTCTTCACACACTTGAGTCTTCCATCCAAATGGCATGTTTCCCATTGGTCAAGAGATTCTTCCATCCAAATGGCATATTGTCTTTGGTCAAGGGGACAACATCTTGATTCTCTCCATCTTCACCATCCATTCTTCTTGTTTGAATCTAGACCGTTGATTATTGCCACCTCACTATATGCTTGGAAAAGGCTATAAATACAACCCTTGGGCATTGTATTTTGCATCCACATTTGAAGTAGAGTCATCATGCAGGTTTATTGTTGGAGCTTGGGAGCATTTTGGAGTCTTATAATTGCATCTAACTTCATGTTTTGTTTTGCATTTACATCTTAGCTTTAAATCTTGCTTCATAGTTTCATTTTACATCCCATCTTGCATCATAGTTGCATTTTAGATTAGTTCATTTTTAGTTTGCATTTGAGCATATGGAGTATCATCTTAGTCTTTCATAGTTTGCATTTGAGCATATGTAGAATCATATATAGATTATTCTAGTTCAATACCATAGCATCCACCTTCACTTGTCCATTCATCATAAACATCATCATCCATTCATCATAGCATCCATTATCCTTTCCATCGTATAGTTGCAGGTAGGAGCATAGTTGGATTGCATGTTGAATACTAATCTCATCTCTTAAGTGTCATTCTAATAGCCTTTGTGCACATAGAAATCTAAGGGCCAAAGGGTTAAAATAATCATTAAGAATAGAGGACAATGAGATGTTCTTGAAATATTTCGTTTGTTGCAAATTAGAATAGTTTCTTTGCTTTGAATCTTTAATATAATTCGTTTCATTAAGGTTTGTGTTGATACTGACTTTACACATTTCACACATGCACAAAATGGCACCCACCATGGGGCCTTGCCCTGTTTATTACTAACTTGTTGGAAAATTTATGTTCACAGGTTTTGACGTGAGACTTTTGGCACTTCTTGCACCCATTTTGGCGCCTCTTGCACCCATTTTAGCACCTTTTGTACTTGTTTTGGTGCCTTTTGTACCTATTTTGGCCCCTTTTGCACTTGTTTGGCACCTTTTTCTCATTCTACGATGCCTTTTTCTTACTCTGTGGCGCCTTTTGCTCATTCTGTGGTGCCTTTTTGCACATTCTGGCACCTCTTGTATCTGTTTTGGTGCCTTTTGTCTCTGTTTTGGGGCCTTTTACCCATTTTGTGGCACCTTTTGTCTCTGTTTTGGCACCTTTTGTAGTTTCCCTATTTTTCACTAAATCTGAAGGCTAAACTTTATGTTGTTTTGTAGGTTTCCCAGATTCGTTGTCAAAGACAGTCTTATCAAACTACTGACATATTGTAGGGGCTGGAAGTGATTTACTTTTTTCCCTTTTGGTTAAGTTAGGAACATAGCTTAATTAAAAGGTTAATGAACACAATGTCTTTTGTGCTTGATGGATGGTAGGCATATGCTTTCCCCTTAACTGGGTGACCAAAAACCTAGACCCATTCACTTTTATGTGCGAGTGTGAGTTGAGTCTATCACATGTGTTCTTTCTTTATTCATGTGGAATAAAGATTGATTGAACTATGGGTATACTTGCTTGCTTTTGTTTATCTTATAGGGTCTGCCTTGTGGGAAAAAGTAATCACCCAAGGGAACGACCCAACTAGTAACACGCTAAAGCCAAGCGACTTCCAGGCTGTATATAAATGTGGATACTAGAACAAAGGCCAGTATCACGAGGATAGTTCTGACGAGAAAGGAAGCAATGGTCTCTCGCCACATGGATTACCCCCACAAATAGAATGCCCACATTAAAACTCTTGTTATAGTTTGGCCAAAAAAACTTTATCTATTCTTTAGTGCAACAATGGTCATTGTGAAGGCATCCACATTCTCTCAATTTTTAGTAGAGATGAAAAATATACCATGGGAGATTCATGGGTATTGATGCTTGGTTTCCCCAAGAAGTGAGTGTTGTGGAGGGGAGCTAGTGGGGTTAAGTATCTAGTCATTTGCTAAGAATAAGTGTGATTGGGGTAAAACCCGCGTGAAATCCAAAAGAATACAGTCTTTCACAACCTTAGGAGTGTACATTGCTTGATGTTTCTTTATCAAATTGTTTTCAAAACAAAAAAAACATCACATGTTGAAAGTGAAAACCCTGATTCAGAATTGTAATTAGTGAAACAACCAAGTCTCCCATTGGAAAATAAAGAAAACCAATTAAATTTTCAAGAAACTTTCAAAAAAAACCAAGTCTGCACCTGTTCTGGCACCTTTTGCACATTTTGTGGTGCCTTTTGTCTCTGTTTTGGCGCCTTTTTCCCATTCTGTGGCACCTTTTGTCTCTATTTTGGTGCCTTTTGTAGAACACAAAATAATGACCTAGGTTCATCTCCTATTTGGAAATCAGTCTCATCCCAGGAATCCTCAGAAGTATTCAACCATTCCTTAGGTAAAACAGAGTTTGAACATGTGTGTTACCAAATGATTTCATGAAAGATTAAAATTCAGAAACCAAAGTCCAAACCTCTTAGTCTAGAAGAACACCAAAAACATCTATCAACACTCTACGAATTTAGAGAGAGGTTGACCTTCAATTTCTACAAAAGAGCTTGCAAGAACAATCCCAACTTGGACTCATTTTACTATTGTCAAAATCCAATACTTTTCCAAAGATTTGAATACTCATCTCACAATTTTGAACCGAAATTTTGAAACTTTCTCAAAGTTCAAAATCATTCCTTAGATACCTTAGAAGTCTAAACTTGTTAAAATTGACCTCTACAAGTGGAATTTTCTAACCTAAACCTAGATCTAAACATCTCAATGTGCCTAAATCATCAAAATTTATCACACCTTTGATTATTAAGCCTAGTTTCATCATTGGGATTTATCATCCTCTCATCAGAAAACGAAGCTATATAGTCAAATCAAACTTAGTCTCATTAGAATTTGTCATTCTATTTGACTTAGTTTTTATCCTTGGTACCTTTCTAAAACAAAGATCAAAATTTTAGTGAAAACTATAACACTTGTATGCCCATTTTAACAAGACCCCAAAAAGCATAAAATCAAAGAACATGAAATTGAAACTCAACCCACCATGGCTGAAATATATGAGGATCAATTGAATGCTTTAGCTCATCAAATGAAGAACCTTCAACAACAAATATGGGATATGCAAAGGGAAACAACCACATAGAGCTATTTTTTGCCAGACATTTGTTCTTATTCCTCTGACAAAAATCTAGACATGACACCTTCTCCACCAACATCTACATCATCCAAGTTCAATTTCTTTAAACTCTTGAAAAATTTAAATGAGAAGCCCAAATCTCAATCCTCAAACACAAAGGATATTGAACAATATTACCATGTCATGTATCCATCTTCATCTCCCATAAGTCAAAATAAATCTCAGGATTCTTTCACCCAAGTTGATGATTCCATCCAACCACCTTCTTCTATCATATCTTCTATATCCAATGATTCATTTCAATCTCTCAGTATAAACCATGCTATCATAGACTCCCTAACACATCAAGATCAAATAATTCTTTCCACTTCATCCAATGATACCAAAATTCCACAAGTTCTTCCAATCTTTGACCAATACCGAGTCTCTCAAGAATTCTATGATGATCCCCTCCTTTCACTTTTCATCCACAATGATTCCTTTCCATCTCAAGAGAAAATTATTATTCCAAGTCCTCCTTCCACCACATCTAATGAATTCATACCATCTTATGATTCCATTGCATCCTAGGAGCATGATGATTCTTCCATCATATCTAATGATGTCCTATCACCCAATGATCAAGATATGCTTTCTACAAAATCTCATGATTCCCTTCCTCATCAAGATCAAGATATTCTTCCATCCAAGGATATCCCTTCATTTCATGAGGATGTTCATCCTTCTCAAGATCAAGATATGCCTTTCATAGCACTTCATGATGATTCTGATAGGTTGTCGTTAGGTCCCATTACTTTAAAATATAAAATTCAATATGTCGATCTGGTAGTGTTCAAGGAAATTTGCAATAGAAGAAGTCTGGAGTATCTCCCTCAGGTTTTCTAACTTTTAAGAACAACTTAATATTAATTCTAACTTCAAACTTTCTAACTATAAAATTGTAAAGCAATTTATTCCTAAGAAAATAGGAAATGTTTGAACTGAAAAAAACATAAGAAAGCTAATTTAAAAAGCATGATAACTGAATTAAAAAGTATAGAAATGATTAAAATATGAAGCTAGAAGATTATAAAAACAGAAAAACTTATAACAATCCATAAAACATCTTCTTAATCAATAAAGGTTCTAACAGTTAATAACATAAACTATGGAAGTGAAAGGCAACAAATACTTCAAAACTAAAATTTCATAACAATGAATTCAATAATTCTCTATAGAACAACAATATAATAAAAGAAAACACTTATCTACTTAAGTAATCTCCCGTCGAGTGGCTAGCTCATGGGTTATCACATTGGTTCTCAGCACACATTCACATTTATTTCATAAACGCTTCTATCAACCATAATTATCATCCATAACTCATAACTCAAAATTTTTAGATAACAATCTCTTTATTCATAAACTTTGGAAAAAAAATTGATAGTATAACATTACCTTTTTTACTATATATTTTACTTCTGGAGATCATGTCTTTTATAGAAAAACTTTAACTACATCCTATATTTCAGATGGTATGGATAACCATTGAAAATATCTAAAACAAATCTATGAATAACTCGTATGTCTTTAAAACCCATTACAACAATATTTAAGAGGCTCAAACTGAGCCATAAAGTTTTTGACTCAAAGGATAACAAAAATAAAAACTTTAAAGAGTAACTATATCTTCGGTCCATCACCCTAAAGTTCCGGAGCATATTTCCAGCGTATATCTTCAACCTATTTTGGAGCACGTGTTGGATGGATGCTTCTAATCTGCAACTTGATTGACTAATTATTATCTACAAAACACTTAAAATAACCCATTAAATCTATATTGGAAAAATACTCCAAGAAATCAAAAGAAATAAAGTTTATACAATTTCTCACTAAAAATTAAGAAATTATTTCTCCTAAAATTTAATTAATTGGCAGAGGATAGGGATTTGCATGTATGAAATAGGTCTTTATGGTATTATCATGATGAGGTTATTTTTACCTCATCATTTCCTCCCCTTCCTAATTCTTGGTAGGTCCTCTTGTCCCTTGATTATAACTCTGCCCTCTATTCCATTCTTCATATTTTGCACTAATATCATACAGATCTTTTGATGTAACATCAAAGTTTATAGGGGAATGGTGGAAACCTCTATGAAAAGAAACTGCCCCTTTCCATTCACTGAAGATTCTATCATCTTGTTTTGTATTAATATGGAAATCAGGGGCTGGATATAGCAATAAAGGAGGTCTGTACCTCATTCCTATCCATTTTGTTCCAAGATCTTCTAAAATTTTGGCCAAGGCATCTTCTCTTCTGAAGGACCATCTAATGCTAAGAGGAGAGATCACCTCTCTTTTCTTTAGATATATAGGTAATGGAGTGTATCTCTCTTCACAAGCGTGTCAGGCCCTACCAACCAATTTCTGCCCCTGTTCTATGAAATGATTATAATAGACTCGAAGGCTATCATCATACATCCCTTTCATTTTCTTGTCCAATAGAAGAGCTACAAATGTCTTCTTGAAAGTTGTTGGTCTACTATTTAGAGATCTCATTTGAAGTCCTATACTTTTCTCTGCTTGAGCATATTCCTTATTACGTTCTTGCCAATGGATTTGATTCCGCATAGTAGACAGTAGAGATCTTAATTGCATTTCTCCCACAAAAAGATTAACAAAGAAATCAATATGCTTTTCTAACAAAAGATCATGAGTAAAGAATTCACAGAGCATATCTTGCTCTTCAGGCTTTGAGTCTGCAAATATCTTAACAAATTCTTTATCATTAGGTTCATGAGGTTGGTCATTGTAAATTCTAAGCAATTTCCATCTAAAACATTGTTCATTCAAAAACATTGAATACAAACTTGATGGTCTTCTACAGGATAAAAGAAATTCAGCTATTTGACATGCATCCTATTTCCCCTTATAAGCTTTATGAAATGCTTCTCTTAACAACACCATTTCCATTTTTAATCTGTTATTTTCAATTTGTGCATTCCTTAGGAAATAACACCGTTCCATCCATTTCATTAATAATGGATGAATCTGAATTTGGAACCATTCAGTTACAGTTGGCTCAGTTTGAACTTCTCTAGATTCCATCATTGGTTTACTTGTGCTTTCCTGCAAGTCCTGCTCTAATTATATAATCTTACTAAGAGAAGCATTTAATTCTTCCTTCTTTCTTTTATTTTCTTCCTCAAAGGTTGAAAACATAAGCATAAAATTTCCTTTTAAATTTTGAATTTCTTTATTTAAACCATCTCTGTGTATCCTGTTTTCCTCATTACAATTCCAAATTTGTATTTTCAAATCACTAATAGATGTATCTTTTCCCTGCATTTCCAATTTTAAATCCTGAATTTCTTGATCCCTTTTATTTATTACAGTCTTAGATACCATTATTTCCTCTTGTTGCAATTCCATCTCTTCCTTATTTTTATGCAACTGACTTCTTAACTCTTCTATCTCTAATTTCAATTTTTCCAATTCTATATTAATATTTTTAGTTTCAATTATTTCAACAGCTTTATTGATAACCAGAGACAAATTTCCTAACATACTATCATCAACATCCATAGGAAGTGGAGATTGTCCCCTTTCTGTTTCCTGTTTTTCTTGTTCTAGGGCTTCTTCTTCAGACACCAAATGAAAATGTACTTCTTCAACAAAAAATTCTTTTTCTGAGGATTGGTGAACCGACTCCTCAGTTTCCAAGGTTTTCTTTTGCTTTTTAGATTTTGACCTATTCCCTTTTCTCTGCACTGGGGTTCCTGTAGATCCAAAGGATAATATTTTGCTCTGCCTTAAAGGAGGAGTATCCTGATAAGTTAAAACTGTTGGATCATTTAGAAGAATGGTTCTTCTTTTCCTCTTCTTAACAGGATGATTATCCACATTTGGATTTATTATCTCCACATCTTCTAACTGGCTTGGAGTTTTAAACTCATCATTTTTAAATTCCAACACTTCCTCACCAAGAATGGTGGGAATTTGGGTTTCAGGAGCCTTAGGGTCTTCGGGGGAAGTTGCTCCAGAAGGTGAAGCAACTTGTTTTGAAGATTCTCCTAGTTCTAACTTCCTTCCTGATGTAGGCTTATCAAACTTCCCCAAAAAAATTTCCCATTTTATTCTAGGTTTCTTACGGAAGTGATATTTACAAATTAATTGAATTAACCCATGATGCTTTAATGGCCCTGAACCAGTTTTATATCTTTCTATTGAAGAATTAATAGAATCATTCAAGAAATGAGGCAAATTAACCCTTAGAGCAGGGTTTTCCTTCCCATGCCGCAAATGTATCAACATGAGAAATGTAGGTCCTACCACTGTAGTAAGTTGAACTTCACAAGTAAATACTTAATAATCCATGCAACAACAGTACCCCAGGGTTATAATATAGAAGCTCGTTGAAACCCTTTATTTTTTCCCCTAGTACTGACAACTATCATGGGCTGAGGGTCTCCCTGTCTAAGAAACAATTCTGATAATTTTTGATATGTGATTTGTGTTGTTTCTGATATTTTAGTGCCAGAATTTTCTAACCCTGAAAGAGAAGAGATAATTTTTGAACTCACCTTGAAACGCTTCTCATGTAGTGTCACCTGACCATTAGAGTAATTTTCCGCAAATGCATTCATTAGCTTTTCATTATACCCTTTGAACTTCCTGACAAAATCCAACCAACCCACTTCCTCAAACAACTGAGAAATGTTACTTAACTCCAACAATTTTTTTGCAGAAGTCGGCTCAGATTTCTTCTTTGTACCACCCATTTTTGTTTTGTCTCTACCACCCTGCTGAAAAATTCAATAATGCCAGAAACTTGTGCACTAATATTTTTGAAAATATGATCACACTGTAATTATTTACTCTACTCTTGCTTAGAGCTTGTTGTGTAATAATGTCAATTTGCATGAAGGGCCGCAAAAAGAGTAGCATACTTAACAATTAATCACCAAGTGGCTCAATTTACTAAATTAGGAAAGGAAACTCGTGCCAATCAATTACATTTTATTCAAAAATAACTACTTATTTAAAGCAAAAATTTGTACTTACTTTCATTCCATGATTGCTTGAAGATCTCATACCTCTACCGATTTGACAGGATGATGCAAGAGTATTGGCTAAGGTGACGGTTTAGTTATTATGACATGAATGAGGAAACTCATGGATGACAAAGTCATTAATGAAGAAAAGCTATTATGGAGGCTTTTATTTATAATGGCAAAAGAAGGCGTGTGTACCGATGTATGATAATCAAAGCATCGAGGAAGATTTGAATTTTTTTTTTTAGAAAGGAGGTGGCGGAATGAAAAATGAATAAGTTTCAGAGCACGTGTAAAGAATGCATTCAAAACAAAGAAAGTGGATAAGTTCTAGAGCACGTGTAAAGCATGCATTCAAAACAAAGAAAGTGGATAAGTTTTGGAGCACGCATAAGGCATGCAGTTGAAATGGTAACCAAATGAAAATTCTGGAGCATCGTTGAAAGATGCAACCAGATCAGTGACCAAATAAAAGTTCTGGAGCATCATCGAAAGATGCAACCAGAGCAGCAAATGAATGAAAGTTCTAGAGCATCATTAAAAAATGTAGCTAGAACAGCAACCGAATGAAAGTTCTAGAGCATCATCGAAAGATGTAGCTAGAGCAACAATTGAATGAAAGTTCTGGAGCATCGTCGAAAGATGTAGCTGGAGCAACAACTGACTAAAATTTCTAGAGCATCATCGAAAGATGCAGCCAGAGTAGCAACTAAATGAAAGTTTTGGAGCATCGTTGAAAGATGTAGGAAGAGCAACAACTGAATGAAAGTTTTGGAGCATCGTCGAAAGATGCAACCAAAAAGAAGAAAATGATGAACACCAATTAACTCAAACTTCAGGAGTTTATATCATTCTACAAGAAGATCCTTCCAACATGGTGGGCTAAAGAGCGGGTTCCGAAGCATCAGGCATTCAGATCATCAAGTTTCGGAGCACTGGCCAGCTGAACCATCAAGTTCTGGAGCATCTTGGAATGGTGCTCCAAAAGTTGTTATTCCTTTATAAGAGGTCCTCCAAAAATGAAAACACGTGTTAAGTCCAAAATGAAAATGAATGAAAAATGTTTTGAAAAAAAAATTGGTACACATGTCTTTTTATTACAACTTTTCATCATTTTATTTTTTTTAGATATAGATATTAAATCAAGTAGACTCTGCCTTGGTAGAGTCAATGCATTGGATCTCAATTTGTATTTCTACCAATTTTGTAAATTCTTCTTTATTAACAGGTTTATGGCAGATACGTAGGCTATAACCATTAACTAAGAGAGTTCGTAAATCACCATCAATGGGTTTTAGCTGAATTGTGCCATTCGAGAAGACTTCAGGAATTTCATATGGCCCCAGCCAATGAGTCCTGAGTTTTCCTTTATGGTCTTTATATCTTGAATCAAATAGCAAGGCCCAGTCACCCTTATGAAATTCTCTCTTTAATATATTTTTCATGCCAAACTTTCCGTTGGTGTTGAACTAGTTCAATTTGATGGACAACATCTAAACAAAGCTCATCCAACTCACTTAACTGTAAAACTCATTCTATTTGAGCTTGTTTCAAATCTAGACCCAACTCCATAGCTGTACATAGGGTTTGGAGTTCAAACTCAATGGGGAGAAGAGGTTTCTTCCCAAAAACAAGCTCATAAGGGCTGAATCCAGTTATAGATTTCCATGTTGTATTGTATGCCCAAACGGCTTCAGGAAATTTCTTGGCCCAATCTCTTCTTCTTGAAGAGACAATTTTTGTCAATATATTTTCTAACTCCCTATTAGTCACCTCTACTTGACCATTTTCTTGAGGGTGATAAGGGGATGACTTCTTATGACTCACCTGATAATGGTCCGTAAATGCCAGGAGAACTTTAGACATAAATTGGGGTCCCTGATCTGTAACAATAGTTCGGGGGGCTCCAAATTGAAGAAAAAAATTATTATAGAAAAAATCAGCAACTTATGTTTCTCTAGCAACTCGTAAAGCTTGAACTTCTTCCCATTTCGTCAGCTAATCGGTACAAACTAATATGTATTCTTTCCCTTGAGAGGAAGGGTCTATGGGGCCGATAAAATCTAACCCCCATTTTTCAAATGGTTCCAAAGTTACCTGAGGCTACAAAGGCATTTCTGTAGAAGTAGTTGTTCTTCCCACTCTTTGAAATTCATCACAACGACGAACATAATTTTTAACATCTTTATGCATTGAAGGCCAATAATATCCAGCACCTAAAATTTTATGAGAAGTTCTTTTTGCAGAGAAATGGCCCCTAGAAGGATCATCATGACAGGCTCTCATAATACTATAAGTTTCATTAGCCTTGACACATCTTTTCAAAATCATATCAGGTCCATAATGGAATAAAATCCCATTAATCCATTTAAATGGTGCACACTCTCGAATAAGTCACTTCCTTTGTTTTTATGTAAATCCAGGAGGTACTTCAGAGGTAGCTAAATAGTTGGCAATATCGGCAAACCAAGGAGTCTTTATAGAGATAGAAAACAGATTTCATTTGGAAACTCATCTTGTACAGGTGCTCGGTCACCCTCTTCTTGTTTGATTTGAGATAAAAAGTCTGCCACCTCGTTAAATTTCCCTAGCTTGTCAAGTATTGCCACATTGAACTCCTAAAGGAGTAGTAACCATCTCATTATTCGACCATTAAATACAGGTTTATTCATTAAATATTTTACAGCTAAGTGATCTGTATAAACTGTAACTTTATATCCTATAATATAATGGAAAAACTTTTTAATGGTGTTGGAACTGTGAAATTTTAAAATTTCATAGTTGTCCATACTCATAAAATTTTCCCAAAGAGGCCTATATCATGAATAAAATTGATATAATTTGCTTTGTCACCCATGTTCCAATTAGTATTTCCCATTTGATCCCATAAAATTTACTTGACCCCAAGCATTTGAATATATAAAAGTCATTTCGGCATGAGATAGTATAAGTACTCTAGACCCATAAGTTATTTTATACTAACACATATTTTTCAGTGCATTGACAAGAGGTCGTGAATGTCTTATTGATATCATTTTATCAGAGAATTAATATCGACATAATGCAGTTCATGGTCTCAGTGATAGAAGGATCCTATCAGCAAAACAACAATCATCAGAATGAGTCATATCGAACTTATATGTGTCTTACCGACTAGTGCACAAGGAGATATATCGACCAGACTAGAGCCATCAGAATGAAGTCCTATAGCATTCATTTGGTCTTGCCGACAAAGTGGAAGGGGATTCTATCGATGATTATCAGGATGAAGTTAGGGAGTCCTACCGATTCAAATGTCACACCGACAGGATTATGTTAGTAAAGGACTTCGTGGTATGTATTGATTATTGGCGAGACTAGTTTCATCGGAGAAAGATATAAGAGTCACACCGAGTGTTTTTCCATCGGTAGGAGAATTGTTGTCTTGGCAATCAAAAAACAAATTGAAGGAAATTTCTCGACAAGACACAAAGTAATCTATGGAGCATCTTCCCGACTCACAATGTTACAACAATGTACATAAGACCGAAAGGATAACTGTTGGTGAGACTCAAAATATCGATGAGACTATGGGACACCAAAGTGATATATAGTTTGTGTTAGTTGGAGAGACTTGAAGTGTCGGGGAAACTATAGGATGTTTTGGTGGATGTTTTAATGAACATTGGTTAAAGCCATAATAGAGAGGTCGCCTGATTTGAAAATGTCTCACCAACAATATTACATGATGTGATAGTGAGAGTTTCAAAAAAATACCTACTACACTCATGTTTTAGCTAAAAAATTAATGGAACGACGAAGCAAAAATAACTACATGAATTAAGGAAAATTCAATTGGAAACATTAGTGTGGAATTGATAGCATAGGAAGTAGAGGGGCAGACAAAGAACTAGGGAATTCTCTCAGTATAAAGGTTTCGAGCGAAATGCAGTAAGTTCTTTGTGCCTTAGTTCCTGTAATTTTGACTTCTATAACTTTTGAGGAAGGGAATCCTCTAGCTCAGGAAAATCAAAAGGTAGAAAATATGGTGAAAGCAGTCAGCCTAAAGGGAAGAAACAAAAAAATGAAATAGAGCATGAGGGCACTGAACACAAGCTAAATCAAGATCTCATTGACCAATTACTTGGCTCTAGACCTAAAGCCAGATGATCTACACAACTTAGGGCATAAATAGATAATTTGGATGACAAGTGTAAACTCATAGGAGATTTTTGGACTTCAATAAGAGGTTATGAATTGTTTAGCTTTCATTACTATCGGAGAAATCATTTTGAACCAGTATGTAACCCATGGAAGCTTAATTTGGGAAAGCTAGTGTTCCCTAATGTATTTTTCAATGCAAAATTGGTAAGATTGTTGGCTGCACATTATAATTCGAAACTCAAAGCTATATGTGACCCATCCGGGAAACCACTAATACACATATCAGAAGATGCAATAGGTGAGGTTTTCAATTTAGAAGGGGTTTGTAATGAGAAAATCATATACGAGCAATTAGAAAGGGAATTCAGAAGGATGGAAAAAATTTATAAGGGTTGGAGGTTGCCACTCCATAGAGTTAGGCAAGGTGGCAAACCAGTTCCTCTAGAGGATAGTGATGGACCCCCTTTCCATGTTGATCTTTTTGAACCCTATATGAAGTATACTTATTTCTCGGTAGGCCAAGTATTGGGAATTTAAGTCCCTGAATATATGTCAATCGTGCCTATGATAATTTTAGCAAATATTCAGTATCACAATTCTAGACAATTTGATTATTCCTCATACATTTTTAAGGGGCTTGATTCTGGGTTGATGGAAATAAAGGGCGGAGCCTCTTTCTTACATCTTAGACATTATTCATTGTTGATGCACATAATGTTGTATTTTGGACAGGAGTTAGGGTTGTGGCCTCAGGAGATGAGAATTTCCCAATTTGAAAAGGAAGGCACGACATTACCTGTTCAATTATGGATGGCTATCTCAGACAGTAGGTTTGCTAACTCTATTTTTGTACACTTTGAGGATTTTTTTGTGAAAACATTGTACAAATTGTATAATAATCCATGCGACTATTCTTTATCTGAGGAAATAAAGAGGTTTCTCAGGCCTAAGGACTTCAATGGGCCAATTAGTCACAACTGGGGGGATTGGTATTGCTTCGAGGATGCTACCATGATTAGGGTTTATGGATTTGAAGATGCCCCATTCAGTTTTCCTAAAACAGTTCCAGACAGGATTGCATACTTGGAAATTGTTAAACAGATGGATTTTTCTAGTGTTATGAATTTGAGCTCCTTTGGAAAGTAGGCTTTCATGCCCAGTACATTATGCTTCGGTGATTTTACTATATTAGCCAAGGAAGGATACAATTTGATCCTTGATAAGTTACTACAATACAATATGAAAAGAGGACCACCTAGAAGGAATTTTGATCCAGAAGGGTACATCAATTCTGCTAAACTGAAGATAAACTATGGAGGGTATCAACATGTGCCCTATAAATTTGAAGATATGATCCAAAACCTGGAAGCTGAAGAAGTAGAAATTGTGATCAAAAAATATAATCAAGGGTTTCAAGATACAAAAATGTTATCTTCTAGGGAGGAGGCATCTGAGGATAATGTGCCACAAGACCAACCAAATAAGATGTCAAGATTGAGAATTCAACATTACACTTGTCCTGCCAGGGAATTGAGTGTTGAAGAGAATGTAGATGCAGATGCAAGGCATGTAGAGTACAAATCACTTGTAGCAGATGATGAATTTGTAAACTCCCCAGAGTTTAAAGCATTCCTATACAAACAAAAAGGAAAAGAAATAAGAGAAAAGGTTGACAATATCACACTAGGTAATGAAGAACAATTACTGAAAGACCTAAAGATGTGTGTGGATAGGGAGATGGCAGGTATGACCCCTGAAAAGGGAAGGAAAATGTTGGAAAGTTTCAGTGTCATGATTTTTCCAGGGTTGGATCTCAATTCTGCATTAGTTTTTGATGGTTTTTTGAAAGATAGTAATGCTACACACAAGCTCAACCTAGAAAAGGTGACAAAAGTATATGCAGGGTCGAAATACAATCCAGATGAAGGGTCATTAATGATTTGGGCTTTATATCCACCTCACAGGAAATCAGTTGTCATTGATACTGAGAAAGCATTTGGGCATGTTATGAATTTAAAATTTGGAGAGGTTGATCCTGTGGAAACTGTAGAAATTTGAATCAATGTAGCAAAATTAAACAAAGCTCAAATTTCGATGTTGATCAAGGAGAGGGAAATGTACAAAATGAATAACGAGAGGATGTTGAGAGAAAATGACCGCCTAAAATATTTGTTAGGTGTCACAATGAAATCAACCAAGCTGCTCACTCATGGTGAAAGTTCACAAGCAAAAGATCATTGGGAAGGATCAAGTGCTTACTCTCAAGGGAAATATGATACACTTGTAGCAATGATTAAGAAAAGACATGCCAGTCTAGCAACTTGGTTAAATAAGCTCTGGGGAACACACTCACATAAATTTGTTGCATTGCAAGAGAACAAGAGAATGAATGGCAGGATTTTGGAGAAGTTTCAAGAAATAAACCAGAGAGATGTTTTTGATAATGTAGCAATTGAGGCTGCAAATCATTTTGTGAATAAACACTGAGACTTCTTTGAAGAATTGCGAGGGGATGCACAGGGATTGATAAATTCCACCAGAAAAGGATTGACTGCATTCTTTGATGATAAAGAAGGATTAAAAGAAATGACTAAGTGGAAAAGTGAAAGTGAATTGATACTGCAAGAAATTCTGAATATAGCTACTGTGGAAGATGCAACACTGGATGAGGCATGCAAACAGAATGAGAAGATGGTAAGAATGGAGATCACGATCTGGAACACATTGGGAGATGGAGATACACATAAGCACCGAGACTATTTGGACCACTTATCGAAGATTCATTTATGGCTTAACAAAGCTTAATTATCTTTTAATCTATTGTTGTTTTAACATATGACATTTCTGAAAGGACATGTCCTTTCAAGTAGTTGATGTATAAATATCCATTTTGGTAGTGAAACAGGATATATAGGACATAGAAGAAAGATACCGTAGATTACAATGTTTTACAAATATGAGACTATGATGCATGTTTAAAACTATGGAGATATCAATGAAAATCATTTGATGTGGTGGCGTATTTCTGGTATTAGTTGTTTGTTGTGTTAATTGAAAGTATTACTGAAGTTGTCTCCAAGGTTGATTTTTCTGGTTATTTAAATTGATATAACAAGCTTATATTCAGTTTATCGGTGCACACTTTTTGTATCTGTATGGTTGATTAATTGGTTCTTTCAAGAAAATATTAAATCCTTTTAATTGATCATAGTAATTAGGGAATCTCATTTGGATCATTAAGAAGAACTTGGTAATCATATTATTGCATGTTTATACAAGTTATAAACTCAAATATATGTTGAACAATTAGAGTATTTTCTAGAAAGAAGTTACTCATTTTAGATTTCTTTTGACTCTGCATACCCAATAAGGCACTAGTCTCTACATTTTCATTATTTTAGTTTCACTCATTATTCATATCTGTTAAACTGAACATATTAGGTTTTAGCTTTGATATTGCTATACAATCTATACCAAATCACATTTTATTTATCCACTCCCATTTTCCATTGTGGATAAAATACTTTAAAACAAATAAGCATAAGTCAAGTCTGCCTCATTCATATAGGTATACCCGCCTAGGTCTAGCAACACCTGAAGAGAAGAAGGTTTAAACCATTTTGAACTTGTCTGTTAGCTTGAAATGTATCAAGAGATTGGCAACCTCTTGAGGTATTTTACCTGCGTTTTTGAGAGCTAACAAATGGCATGAACCACAACCAAGAATTATTTTTCTATTTTTGTGTAGTTTCTCTCAGCAGATGTTAGGTTTTTGCTAATAAAATATATGGCATTTATACCCCCATCCTCATCTTCTTTCCCTAATACTGCACCAATTGCGTCATCTGAAGCATCAACATAAATGTGAAAGGGAAGACTCCAATTTGGTCCACGTAGTACAGGAGTAGAGACAAGCTTCTCTTTTATCATTTCAAATGATTGTTGACACTCATACATCCAATTAAACTCCACATCTTTTTGGAGAAGAGAAAACATAGGGGCTGCTATCGTATTGAAGCTTTCTATGAACCTTCTATAATACCTAGCATGTCCAAGAAAAATTTGAACATCTGTTTGCGTTTGAGGAATAGTTAATTGTTGAATGACTTCAATTTTTTTAGGATCAACTTTTATTCCTTCTGAGGAAATATGATGACCTAGGACTATTTCTTGTTCCACCATTATTAAACACTTTTCGTGGCTAAGGGATAGTCGGTTTTCCTCACAAACCTCTAAAACCCTATCCAAGTTTTGAAGAGATTCATCATAGGTTGACCCATATACTGTGAGATCATCCATATAAACCTCTACACAATCATTGAAAAGTGCTACAAATATAGCCAAAATGGCCCTCTGAAAAGTTGTTGGAGCATTACATAGTCCAAAAGGAAGAACTCGGTATGCATATGTACCCCAAGGACAAGTAAACACCGTCTTATCTTGGTCTTCTGGTGCTACTTGAATTTGGTTGTAACCACTAAATCCATCCAAAAAGGAGAAATATTTCCTCCCAGCCAAGTTGTCCAAAACCTGATCAACAAATGGTAAGGGAAAATAATCTCTAAAAGTGGCTTTATTGAGTTTTCTATAATCTACACAAATTCTCCACTTCCCATTTTTCTTTGGTACAACTACCATAGGTGACACCCACTTACTATCTAAGATAGGATAAATAAATCCTGCACAGAGGAGTTTCTCAATCTCAATTTTGACAAGATCCTTTAACATTGGATTGAGTCTCCTATGTGGCTGATGAACAGGTCTCATATTAGGATCAGTATAAATCTGATGAGTACAAACACTCGGGTGAATCCCCCTCATGTCTGTATATTCCCAAGAAAAAGCTTTAGACCTTTTTACCAACACATTAAATAATTTATCCTCTTGTATTTCTATCAACCAACTATTGACATTCAAAGTTTTTTTTGGTAGCAACATAATTGTTTTTGTTCCTAGATAGGCCGAAGTGACAGTATGTATTGGTCATAATAAGGTGTTGAGAGGACAACTATGAGGTATAAGTCAGTGAAATCTTGTAATATCATCAAAGAAATAACTCGTTCTAGGAATCATATTGGCCAAGGGACAAGGCATCCCCATGGTAACATAATTTTGTTCCATCCCACTTATAAAAATCGGTTGTCCCAAAATTTCTAGTACATCCTCTATTACTTCTTCACTCAAGCCTATAGCCAGGTGTGCAACTTCATTTACTAACTCATCCTCTAATTCCTCTCCATGTTGTTTAATCACTACCATGGCCAAGGAGGCCAAACTATCTTGCTTACTAAATTCTTCTGGTTCATCAACCCAAACTTTATTATATTCGATAGGTTTAGCGGGAGGATATAAGAATAAACATTTACTATCTGGACCATGTGAAATGGTCATTCCTCCTTCTCGACAATCAATTTTAGCTGTGATAGTAACCAACCATGGTCTTCCTAGAATTATAGGATAACTATCTTTGGGTGTAAGTGATTGGATTATTTGAAAGTCAACTGGATATTCCCATCCATCAACTTTAACAAGAACATTTTTAATAACACCTTTTGGAATGGCTATAGACTAATTTTCCATTTGTAAGACTATAGTTGTGGGACTTAAATCAGTAAGACTTAATTTTTCCATCACATCCACCATCATTACATTAATAGCTGCTCCCAAATCCACCAATGCATTAGGTATTGCTACCTCATTAATTGTCACAGTAATCAGTGGACTCCCAGGATCATCATATTTTGGAGCAACAGTCCTTCCAGAAAAAAATTCAGCTAGATAGCCATCGATGTGCACAGTGTTTATTTTCTTTGGTTTCCTTCCTGGAGTTTTAATACATAGTTGTTTGATCAACTGATTTAACTCAGGAATTTCCTTTATTTCTTGCAACAAAGGAACCTCTATTTGCAATTGTTTAATTTCCTGAATTAATGCAGTTTCAGAGGGTAATGTCATTTTCAAAGTATCTTTCAAAATTGTTGATTTTAGACACTCTACAAAATGGTGCTTGAATTTTCTCCTTTGAAGGGGTATCCTTACTAAGCTCAGTCAAATACTGACCTTCCTCCTCCTGAGGAAAGTCAGCAACTCCTTCCGCTGAAGAAAACTCAGTAATATTCACGGGTATGGTAGAGTTAGATGGAGTATCTTTCTCAAAATTTTGAGTAATAGGTTCATCCACTACTTCCTCAATGGTGGGCGATTGAAGTGTCCTACCAGAACATAACTGAACATTTCCACAATGAATTGCATTAAGTCCTGTGACATTATCTTGTTCAGTAGTATATGCCAAAGTATTATGTCGATTGTTCTTAGGATTGGGAAGTGGTTGCACTAGAAGTTGAGGTTGATTTACCTGCTCAGTCTAAGAAAGATTCTGAGGTGGCAGTAATAAATTTTGTTGTTGATTCCTTCTAGGACCAGTATAAAATTGATTCTTTCCTTGATTCCATTGGGGAGCAATATGTTGTGGGTACCATTGTGGTTGTGATTGGTTTGGCCACTGCTGAGTTCCCCATGATTGACTTGCCCATTCAGGAGTTCCCCAATTAGGCTGTGGAGGGTAGGGCTAATTCCAAGATGGACTCCATTGATTACCAGCCCAGCTATTTTGTGGTCTCCATGCAGGGTTGGAATTCTACCCATAAGAGAAATTACCTCCTTGGTGTTGATTTAGCACATTTATTTCTTCTTCAACCTGAGCAGTTTTTTTCTTAGTATTCTTAAGATGAGTAAGAAGTTCACATTGATTGGTAAAGTGGCTTTGCTCACAAAGTTGACACACATTAACCTTGTCTAAAGGACACTCATGTAAAAGATGTTTTTTTTTACACCTAGGACAATAGATTAACAAAGTCTCTAGGTTACGTGTCTTTGCTTGTATACCATCCAATGTAGTGTTCAATTGAACAAGTATGTCTGTCTTAATATTTTCTATTTCTTCTCTTAGCTTACCTATCTCGTTATTCCCTCTGAAATTTTTTTTTTTTTGAATTCCTCCTCGAGTACATGATAAATTACAACACAAATCACATATGCCTTCAAGGGATAACTGAGACATGCCACCTTTTCCCATTAAATCAAGACTTCTTCTTGCATCGTCATCAAGTCCCTTAAGAAATATAGTCTTTAGAATCTCAACACTAATAGCCATTTCTCCACATTGTTTAGATAAGAAAAGAAACCTATCCAAATAGTCCTCTAGACTCTCATCCTCATTCTGCCTAACTTTAAACAACTCTTCCTTACGATCACTCACCCTACAATAACTCTAATATTTATTCAAAAATACAATCTCCATTTCTTCCCAAGATGTAATACTTCTAGACAATAGTCCCATAAACCAACGCATGGCCGAATCCTTCAAAGTAGAAGGAAACAATTTCAGTTTCTGGTTATCATTTTTATAGTCATAGGTTTGAAAAAGGACCTTAAATTCAAATAGAAATTGGTCTGGGTCTTCCGAGGACAAACCATAGAAGGTTGGAAGGAAAGCTGGAGAGATGCTTTTCATCATTGTATCACCATCTCCATCCAGAGCAATAGGATAAGTGAACATTCTAGGAAGTTGATGATCATTGTTATTACGGTTGGCATCATTACAGTTAGCTTCTACCCTTCGATCTCCCATGATGTTCAGAGGAATATGCTCCTCAAGAATAATTTCCTCGACAACAAGTTGTACTATAGGATGATCTTCAGGAAAATAGTGGAAAGCCTCTGGTGGGTTAGGCTCAAGTAGTTCGTTGACAGAGTGGTCTTCTGAGCCTTGGGCCTCCCTATGTATAACTGGAATGTATTTTGGGGGGGTCTTTGGTATAAATTGTCCGTGAGGGACTCTTTTCCCGACCATGCAGAAAAGGAAGCCAAATATAATATTTCTTACCTAAAAGAGGTATTCTAGGCGTCTTTTCTATTAACACTTAAGCAAAAGAAGCTAAAGGGTCCCCAGCAATGGCGCCAAAAAGTGATAGGCTGTCGTTAGGTCCCATTACTTTAAAATATAAAATTCAATTTGTTGACTGGGTAGTGTTCGAGGCAATTTGCAATAGAAGAAGTCTGGAGTATCTCCCTCAGGTTTTCTAACTTTTAGGAACAACTTAATAATAATTCTAAATTCAAATTGTCTAACTATAAAACTATAAAGCAATCTATTCCTAAGGAAACAAGAAATGTTTGAACTGAAAAAAACATAAGAAAGCTAATTTAAAAAGCATGATAATTGAATTAAAAAGTACATAAACGATTAAACTATGAAGCTGGAAGATTATAAAAGCAAAAAAACTTATAACAATCCATAAAACATCTTCTTAATCAATAAAGATTCTAACAGTTAATAACAAAAACTATGGAAGTGAAAGGCAACAAATACTTTAGAACTAAAATTTCATAACAGTGAATTCAGTAATTCTCGACAGAACAATAATATAATAAAAGAAAATACTTATCTACTTAAGTCATCTCCTGTCAAGTGGCCAGCTCGTGGGTTATCACATTTGTTCTCAACTCACATTCATAGTTATTTCATAAACGCTTCTATCAACCATAATTATCATCCATAACTCATAACTCAAAAATTTTATATAACAATCTCTTTATTCATAAACTTTGGAAAACATTTTGACAGTATAACATTACCTTTTTTACTATATATTTTACTTCTGGGGATCATGTCTTTTATAGAAAAAATTTAACTAAATCCTATATTTCAGATGGTATGGATAACCATTAAAAATATCTAAAATAGATCTATGAATAAATCGTATGTCTTTAAAACCCATTACAACAATATTTAAGAGGCTCAAGTCGAGCCATAAAGTTTTTGACTCAAAGGATAACAGAAATAAAAACTTTAAAGAGTAACTATATCTTCAGTTCATCACCCTAAAGTTTCGGAGCATATTTCCAACGTATATCTTCAACTTGTTATGGAGCACATGTTGGCTGGATGCTTCTAATCTGCAACTTGATTGACTGATTATTATATACAAAACACTTAAAATAACCCATTAAATGTGTATTGGCAAAATACTCCAAGAAATCAAAAGAAATAAAGTTTATACAATTTCTCACTAAAAATTAAGCAATTATTTCTCCTAAAATTTAATTAATTGGCAGAGGATAGGGATTTGCATGTATGAAATAGGTCTTTATGGTATTATCATGATGAGGTTATTTTTATCTCATCAGATTCCACACCTAATAAAGAGCAAGCTACTCCATCTTCTACACCTCATACTTCTTTTCCAAGTCAAGATCAAAGTACCCCATCATCCCCATGTCAAGATCCTATCACACCTATACTAGCTATCCATGAGCCACACACCTATAAATTGGGATCCTCCACCTTCATCTTCTTTGGTTTACTTCCAGCATTTATCCTTTCATCCATATCATATCCTCCCCAAAATGGACTTGCATCTTGTTTCACAAAAAATACATATCATATTGGTAAACGAATGTGTCAAAGTATGAACTACAAAGGAAAAGGATTAGGCCTTCATGAACAAGGTATCCTAGAACCCCTTTTTTCTCAAGAAAACCCATATTACCATGGCCTTGGTTATACACCTAAGTGTCCTAGTCCTTCAAACCTTCCATCTATCTTAGGTCCTCATCCTAATCCACCAAACCTTCCATCTATCTTAGGTCCTCATCCTATTCCATCAAACCTGCCATCTATCCTAGGCCCTCATCCTAGTCCATCAAACCTTCCATCTATCCTAGGTCCATATCCTATTCCTCAAGAACAACAAAGGCACACATCCTTGATGCCCTTTCAAAATTCTACCTCTAGCAACTCATCCATAATACCTCCATACCATTCATCTCAATCCACCCCTCCCATTACTCTTGGAAGCAATTTGGGTGCCAAATGTCAAAAGCTTCCATATCAAAATTCACATGTGTCAAAGGATCAACATGTCTCCTCGAAGAGGCATGCAAAATTAAAAGAAAATTTGATCCAAAATCAAAGGAAAAATCAAAAAGGCCACAAAGGCCCATCAAAGCAAAAAGAAAAATTTCCAAGACCACAAAGGTCCATAAATCAAAAGAAAATTTCAAAAGGCCACAAAGGCCCATCAAAGAAAAAGGAAAAATTCCTAAGACCACAAAGGTCCATAAAGCAAAAAGAAAAATCTCAAAGGCCACAAAGGCCCACAAAGAAAATATCAAAGTCAAAAGTCATGTGGATTCCAGAAAGTCTCATAGAAGCAATAAAATCTAAATTGGCATCCAAATTTGCTAATCCAAAAGCTTCCTCCAATCTCCCATTTAAAAACCTTTCACCTTCTAAATCTATTTTTCCTCCATCACTCCACCATCCTTCAAGGTGTGTGCCAGTGTTGACCTTGCAATCCTTCCCATCTATCCATCAACAAGCTTTCCCACCTCCTATCCATTACCCAACATTCATCCCCCATTATTATCCTTTAATCCAAACCTTTGGATAAGTCCTTAGTTCTTCCATCATATGTTTAATAGGCCAACATTTATGAGTCTAATCCCCATTTCCATGGTTTATTAAAGAGATATTTGGTCATGAAACTTGATGCTTAAGTTCTTCCATTTTCCTATCATGCATATATTATCCTCCACATTTCCACCTTTGATCTTGACAAGGTTAAGGATATCCTTGAATAACATATATCTTATCCTATTCTCTTTTTCCATATCTTTCATACCATATCTTTCATCTAATCCATATTCCATCATTCTTTCTAGATATATCCTTTCTTCCCTTCCTTGGTCTTGATGAGGAATAGGGGAAAAATACTTGGGCCTAGTGTCCATATCTTATCTAGTTGATCTTGATCATCCCATTCATTATCCTTATCCTTGCATTCTTTCATTCCATATCTCTTAAATTACCGACATCCATGTCATCATGTCCCTTTGCAACCTTGAATCTTATCATGCAAATCATATTTGAGCCTAGTTGTAAAAAATTATCCAATCCTCATATCTTTTGTCAATCAATCATCAACAATCATCAATCTTATCATGCCTTATGGAATCAATCATTCTTGGAATCCTAATCAATCAACCATTATCATCTTTCGACAAGAGATATGTTCCGTGTGTGACATGTTTTGTAGTGAATCTTTCATTTTGATCTATCATTTATCCATGGTAGCATTATCTCTATTGTGGGGCATCGTGTTCCTTCAACCAGTCATATCATATCATTTCATTAGTAAAAGTCTTGAAAAAATACAAAAACATCAGAAAAAGATCAAAATTACAAAAAAATTAAAAAAATCAAAAATACAAAAAAATCAGAAAGAGAAAAATACAAAAAAAAGAAAAAAAAATCATAAAATCTGAAAAAGTGCAATAAAAACTAGTGAAAACCTGGCACCAGGCACTATTTGTGATAGGTTAGCTTTTCCATCTATTTGAGCATGTCGACCATTCGCTTTCGCTATTTTCTTTTGCTATTTTCTTTCTCCATTCGCTTTCACCATTTACTTTCTCCATCCATTTGCCTATCCTTTGAAAGCACCGTGTACATATCCTGGCATCATGGTCGTGTATCACCCTAGACTAGGGGAAAAATATTGAACTCATTGGGGGGCAATAAACTTTGAGCTTGAACCAACGGATAAACAACAATAAGACAAAACACGACAAACATGATCATAGTGCAACTCAACATGGAACATCAATCACCTTTGGAAACAACCATCCAAATCAATCAAATCAAGAGCAAACTTCAAATGGATGATGTTCTTTCTGAATCATGGGTTTATCACGTTAAACACAAATGTTCAACTGTTGAACTTTGATTTATGTTATCATTTCTCTGGAGCCCCTCGATGATGTATCGAACTAGAGGAGCCAAGAAGGAGTGTGATTTTTCTTTATCTATTGTCTGTGAGTTGATCATTATTAATATAAAAATTGTTGTGGGACGTGCTCTACAAAGTATCACTAATGACATTCTAAATTTGCATAGGAAAACGGTTAACTCTTGTATGTTTATGCAAGCAATACTCAGGTCATCTCAGTTTAATTATACTTAGATGCTTGTGTCAACTTTCAGTATCAAATATCATGGAAGTAGTACTTAGGTCATCATGGTCTAAATATATCATTGATGCTTGTACTCACTTTCAACATTTTAAAGGCCCAATGATGATAAAAAGCACGACAAATTGGTTGTTACAAATGACAACTTTTGCATACGAGATCTACATGGTTAGAGTAGATTACATCCATGTTAGCTTGCATCTGTATTTATGAGGTTTCCAAAGCTGCAAAAATGATATTATCTCTTGCATTAAGGGATTGAGTACACTTGACATTGCCAAAAACACATCATTTTCATATAGCTACACATCACTTGCATTATCATCAATTAGAAAAAAATCTCATTTAGTTGCATATCACTTGCATCAGAAAACATTACAAACATCATTCATCCATCCATGCATCACATCATAATATTTGCATTAGAAAACACAAAACGACATCCATCGCATCTCATTTACATAATAAAAATCATTTCATATAGTGGTGTTAGGAACATGGTTCACTAAGCTTAAATGAGTGAGTCTCTTCAGATTTCCAAAAGAACTGGAAAATATGTCAAGTTTTGTGAAGCTTAATTTAACAAAGAATCAATTGACGACAACCTTCCCACAACTCTTGGAAGTTGGATAGATTCACTCATTTAAGCTTAAGAACCTAGAACAAAATAATTTGCATAATCATTTTCATCACATAATAATCATTCATCATTACAAAACATCACACATCATTTTCATCGCATCCATACATAAGCAATATACACATCACATATCATTATTGCATAATCAAATCCATTTCACATAGTATAAAACATCATTTTCATAAATCCATAAACCATATAGAATCATCCATCATTGCATTCTTATATCATATCATCATTTCATACATTCGCATAGCATTAGGTACCATCACACAATCATTTCATATACACATTCATTCATTCATTACATCATTTATTTGCATCGAAAAAAGTACAAAAATAAAAACCACCATACATCATATCATCATCATCATACAGATAGGAATTAAATGCATCCATCATTATCATCATGATCATCATCACATAAATCATAGACACATACATCAATCATCATCATCACTGCATATCATATATACCTCAAAATAATGTCAAGTGTACAAGGATATCCAAATATCGAGAGGTACATCATAAAAAAAAGCAGAAATCATAATTTCTCAACTGAATCAGTGTATACATCAGGTCTCAGTACATCATCAATCCTATATTGGGGCATATCAATCAATTAGAGAATTCAAACCACATCTCCCAATCAAATCTAAATCCACCTGCATCAAATGCGGAAATACTCCTATGATCATAACATATCGCAAATCAGAAAATCTTATCAATCAATCAGCCTATCAATCTAATAATCTCTGGTGAGACTTTGATCAAATCTCATGATCATCAATTTATCAATTCAACTTTTCCTATCATGAGGTTCATCAATCAATCAATGCAACCTCACCTATCATGAGGTTGATCAATCAATCCAACCTCACCTATCATGATGTTCATCAATCAATGCAACCTCACCTATAATGAGGTTCATCAATCAGTGCACCTCACCTATCATGAGGTTCATCAATCAATCCAACATCACCTATCATGAGGTTCATCAATCAATGCAACCTCACCTATCATGAGGTTCATCAATCAAATCAACCTCACCTATCATGAGGTCAATCATAAATCTATCATTGATCCTATCATTGATCCTCGCCTACCATGAGGTCAATCATCAATCTATCATTAATCATTGCCTATCATGAGGTCAATTATCAATCTATCATTGAACCTCACCTATCATGAGGTCAATCATCATCATCCTATCATTGATCCTCACCTATCATGATGTCAATCATCAACTACCACATCAACATCATCAAATCAATCAGTTGAACGTGATCATCAAATATCAAACACAAGGAGGCAACATAAGGCATCAATTAATCAATCTAGCATGCTCAATCTTCTTTTTCAGGAGATAAATCATTTCTTCATCATTAAAATTTGCAAATCATCATCAAATCATCGAAAAATCATCAAAATTTTCAAAAAAATTCTAAAAATTCTAAAAATTCCAAAGTTCACCGATTTATCTCCCGAGGGGGCATATATCTGTTAGTACCTAAAAATCAATGTCTGGGGCATCATCTAGGGCATCAAAAACTTTTCTGAGCATTGGTATCAAATTTTTCTTTGAAGCAACATGTAAACACATTACTTCAAAGAGGGGAAAAATGTATACACCTAAAATTGATCATCACCTTTAATTAATTAAATACTAGCTATTTAATTAATATTTTGACTACGTATAAATAAATTCTCAATTTATTTATATTGTTCATTTTCTAAATTCTCCAAATCTAAAACATATTCTTCTAAATTAGTTAAATAAACAAATTTCCACAAGCTTGTTTTATTTAATTAATCTTCACTAATCTCGATTAGGAATTAAAGCACATGTCTACAACTTTTTGTGCCACCTCACCAAGGTCACATGAAAATAAATAATTCTAATTTTTAATTAGAATTATCCTCAACCAATTTTTTTAAAAAAGCACATAACTTATTCCTCACACACTTCCACCAATTTTGGAGCACATGGTCTTTTCTTCACACACTTGAGTCTTCCATTCAAATGGCATGTTTCCCATTGGTCAAGAGATTCTTCCATCCAAATGGCATGTTTTTTTTGGTCAAGGGGACAACATCGTGATTCTCTCCATCTCCACCATCCATTCTTCTTGTTTGAATCTAGACCGTTGATTATTGCCACCTCACTATATACTTGGAAAAGGCTATAAAAACAACCCTTGCGAATTGTATTTTGCATCCATATTTGAAGTAGAGTGATCATGCAGGTTTATTGTTGGAGCTTGGGAGCATTTTGGAGTCTTATAATTTTATATAACTTCATGTTTTGTTTTGCATTTATATCTTATCTTTAAATCTGGCTTCATAGTTGCATTTTACATCCCATCTTGCATCATAGTTGCATTTTAGATTAGTTCATTTTTAGTTTGCATTTGAGCATATGGAGTATCATCTTAGTCTTTCATAGTTTGCATTTGAGCATATGTAAAATCATATACAGACCATTCTAGTTCAATACCATAGCATCCACCTCCACTTGTCCATTCATCATAGCATCCATTATCCTTTCCATCATATAGTTGCATGCAGGAGCATAGTTGGCTTGCATGTTGAGTACTAATCTCGTTTCTTAAGTGTCATTCTAATAGCCTTTGTGCACATAGAAATCTAAGGGCCAAAGGGTTAAAAGAATCATTAAGAATAGAGGACAATGAGACATTCTTGAAAGATTTAGTTTATTGCAAATTAGAATAGTTTCTTTGATTTGAATCTTTAATATAATTCATTTCATTAAGGTTTGTGTTGATGCTAACTTTACACATTTCACATACGCACACACAACATATGGCTTCATTTGGACACCAAAATATTCAAGGTCAATACATCCCACAAATATCGACTAGAATGGCGGGAGGGAACATTCCTACATATTTATCACATATCCACACTCATCCACATGTCCCTAATCAAAAATTTCAATACCAATAGCATTCAAATAAAAACACAACATACATTTCACAACACATTCCATAGCAAAATGAGAACACCTCATTCCAACAATTTGGCACTCATGGAATATCCATCACTCCCATGTGTGATGCACCAAATAATCCTATAATTGACGCTTTGACGACTCAAGTGGAAAACTTGCAAAAATGAATAGAGACCATGCAAATTTCTAACAAAAAACCACATGTCATATGACCTATGTCCATATCCTTTTGACACAAATCTATATATGCCACCATTCCCCCTGGATAGGTGGCACCAAACTTCATTAAATACAAAGGCAAGACAAACCCCATTGAACACATTTGGGAATTCACAACCAATTTCGTGGAAATTTCCTATGAACATACATACTTGATGAGACTCTTCCCGAAGAGTCTTGTAGTCCCTGCACTTGAATGGTTTTCCACTTTACAAAAAGGAATAAGATCATGGGACGAACTTGTACATATATTTATGGAAAATTATTTTTATAACATTGATACTGACACTTCCATCACTATTTTATGCATGCTTACACAAGAAGACATTGGTGAGACTTTTATCCCATTTTTCCAAAGATGGAGAAGTCTAGAAAGTCATTGCCATATTGACATACCTGAGAAAGAAAAATTTGACATGTTTTTCCAAATCCTTCTAGGACCATTGAAATATGGCTTGCAAGTCCATTGTTGCGCAACCTTCACAGACTTAGTCGAGAGAGGTGTCGAACTTGAGAAGGCCCTTATTGCTAAAGGAGAACTGAAATATGGTCCTAAGAACACAAACACAAACACAAACCCATCCACGAACAAGAATAAATGCTAGGTCAAGAATAAACACATTACCAATGATGGCAATGTTGATGCTAAGGTAGTAAACACAATGGGTCCTATCGTTACTCTTAAGGGAGCTCCACCAAGAAATACACAAATAGTCACACAGACACCTGCTACGAATGCTATCCAAAGTAATCAAAACAATCAAAACAATCAAAACCAAAGGCAACCTCGTCAACCTAGACAAATTTCGAAAGGTCACACATACACCCCTTTGGGTGAGCCAATCGAAGACGTCCTTAAGAAGCTCCTTCAAAATGGTGTCATCACATTAGAGGACCCTAAGCCATATGACCCAAGATAGTTTAAGCCATCTTGGTGGGATGACAATGCATTTTGTGATTACCACCATGCAAAAGGGCATAAAATTTCCTCTTGTCAACAACTAAAGAATTTGGTTCAAGACCTCATTGAAAATCACACAATTCAACTAGGTGGACAACAATTTGCGTCAAATGCAGACCATACTATTAAAAAAAAACCACTACAAGACCATGGTTCAAATAACCCTTCTACGTCAGGTCCTAAGAATAATAATAACCAAGCCAATTACACTTGCGCTGCCTTCAACTATTCAAGAGGAACTATTATCAACCATGTCCAAACTAATGATGAATACATCAATACCATCACTGTCAAAAGAGTACCTGAATGTAATGTCACTACCCATGGTGGTAAAGTTACTATAGCTGGTCCTCCTCCTCCTCAGCAGCCAAATATTACAATACCTGGTCCATCTGCTAAGCAATCACAATCTGGTCCATCCATCAAATATTCACAACCTAAGAGTCATTTTAACCTTATCGACCAACTAGGCAAAACACCTGCTCAAATTTCTATACTTGAGTTGCTACGCATTTTCCCTGTGCATAAAGCTATACTTGAAAAAACCTTGCAAGAGTTCATTGTCCCTCAAGACATTGATGTCAACCAGTTTGAAGCCATGGTGGGATACCTCACCACACCCCATCATGTAACATTTTTAGATCAAGATTATTCATCACCACAGTCCAATCATAACGACACACTACACATAAAATTCTTTATCCATAAGCATAAGGTCAGACGAGTTTTAGTAGATGGTGGAGCAGGACTTAACATATGCTCCTTAAAACTGGTTAAGGCTCTAGGATTTTTTGATGCTTGTGTGGATGCAACAAAGAGCATAGTTATAAAGGCGTATGATGATGAAGAATTTTCCTCTCAAGGTGTTATCACTCTTCATATTAGAGTTGGGCTAGTCATTGTAGACACAACTTTCCAATTCCTGGATCTTGAATTACCCTATAACATCTTGCTTGGCCGACCTTGGATTCACACCCTCAAAGCTATTCCATCCACCTACCACCAATTCTTGAATTTTCCCTTTGAAAACACATAAATCACCATATATGGAGACTCTGATCCCTTTCAATATTGCACCAATCTAAGGGGTATTTCAGAACATCAAGTGCCCATCAACCGAGAAGCTCCAAGTTCCTCTTCTTCCAAATTCATTGGCCCATCCACACTTGCCTCATCATCCACATCCACTCCTTCCACGTCTTCTACCCCACCATCATCCTCCTCACTCCCTAAGTCTGAGTCCATTGAAAAGATCCAAGACCTAGGTTGTGGAGAATTTAAATTAAGCACAACCTATTGTATCACCAAAATGCCCAAGTATCCTAAGGTCTATGGTCGACCCTATTTTAGAATGAAGCCTAAGGAGATTTATTGGGTTCCTCCATCACACATTTTTATAAAATGGGTTGAAATGAGCAAAGAAGACATCGAGGATATATTGACATGGATTTATAAAGACCAAGAGGAACCATCCCCATTACTAGTTTAGATATATGGGAAAGGCTATGATATAATGAAGGAAAAAGGCTACGATGGAACTAGTGGCCTTGGTAGAAATAAGACTGGAAGGCATGAACCAATCATGCCTCCCCGTAGACCAAAACTTATTTGGTTAGGGTATGGACTACCTGAAAATGATGATTGATGTACCAAGGGAATTTTGAGTGAGAGCATGAATGCTTTGGAAAGTGTCAAGACTATTGAGGAATCCCTTACCAAAACCAACTCCCATGAATGGGAATTTGGCTCCCAACAATCCCTAAGTGATTGTTGCCTTGATGAATTGTTCCTTGAACTTGGAGAACTTACTTCCGAAGAGAGATTTTGGAAAATGTTTAAGATTGACCCAACAAAGAATAATGACAATCCTAAGATCCCAAGGAAAAGAGAAGACTAGGATAGACTCTTTTGCCCAAGGAACAATGAAAAACCTAAATAATCTTCCAGTCCTATTGGCCATAACCCTGACATATTTTTCCAATCATCTGACAATATTGACCATCATTTAGATTCATCTGAATTGCCACATGACACTATTGACCCTAATGATGGTCCTTTTGTCCCTTATTTTGATAATGAGTATGAATCAAGTGAAGGAGAATATTGGATAGAGTCTGATTGGGAATTGGATGACGACAACTTCATTTTCAATGTCTTCAAATCTGTTTGCATGCTTTCCGCATCTTCCCCACCATTCACCAATACTGATGATGGTATCTCCTTAGTCTATACACAACTAATTGATTGGGATCAACAAGGTCTACCAGTTATCGACATATTTCAGAATGATGAGGCCATTGCAGAATTCATGGGACTACGTGAGGGCATACCAAGTGGAGATCACAAAACTAGATTTTCCATTGACCTAGCTTGTGCAGCTTACTTTGGGGAGACTGTTCTATCCTCTAGTCACAAAATGAAAAATAAAAATAAAACAAAAAATGACACGTCTTTAGGTGAAAACCAAAAGGCACCTTCTGACGATAAAAAAGTAAAAATAAAGGATGTATCTGTAGGTGAAAACCTCTGTGAGGCACTCAAAGATGGAGGATTGGACTTTCTTCCTATGACTCAAGAGATATCATCAATGCTCATAGAGGACACCATGTAAGTCAACATATCTACAACAGAAGATCCTAAAATTGTCCTCTTTGCGACATCCTTGACAAAAGAAGAGAAACCTGAATTCCACAAATTATTTTCAGAGCGTAAGATTAATTTTGTATGGTCATATGATGATATGCCTGGGTTGGATCCATAACTTTTCTTGCACCATTTTCCACTACTTCCAGACACCAAGCCAATAAAACAAAAGCTGCGTAAAATGCATCCTCAAATTGCCTTGTTAGTCAAAGCAGAACTTAAGAAGTTGTTGGATGTGGTATTCATATGATCAATAGACTATGTTGAGTCGATATCCAATCTTGTACCAGTCACAAATCCAAATGGTCAGATCTGCATCTGCACAAATTTTAGAGACTTGAACAAAGCATGTCCAAAGGATGACTTTCCATTGCCAAACATGGATATCATAGTTGACCTTACATCACAATACAAGATGCTATCCCTCATGGACGGTTTCTCAAGTTATAATCATATTCGTATTACCCCTGAAGATTAGCATAAAACAACATTTACATGTCCTTGGGGTACATATTGTTGGAACGTCATGCCTTTTGGTCTTAAGAATGCAGGCGCCATGTATGAGAGAGCTATGACAACAATATTTCACAACATGATGCACAAGCTAATGGAAGATTATGTGGATGACCTTTTGGCCAAATATTTGACATGAAAAGATCATAATGTGCTAGATAAAATATTCAAGAGACTAGAAGAGTACAAAGTCCGCTTGAATCCCAAGAAATGTGTCTTTGGCATGACATTAGGGAAACTTTTGGGATACATAGTTTCTTGAAGAGGCATTGAAGTAGATCCTACCAAAGTGAAAGCCATATTAGGCATGCCTCCTCCAAAAGGAATAAGTGAACTCAGGACATTGCAAGGAAGGTTGCAATCTAGTTGACACTTCATAGCACAATTGGCTGACAAGTGTCAACCATTTCAGTATCTCTTGTGCAAGGGTATTCCCTTTGTGTGGATAGATAAATGTCAAGAGGCCTTCTAACTAATAAAGGATTATCTATTGTCACCACCTATTTTAATGCTACCTATTGAAGAGAAACCTTTGATTCTATGCATTTCTACAACAACTTTAGCACTGGGGCCATTACTAGCACAAAATGACCATGATGTGAAGGAAAGGGCCATATACTACATCAGTTAGACACTAGTCAGATATGAGATAAATTACACAACCATTGAACATGCTTTCCTAGAAGTTGTCTTCACTTCCTAGAAGATAAGAAATTACATGTTGAATCACATGACACATCTAGTTGCAAAGATTGATCCTCTGAAATATCTTCTAAGTCGCGCAACATTAACAGGTCTTCTGGAAAAATGGGTCATGATTTTGGGTGAATATGACATTTAGTATGTGAAAAGAAAGGCCATAAAAGGACAAGTGATAGCAAATCAATTGGCAGACGCACCTATGCAAAGTGATCACCCATTGGTGGTAGAATTCCCTGATGAGTCCAAATTTCACACAAAACCTAAGTCCCCTTGGAGGCTATAATTTGACGAATCTCATACTAGTCATGGCTTGGGAGAAGGAATATTTTTTATCACGCCATAAGGAGACTCCATCCCTAAGTCATTCCACATTGATTTTCAATGTACAAATAATGTTGCAGAATATGAGGCACATGTTACAAGACTTAGAATGGCCATAAAATGGAAAATTAAGACACTTGATGTTTATGGAGATTCTCAGCTAGTCATCATCCAAGTCAATGATGACTATGACACCAAGGATGAGAAGTTAATGCCTTACAAATGAATGGTTGATATCTTTCAAACATATTTCCACATGTTGAATTTTGAGAAAGTTCCAAGAGCACAAAACAAGGCAGTAGATGCAATGGCTACAATCGACTCCCTCCTAGACATTCCGAGTAATGTGCCTCAGTTTGAGTTCTTGGTGGAACAACTTTTGGTCCCTGCATATGACATACCAAAATTAGAGATGGTCTGTGAGATTTTTGGTCCCAATTCTCCATGGTATCAAGACATTTATGACTATCTCAAGTTCCAAACCCTTCCCCCAAACCTCTCCAATAACCAACGAAAGTCCTTTATCAACAAAGCCGCCCGATACACCATCATTAGTGACACCCTATATTTCCATAGCTTTGACAATACCCTTCTTCGATATCTCTTCATTAAAGAAGCATGAACAACCTTACGTGAGGTACATGAGGGTATATGCAGGTCTCATTTGAGTTGTCCTACTTTATCCAAAAAGATAATGAGACTTGGGTATTACTGAACTACTATAGAAAAAGATGCATTTGAATTTGTCAGGACATGTCACCAATGTCAAATACATAGTGATTTGATTCATGCACCAGCACAAGAACTTTGACTAATTACTTCTCCATGGCCCTTCGCACAATGGGGACTCGACCTCATGGGAAAAATCCATCCTACCTCTTCTAACGGTCACAAATTCATTATCACCACCACTGTGTACTTCACTAAGTGGATCAAAGCCATCCCACTTACATACATAACTAACAAAAAAAATTCCAAATTTATCCTCAACTACATCATCTACCGGTATGGTGTACCCCTATCCATCATCACAGACAATGAGCGTCCTTTCAAAAATCAAGACTTTCATGAGTTATGTGAACGATTCCATATCCAACATCATTTCTCTATGCCATATTACCCGCAAGGAAATGGTCAAGTTGAGGCGTCCAATAAAACCATCATCAAGATTCTTAAGAAGATAGTCAATGACATTGGCCATGACTAGAACATCCTTCTAAACACTATTCTGTGGGCTTACCGCACCAACATCCACACACCCATATGAGCCACTCCATTTTCCTTAGTCTTCAGATCCGAAGCCATCCTGCCCATCGAGATTGAAATTCCCTCTTTGCGAGTCTCCCTGAAGGGTCTAATTGATGATGAGGAGTATAGACGGTCACAACTACATGAATTGGAAATGCTAGAGGAACACAAACACAATGCCTTGAATCATTTACAAGCATATCAAAATTGACTCTCACAGTTACAACAAAAGAGTCATGGTCAAAAAAATTTGACATTGGTGACTTGGTCTTCATGCAAAATCCCAAGAATCAATCTAACAAAGAAAAACTTGGAAAGTTTGAACCAAATTGGTTGGGCCCTTACATTATCACATCCTCTTTTGGTTCTAGAACATATCAACTAGCTACTCTAGATGGTGAACAATTGACAAAGCCTATCAATAGTCTACATCTTCGAAATTTCTATGCATAACATCATAAAGTCTAGTTGAAAACCATTAAAATACAAAAAAAATTGAAAAATATAAAAAAATCGTCACCCTAATGAAAACCTGGCAAATGGGTGTCTTGGTGACACTAAAAATAAAAATAAATAAAAAAATAGAAAAATGACAAAAATAGTAAAGAGAAATAATTCATCCAGTAGTGAAAACCTGGTAAACAGACACTTTGGATAAGTACCATGGTGAAAACCTAGCAAACATGTGCCATGTGTAGTTGGTTTTTACTCTGCCATCTGTTGTCACTCTATCTACCATAGTCCATAATAAACACCCATTTTTCTAACACCATATTGACACCACATCATGAGACCCCACCATTCCCTTCATGGCTGACAATGGTTGACCTCAAGTCTTGCATATTGTCCATCTATCACCCCAAGCATGTCTTGTCTGCATCTTCCAAACTTGACTAGTCTAGAACCTGACTAGGGGCATTCCTTTATCATCCAATTGCAATGGGTATCACATATGGTTTTGACAATAAAAAAAATGTCTTGAAAAAAGACCTAAAAATTTGAAAAATGTTCTAAAAAAGACCTAAAAATCAAAAATGTCCTGAAAAAAGACCTAAAAATAAAAAAATATCCTAAAAAAGACCTAAAAATTGAAAAATTTCTAAAAAGACAAAAATCATAAAATGTCCTAAAAAAAGACTTAAAAATCATAAAATATCCTAAAAAAGACCTAAAATTTGAAAAAAAGTCTTGAAGAAATACAAAAAAATCAAAATATTTCAAAAACACAAAAACAGAGTCATATCTTGTCAAGTCAATCATGTCAGTTAGTCATTTTCATCCATCGAACTACGTTGTCTCTGCACATTGGCTACATAGGCAAGGCTCATCTTTGAGCCCCTGAGAGATTAGGTTAGTCCTTTTAGGTTTGTAAAAATAAAAATCATGACTCCATCTTTGGTCATCAAGAAAAAGTCATTGGTCATGTCAAACTATGATGTCTCTGAGTGTATGACGTAGGAAAGGCCATCTGTTGATGAGCCCCTGAGGCCACGCTAGGTTAGTCCATTAGGGTTCATGACACTGCACTGACACACACATCAAAATTTTCAAGTCAAACAACTCATTCTAAAACAGACAAACTTTTAAACCAAACTTGGTAATCATTTAATCAACACGTCAAGCACATCAGCATGTCGACATCAATATGTAGTCAATTCTATCAACATACATCAATTTGGTCAAAGCAAGTCAACTCTTTCAACAAAAAGTCAAATTCAATCAACATCAGTCACACAGTCAAAATTGGTCAAACTATCAATTCTCGGTTATTCTTCAGATGTGTCCATTTGAAGGATTTACTTTGTCATTTAATTATACCTTAGGATGTGTCCTTCCTAGGTATTGTCACCATCATCTAGAATTTTGAGGGTTCCTCTCGACATCGAAATTATTTAGGATGTGTCCTTCCTAAATTTAACAAACTCTAAGATTCAACACCTTGACATCATCAAACCTGACAACTTTCACATTCGACACCATCAAACCTAGCATTTTGACATTAAAACACTTGACATTCAGACACACTTAGAAAACACTTGGCAAACATTATCTTGACATTTACTCCTTTGATCTTTCTTCATGTTACTAGTTTCTCCGCGATGTCCTAGTAACGTGATTTAGAGAAGCAACGACATATCATGATGATTGGCTTGTCTTGGATTTTTCAGGTAGTCATGATGCTAGTTCCTTTAGAATGTCCTGATAACAGGATTTAGACGAGGAAGAAAATTTCATGACTTGCCTTTGTCTTTCTTGTTTATCTTATGCTTGTGGTTGGTTGTGACAAAAATAATGGGGCAATTGCGCTCTTAGTATGAGTCATGATCATCCTTGTCTATGATTGCTTGTTTCATGTGATGGTACGGCCATGCACACCTTGATCTATGTCATATCATGGTGTTTGTTGGCCATTACAATAATCAGCCCAATGATGATTAAGAGCAATAATTGTTAAGTCTTGTGGTAACATGTTGAAGGATTTGGTCTCTACGCTAACAATTCATCTCCTTCTTTCTTGTCGTCTCATCTCATCTGTCTCATGACAATATCCTGTGACAAGAAAAAACATAAGTGCATACATTTTCATATAGGCATCGCATTAGGTAATTGCATACATCATCCATATCATTAAAAACACATATATCACATAAGAAGACTGCATTGGCCATACATATATAGTCATGCATTAACATATCCATAATCATAAACAAGGCATCCATTACAATCATACATTATGCATCCATATAATCATAATTAGAACATAATTTTGTCATGGAATATAAACATAAATAACCATCACATCATCATGGCATCTCATCATAAGTATGTATCACAAAATACATACACAACATATCATATAAAGGAAATCATCATAGGAATCATAAATTCATAAATCACATCACATAGGCACCATATGGTCATCATAACTGCGTTATCATAATCATCATCAGATAAGCATATATCGTAAAACATCATCAACACATAATGTGTCATCACATAACATAAATCATATAGGCCACATCAAAACTGCATCACATATATAATCTCAAAAATATATAACTTCACAGGATAGAGTCATGAGATATCCCAAAAATAGAGCTCGCAGGCTTGATGGTCAAAATATAAAGTGTCATAACATGTATGTTTGAAATAGAATGTCAAAATAACAATATCAAAGGCCCCTATGCCATGCTATACTCATCCCCTCATGGAGAAGAGCATGGTGACTGATGACTTCTAGTGGGCACTGACATAACCTATGAGGACATGGTATCCTGTGTGTGTGAGGTTGAAGAAATTGACACTGATGGCATCATCTCTATAGTAACATGCAACTGTGAGGATACAACAACATGTGCCTCCAAGGCTAATGGATCTATCACTGGCAGCTAACTGTGCGCTGATTTGTGCCCTAACCCTAATGATCCATGTGAATGGCCTGACATGTGACTGGAGGAATTCCTGTGATGGGACCTATGACCCGATGTGTGCCCTAAGGAAGTCGAGCCACCCACACTACTCTAGTTGTGGATGCTATGGATGCAATTGTTCCCTAACCCTGTCCTTGTCCAGTTGGATGATCTAAAAAATCTTGGATCCCTATGATGAGCTAGCATTGCATGCTTGTATAACATCCTATACTGTCCTCTTTTGGTGCTGACTCTAGCCAACTCTTGGGCAACATATGTAACCATCCCTATACATGGCTATGCAAATTGACTGCACCAACTCTATGTCTCTCACCACCGGATCTCTGCCTGATCCCTCTCCACTCGGGTCACCTCGAGCTCTACTTGTAGGGTGCTAATCTCCACTGATGCCTCATCTAGCCTCCTTTGTATATCTACCATTTTTTTTTATCTATAGTGGCATCCTACGACAATAGTAGCACACTGGCTATCTCTGGATCCCCATCGATCATCCTCTCATAGAGTTTCCTCTTTGCCTCATCCATCTCATCCCTGGTGTCTGGCTCTTCCTCATCACCAATATCCTCTTCACCCCCAACAACTCCCTCCTATCGTCCTCCGACCTCGAGGGCCTCCTCTACTATGTGAACCTCCATCTCCGCCTCCTCTCTGATATCCTCCTCCTGTCGGCCCTCTCCCTTTGTTTTTTGTCTACCTCTTGTCTCCCCTCCTCCTTCTATCTCACCTCCTCATGCCTTGGTACCTCATCTCTCTCCTCTTCCTCCAGTACCTCAGGGATAGCATCTAGTGGAGCTCTCTCCATGCATTGTCTGACTCGCCTAGTATGTCTCCCTCTGTCCCCTCCTCTCCTCCTCTTCCCACCACCATATCCTCTGTCATCTTCGCCTCCTCCTCCATCTCCTCTACCACCCTCTCCTCATCCTCCATCTCTACCTCTTTCCCTACCTCTCTGACCTCCTCACTGCACCTTCAGGATAACATATCTCCGGTCCACAGGTTTTGGTGCATCAGAATCAATCAAGGAAATTAATCTATGAGTCTGCCACCACAAGTCATAATCAGGAGTCATCCTTGGATCTACTGCTCCTCCACTCCATCCCCATAGCTGGGCCGCCAATCCATCAATCTATTGCTGAGAAAATGACACTGATATAACAAGACCCCACCTAGGCTCTTAGGATGTCCTTTCATACTCGGTTGTCCCCATAGGTACACCCTGCTGCTCACCAAACTATCGAAGAACCCACTGGGGTAGGTACATCTCTATGATCAGCTAGGGCTAAACCATGTGACCAATCAAGTACCGAAACTTTCTACAAAAGGGAAAGTGCTCTCCCTTGTCGGCCCATGGCACACAATCTTTGTACGACCACTAGACGAATGTAGTCATCGTGTTAATCCTATGCCACCAAAATCTCATCTTGCCAACTCTGGTCTGTTGTAGGGAACCATCATATAAATATACATACAACATCCCATCCACTAGCTGTGGCCTTTGAATAGGTGGCTGAAAGATGACGATATGCTCCCATGCCCAGATCATCAGTAAAGTCATGCCACAACTAATGTTGCTCCCACCCCTATAGGCTACCTCATGTAATTGATGGTACAACATGCCAAGCAAACAAGGCCCCCATGCAAAAACAACTCTGTCCTGCTGCATCTGGACTAGGACATCACCCCATCCAATCAAGAATCCATGTCCCTGATGATATGGAATCAGCACCCCGACAATCAATGTACACAACATGGCATCCCACCGTGGGTAGTGCTCTATAAGGTATTCCCATTGAATCTCGTATCCATCAACACCAAGGAATGTGTTGTCATCTACCTCATATAGATCTATCATGGCCTACACTCCCCGCTAAGGATTGTACACCACCCACTCTCCTCTAATCATAATATGTAGAAACTAATATATGTCCTCCAAGGTGATCATCACCTCTCTTGTCAACAAGTGGAAGGAACAAGTTTTAGAGTGCCATCTCTCAGCTAGTGTTGTCAGTAGTTCCCTATTAGCCTAGATAATGGGCCTATAGGTGATATAGTATAACCCTAGCTACATCAATCGTCTCCACTCTCAGTCTATTAGTTGATCCCGAAATGCATATGTGGATGGTCTAAACTCTCGAGTGTAGATTGGCGCTAGTTGTTTCTACACATGTAGAAATGGGAGTTAGCACATTATTACAAATCATTATTGCCATCAACCTAGCTAAACATGAACAAAAAAGTGAGTCTAAAGCTAAGTCAACCCTGATCAAAATAAAATGCATCGCGTTGACTTCATTTGAGTCGTGGTTTGCGTTTGCATTGTTTCATACATCAGTTGTGTTGCACTATGGAACTTGCATCATTTGGCATCACAAATGTGTCATCCTTAGTTGATTGTGTCTTTCCATAATCAAATGCGTCATCATTAAAACAAATGCGTCGCTTGGCTCCACATATGCATTGCAGTATTGCGATTGTGTCGCTAAAATTTTCATTTGTGCTACAAGACGACGAATGCATCTTGACTTTTGGAAAATGCGTTGCACTAAAATAAAAATCAAACAAACCCTTGGATTTTGCATCACGATGCATCAAATTCATCAAACACGACTTCAAATGTGACTTACGCGAACACATATGTGTCACGGCGCATTCGCCTAGCTACCCGAAAACCCTAAAAATGTGCAAAAAATGACAAAATGACAAGGTGGGTACGAGGTACTTAACGGCAGCTCCACACCCTCTGGCCGTCAGAATGTCCTAACAATGAAGCCATAGTGCTCTATGACTTGAATCACCATCTTCTCTTGCACTCTCCTAGCTTTGAGCTCTCCAAATTTACTAATGTGAATGTGAAAATGAATTGAGTTTTACCCCACTTTCAACCTATTTATAGGGTCAAAGTGTGATTTTTTGACCTTTTTATTACTAGAGGCTCTTTTGACCACCTTTGACTAGTTTTTTGACCGCTTAAGCATGTCAAAATCTGAAGCCGCTTGCATCATTGATTTTCTAGTCATCAAATTAACTTGTCGGGACACTTTCCAAATTTTTCTGTCACCAGGCCAAAATTTGAAAATTTTCCTGAGGGGGCATAGATACTTCGTACCTTCATTGGGGCATATTTCTTACAGAATTTTCTTTGTCACAATGCGACAGGCTGCATTATGACAAAGAGGGGAAAAATGTAGACACATAAAAATGACCTAGGCCTGCAAGCTCTATTGTTGCCATCTTCTTCCTAGCACAATTAAAACATTTTAATTATGTCCTTGGTCCACTTCCGACTATTAATTAAATAATTCATAATTATTTAATTAAATTCATGATTCTTATTCCTCTTGATTATTTAAATAAATAAATTTTATTTCTTTATTAAAATATGTCACTAATTGTCTAATGTCTCTCCATAATTAAATAAATTTCTTAATTTATTTAATTATCCATGTCCACTAATTTCTTCCTGATTATTTAAATAGATAGATTTTATTTATTTATTTAAATACGTCATTAATTCTTAAAAGTTTTCTTATAATTAAATAAATTCTTTAATTTATTTAATTATTGTCCACCTTAGCATTTTCCCCATTTTAAATAAAATTACTAAAATGGTCCCACTTTCTAATTTTCCCTCTTTTAGTAAATAATTTAAATTAATTATTTACTATCACATGACCCCACCTTTTGAATTAAATTAATTTTTAATTCAAAATAGCCTTTTTCCTCCAAAAATCAAGTAATTTCTAATATTATTTGATTTTCCATCTCTCTTTTTCGGTGCCATTCTTATCTCTTTGTCACATGCATTGTCAACCCTTGATTTGATTTTCTCAAATTGGATCTTGTCCACTCATTTCAAATTTGACCTAATGTTCCCCTAACCCTAAATGTGGGTTGTCACATTGAATCTTGTCCATTAATTCTAGGGCATTTGTCAATCTTCAATCTTGGCCATTCATCCAAAATTGCATTTTCTATAAAATGGCAAATTTTCTCTCATTTTGTCACCTCATGTTATCTACATCTCAAGCAATCTTGTTTTAGGAAATCTTGTTATCATCTTGCAATCTTGTCATCTTAGCTCTTGTCTTAGGCATACTTCATCTCACATTTGACATTTTGGCATACTTTAGGCATATTTCATAGTTGCTTACTAGTTGCATAGTTGCATAGTAGTGCATTTTCATATCAAATCCTTCAACATCTTGCTTTGGTCTTGAGATTGTCACATATTGCTCACACAAAATCTAAGGGAAAACTTCATATTGCAGAAAATAGAGAAGGTGTAATGGAGGTAAATCATGGAGGTTGAAGACTCAATGTGATATATCTCTTTGATTTTCATACTTTCCTCCTTTGTGCTTCATTATTACTTTGGGTTTTGATTTATTTAGCTCCTAATCTTCTAACCTATATTTTTCCCATAGTTACACAAACAATACTAGAAAAGCTAAGGATTATACGAATGTGCAACATACCTGTTCCAATGTAGTGGCTTCCTATGATAACATCATCACTGTCATCACCATCAAAGGGAATAGTGTAGAGTGTGGAGTCACCACATGACGTGGTAAAGTCACCATCCAAGGGGTCCCACCCTAATCTAGGGCACAACCTACTCAGCCAACAACAAGTAAAAATAAGTATAATCTCTTAGAACAAATCAAGAAGACCCCTGTACAGATATCAATCCTAGAACTGTTGAGACTATCACAGTTGCACATAGGGAAATCTTAGAGAAAGCCTTGTCTCAGAGTCATTCATTCTCGAGGATATTGATACTGATTAGTTTCAAGCTATGGTAGGTCATATTGCTAGTCATCTTCTTACCTTCTCTGAACAAGATCTACCATCACAACCATCTCATAACCATGCTTTACACCTTAAGGTTTCCATTCATAAGAACAAGGTCAAAAGAGTCTTAATAGATGGAGGTTCTGGATTGAACATTTGCTTCCTTTAGCTGATCAAAAACTTGGGCTATTCAGAGGATACTATTGAAAGAACAAAGAGTACCACTATCAGGGCATATGATGACCAATAACAAGTATCACAAGGTATCATTGTACTTCCTATTCAAGTAGGACCTCTCATTGCAAAAACCACATGTCAATTATTGGACCTTGATCTTCCCTATAACATACTGCTTGGTCAACCCTGGATCCATGATCTAAAAGATGTAGCCTCAACTTATCATCAATGTACAAAGTTTCCTTTCAAAGGCAGAGAGATTACTATCTATGGAGATCCTAAGCCTTTCTACTACTGCAAAAGCCTTGAAGCCAAGTTCTATAAAATCCCCAAAATATCTAAAAATGATGAAGGGCCTACACCTTCCACCTCATTTTTTGAACCATCATTCTTTGCATATACTTTTGAAACAAAGGAACTCATGGTATAGAACATACCAGATATCAAAGCAGTGATTCAAGATGATGGTTGTGGGAACTACAAGCTAATGAAGAAAACTTTGTCTTGAGAGAGCTATCTACTTCTCCTCAATCTCTTGGAAAACCTATAGCTAATAGAAAATAACTTGAAACTATCAAGATGGAAGCTACTACCTTCACCAAGTGGGGGGATTTGAATCAGGAAGATGTCAATGAGGACGATATCTCTAAACTTCTCTATCAAGATGAACAACCTATCCTAGATCTTCCCATGAAAGATAACAAGAAAGGCTTACAGCTCATGAAAGGGATGGGATATAACAAGAATGAGAAGCTAGGACAAAATGGAAATGGTTTACTAGAACCCATCATTCTTAAGAAAGGACTAAAGAATCTCAGCCTAGGTTGTACTACTAGCAAGGTCACGCTTATTGGAAAATGTATTTCTGCTAAATGAGCTGAGGCTTCCTCTTGGTCACCTACATCATGTGATACAACCTTAGATGACTTCCCCCTTGATGTTGCTAACTTATTCAAAAACAACATCCTCTTCATGATATCCATTACATCCTTGGATCCAAGCAATCAACCAACTTAAATGTGCCTAGTCTACCCTCAACTCATTGACATGGAGCAACAAGGACCACCAATTCTTGATTTATTTGAAAACAATGAAGCAATCTTAGAGTTCATGGGACTCCATGACAACTTACCATGGGCATATCATAAAGTAGGTTTTGGCATAGAGCTAGATATAGAGGGGTACTATGGGGAGACGATTGAATCCTTCAGTCACAAAATAGATGAAATGCAACTAACATGTAGATCTTTAAGTGAAAATCACACAGTGGCACTTTCTGATTCTAAAAAAGTAAAAAACAAAGGACAAATTTGACAGTAAAAACCTCTTTGAGGTGCCCAAGGATGAGGGATTCAATCTCCCCCTTAGTGCAATGCATCTAGAAAAGTCAGTAGTACTAGCATAAAATGCCACACCAGTCAATGTGGGTATTGAAGAAGCACCTCAGATCACTTTCTATGTTGAATCCTTGTTGGAAAAAGAGCAAAAGAACCTGTCAGCTTTCTTGAAAGAGCACATAACTAACTTTGCATGGTTATACAAAGATATGTCAGGCCTCGATCCAAAAGTGGTTGTACATCATTTAGCAGTCTATCTTGAAGCTAAGCCTGATAAACATAAATTATGAAAGATGCACCCTCATATAACACTCTTGGTCAAACTAGAGTTGCAAAAGCTTCTTGACGTTGGATTCATTTGACCGATAGATTATCTTGAGTGGGTTTCAAAACCGGTACCAGTCTCAAAACCCACTAGGGGCATCAAAATATGCACTAACTTTAGAGATTTAAATATGGCATGTCCAAAGGGTGATTTCCCTCTTCCTAATATTGATCTCATTGTAGACTTAACAATTGGGTATGAAATGTTGTCACTAATGGATGGTTTTTCAAGCTACAATCAAATTATAATCGCCAAGGAATATCAACATAAAACTATGTTCACTTGTCCAAGGGGAACCTATTGTTGGAATGTAATTCCATTTGGGTTAAAGAATGCAGGAGTAACCTATCAAAGGGCCATGACCCTCATCTTCCATGACATGATCTACAAAATAGTTGAAGATTATGTGGATGATATTTTTACAAAATCAAAGAAAAGAAGTGAGCACATACAAGTCTTGGGACCCATCTTTGATAGGCTAGACGAATACAAAGTAAGGCTAAATCCAAAAAAGTGTGTCTTTAGGGTCACATTAGGAAAAATTCTTGGATTCATCATCTCATAGAGAGTGATAGAAATTGATCTAGCAAAGGTAAAAGCCATCCTAGACATGGAACCACCACAAACACTAAAGTAGATGAGAGGATTACAAGGAAGTTTGCAATCTATCAGAAGGTTTATAGCACAACTATTAGACAAGATACACCATTTCTCTTATCTTCTCCATAAAGGGATAACCTACAAGTGGGATGAGAATTGTGATAAATCTTTCCAATAGATCAAAGACTATATAATGACACCTCCAGTGCTCATGCCACCAATACAAAATAAGCCACTGATCCTGTACATCTCAGCAACACTAGTAGCATTAAGAGATATTTTGGCACAACATGATGAAAATGGAAAGGAAAGGGCTATCTACTACATCACTAGGACTTTGGTGGGATATGAAATGAATTATTCACCTATTGAGAAAGCATGCCTAGTAGTAGTTTTCACATCACAAAAGTTTAGGCACTACATGTTGTCACATAAAATCAAGTTCATTTCAAAGATTGATCCATTAAAACACCTATTATCCAAAGCAACTCTCACTAGATGAATGGCTAAATGGGTGATGATCCTAACATAGTTTGACATGGAGTATGTAGAGTGCAAGGAAATCAAAGGGAAAGTGATCATAGACCAACTAGCTGAAGCACCCATCTATGCTGAGAACCCTCTAATATTTGAATTCCCTAATGAATCAATATTCCTCATCAATCTCACAACTCAGTGGAAGATGTACTTTGATGGATCATTTACCCAACATGGATCAGGAGCAGGCATTCTTTTCATTACCCCTCAAGGTGATTGCATCCCAAATTCCTATAGACTATCATTCCCTTGCACTAACAACATTGTTGAGTATGAAGCCCTAATTATAGGTCTATAGATAGAGGTTCAATGGAAGATACAAGAGATGAAAGTCTATGGAGACTCACAACTGGTTATCAACCAAGTCAATGACAATCAAACCAAAGACGACAAGCTCAATCCTTACAAAAAGATGGTGGAAAATCTCATGGATCTTTTCATAGACATAAATTTTGAGTAGATTCCTTACATGAACAACAAGGTAGCAGATGCCATGGCAACAATCGGATCACTACTAGACATGCCAAACAATACCTCCAATGTGAATTCTTGGTAGAACAACTTCTTGTACTGACTTTCAAAATCCTGAAATCAGAATTCGTGTGTGTCATTGTTGGTCCTAGATCCTCGTGGTACCATGACATCTTTATCTACCTTAGTAGAGGAACCCTCCCATTTGATATCACCTCAAACCTTAAAAAGACCTTTGTTAAAAAGGCATCCTGATTCATGATCCTAGGTGATACCCTTTACTGTTGAAGCATTGAGGGGACATTACTACAATGTCTTAATCAAGAGGAAGCCTTGGCTGATTTAACAGAGGTACACAATGGAATATGTGGGTCCCACTCTAGCGGTATGACTTTAACTAAGAAACTATTAAGGACAGGGTACTATTGGCCAACCATGGAAAAAGAAGCTCATCAGTATGTGTAGAAGTGTGTCCAATGTCAACAGCATGGGGATATGATTCATGCTTCGACTCAAGAGTTGCAACCCATGATCACACCTTGGCCTTTCTCACAATGGGGACTTGATCTCATAGGAAAAATCACTCCCACCTCATCCAACAACCACAAGTTTATCGTAACCACCACTGAGTACTTTACTAAGTGGGTCAAAACCATTCCTATGACCTACATAACGGGGAAGAAAATAAAAAAAATAATCCTTAATTACCTTCTTTTTCGTTATGGTGTTCCATAAACTCTCATCTTAGATAATAAAGCCCCCTTTAAGAATCAGGATGTAAAAGAGTTGTGCCAAAAATTCAACATCCAACACCAATTCTCTACCCCATACTATCCCCAAGGCAATGGCCAAGTAGAGGCTACAAACAAAACTATCTTGAAAATCCTAAAGAAAATAGTAAATGAAGTTGGTCGTGATTGGCATCTGCAACTCAATCCCACTCTCTGGGCCTATCAAACCAGTATCCACACACCAACAGGTGCAACTCCTTTCTCCTTAGTCTTTGGATCTGAAGCCATCTTGCCTATTGAGGTTGAGCTCCCATCATTGTGAGTGTCACTACAAAACCCAATCACTGATGAAGAATACAGAGCATCTCAATTGAACGAGTGTCATCTTGATACCCTCAATCACTTGCAAGTATATCAGAAATGTCTAAAATGCAGCTATAACAAGAGGATCAAATGTTGGTCTTTCCAAGTAGGGGATCTTGTCCTAAATCAGAATCAGAAGAACCTTCCAGATCAAGACAACAAAGGGAAGTTTGAGCCTAACTGGCTGGGTCCTTTCGTCATCACATCAAGCTATGGATCAGGAGCATACCAACTGTCAATGCTTGAAGGTGAACCCTTGTAGGAGCCAACTAACAACTTACATCTTTAAAAAAATTATGCCTAGTCTTCAAGGGTATAAATCTGAAAATACAAAAAAATAAAATAAAAATTTAAATCTAAAAAATGTGAAAAAAGATTGAAAAAATTAAAGAAAAACAATTGTCCTTTAGTGAAAACCACTTATATGGCACTTTGGGCAAGTACCTTGGTGAAAACTTGGCAACCAGGCACCTTGTGTATATAAAGCACCTCCATCTATTCTTTGGCTCTTTGTACCTATCATTCTTTGCACCACCATCATCCATCGCTTATCTGCATCCTTATCATAGCTTGACACTATGAAGTATCATAATCCCTTTAGTACTACTTGGCATATTCCAAAGGTCAGTTTGTCCTACCTTTATCGAACTAGTCTAACATATCATGTTGGGGGTACTTCATCACATATCATATCAAGTTCTTGTATATCTTAAGTTCATCAGAAAATCCAAAAACATCCAAATCTTTTATAGTCAAAAATCCAAAAACATTTGCAAAATCCTATACAAGTAAAATCCAAAAACATTTAGAAAATTGTAAGGGGAAAAATCCAAAACATCCAAAACACATCAAAATCCCTAAAATGGTCAAAACATTGAAAATCCAAAAATAGTACCCTTGTCAAAATACATTGTCTCTGAGCTTGAATGTAGGCAAGGCCATCATTGATGTTCCCTCGAGACACCCTAGGTCAGTCCTTTAGAAGTCCCTCATAATAAGCTGACATTCTCTCAACTGTTCATATCTTCATCTTCAATAAGTCGAGTCAGTTAAACTATGTGATCTCTACATGTATAATGTAGGCAAGGCTTATCTTTGATCAGCCCTCGAGACCCCTAGGATAGGTCTTTAGGTTAGATTATTGGTTGTAAAACTCTCGAAAACCCCAAAACATCTAGATAACTCATAAAATACAAAAACATTTCAAAAACTTGAAAACCCCAAAACATCCAGATAACTCATAAAATCCCTAAACATTTGTAAAATCTTAGAAAAACCAAAAACATCCAAATATTCAGAAAGCCAAAACAAATTGAAATATTCTAGAAAATCCAAAACCATCCATCCCATCTCACTTTCACCCACAATAAACCCTCACAAATAATAAATCAATTGTCACCTTCAACCTTTGGTGAAACAAGTAGAAAACAAGTATAGCAATTCAAAAAGTGAGAACCTAATTGTCAAAATCTAAAGTATAGGTCATAGGTAAATGTGTCAGTGAAGTTTATATCAATGACTCATCTTAGCATCATCATCCTAACATCAAACAACCACCTGATCAACATGTCCTAGGATGTATCCTTTCTATGATGGACATCAGTTTCAGGCATCACCTTAGCTAAATTTAATAAGCAAGAGGTATAGATAACACTAACTATTTGTTTTTTATTTTTTCTTATGATTTATCTTAATGATCCATTCTGAGGACCTCTCAATGATTTATAGAGAAAGAAATGGGGCATCAATCATTATCTTTCATTTGCTATGCTTTTGGATACTCTTGTAAAATAATCTTGGCGCATACTTGCTTAGTTGTGTGTAAGAAGGTTGTGTAAGAAGGTTGTTTAAGGTATGTTATTGACTATTGCATATGCATTGGTCCAATATATTCTAAATTTCTAACTTGCATTCCAATGAGGTTTCCATATGTCAAGGTGTGAACAAGGTGTGAACAAGAACTATCTTATCTATTTGTCAAGTCAAAGTCCATTACACTAGATACACCAATGTCCTAGTTATTAATACCTTGATGCATTGTGTCTATGTGTTATATCCAACAACAAGGAATGACAAAAAATCCCAACCCCGAAATATGAGCACCTCACCATCTTGCATTCATCTTCATTTTTCATTGTCTCGTCACCATATCTAATAAAGTCTTGATGGATCATAGAATTGTTGAATCTTTTGAAGCAATCATCAAAATCAATGATCATTCATTCTTTATTCTTCTATCTTCTCTCTGAGCTAAATGGGTATCATGATAGTAAAAAAAAAAATCATCAAATGCATCCACCCTGCATCCACAAGCCATCAACATACATGCATCTCATAATCATAACATAATCATAAAACATCCATCTCATAATCATACCATGTCATACATCCTACATTATCATTTAAGTTGTGATGAAAAATATAGATTTTTTATTTTAAGCATCTTAAATTGTTGCATCACATATCATACACATGCATTGCATAAGCATTTACAATATCTATCCATACATCCATATGCATACTTGATTATCTCATCATAAAACTGCATAGAAAATACACACAAAGAAATGCATCCATAACACTTGCGTAAATAATCATGGCATAACATCTGCATATCATATCACCCATGAAAAGATAATGAAAAATAATATAACATTGCATCCATATCATTACATCTCATGTATCATCGCATATCACATTCACATAAGTAAATTGCATCCTTACATAATAAAATATAAGCATCTCATATCATTTGCATCCATACATAACAAGCATGAAATAAGATGAACACATCATAAGTCATTTATATCTGTATCATATATATATCAAAAAATGAATGTCATAGTACAAAATCTGGATCAGTATATGTATATCAATCAAAAGTACAATATCCACAAGGCTATAAAAAAGGAGCCAATGAATGTATATCTGTGGCAAAGAATCGGGCAACGAAATCAAAAGGTGTCTATACATAGGAGCTAGCCTTGATGGCTGCTACCCTCTCTGGCCTGCCTCTCACAATGATCCTCTGCTCTCGGTTGTGCATCACTTCACTACAAAAAATTAGGTTGTATAAGTGCTTGCGGTACATCACGATGGTAATGTTGCTTATAATATGTAACCTCTATAATAGCCTCTTTGTATAATCTAGTTGACACGGTCCTGCCATGTGTGGCCACCATCATAGCCTCTATGTACTGGCACCAGGAAACCTCCTGGTCTCTCTCTGTGGTCATGGCCTATACCCACTGCAATGCCTGAACTTTCTTGGCCGTGATAGCCACCACCTTCTACCGTGCTTGGTCCCGCTCATCAGTAATACCCAAAATCTATTGGTAGGCTTGATCCTGCTCACTAGTCAAAATCTACACTTGTTGTAGCTGTTGTATCTATGCATCCCTTGCATTTGACGGTGGTGGCGGTGCTACCTACTACTGAATTGGAGGTTGTTGAGGAGGCTACTGATCTACTGATAGAGCCCCCATAACCTGACCATCCTAGCCACCCTATCCTCTACCTCTGGCCCCCTACCTTTGGGTCTCCCTTGCGAAGGAGCACCTGTTGGATCTGTCAAATATCATGGAGGTACGAACCAAGCATCATATGCATGTGTAGTTTGTGTTACCGCCTGACCCTAATCATAGCCCAAGGTTGAGCCACTAAATGTCTGAAGCTCTCAACTACCTCAAGAGTTGGAATGGTCAGTCCCCATGTGGGAACCTTTCTGGCTGACCTAGCAACAATGGCCCTATACGCATCAACTAGCTTGTCCTATGGCTCCCCAAAATGCCAAGCCACCCTATCTGGTAAATATCGCTCAATAATCATGTACTCATGACCCTGCATATATTGGGTCTGCCTAACAAAGTAAAACTATTGCACATCATCAAACCATGGTGGCATCTATAGCCATGGGCGCTAGCAGAAAACTTTCATATCATCAATAATTTTTTGCTAGTACAAGAGCCCAATCTATCTAGTGTGCCTCACTATAATCGCACCTCTATACTGCCAAATCATAGGATCATCTGGCTCAATGTCCACCATTTGCGCTATTAGTCAGAGCATGACAATATGCTCTTATGCCCAAATGTGAAGCAGAGTCACCCCTACACTAATAGCTCTCCCATCACAATAAATGAAATCATGCATGTCATGATATAGTGAGGCCAACATCACAAGCCCCCATTTAAAAAGTGTCCTCTTGTAGAGCATGTGATGCCACGCCAAGCCCCATTCTGGGTTGAACCCTTTATTATGTCTATCTGAAGCGACCAAACCTGAAATAATGGCTTCCATGATCAATCTGAAAGTAGGCACATGACCTCTATACATATCGAGTCCAATCTGTGATGTTACTAAGGTGATGTCCTCAAGCTCCATCACCTCATGACAGGCATCAAATTTGGCATCAACATCATAGATCACATGATCACCATGTATCAGTAAACACAAAATATGCCATACATCCTCTAAGGTCACCTTCACCTCACCTGTTAGAAGGTGGAATGACAAAGTTTCACTGTGCCATCTCTTGCACAGAGTAGTCATCATGGCTAAATGTGTCTGGATAATGGGTGCATATGCAATGTACCAAAGCTTGATCTCTCCCAAGTTCTCTTGGCGTAACTCTGACATATCACCTAATCTCTCCAACACGATGGGTCTATGCCCGTGCGACATTAGCAGTGGAATGACCTCCTGCATCCACGAAGCACACGTTGTCAGGAAATTGAGAAAATTTGACTCAATTTGAAATTTTCAGGTCAAAAATCACAATAGCATCACTATATTTAAATTTCAAATTGCGACGCCCAAAAGCATTTCAAATTTCAAATCGCAAGATGTGTCACCAAACACAGGGGCATCTCATTTTAATCTTTGGAAAACCTTAACCTTAATTTCTAAATTGGTAGATGCATCACTCTATAAGCATGTGCCACAATTTAATATTAGAAACACTAATTTTAAATCGCAACTAGTGTCGCCATATACATATGCGTTGCTATAATTCATTTCAGTGTTGTTGATTGTAGTTTGGGCATTGCTATACAACGATGCCACCAAAGTTTAAACTTTAAAGCGCAATAAATGCATCAAAAATTCAAATTTCAAATCAAGTTTTGAGTTACATACCAGTGGTCCTATGCCCAGAAGTTGTTGAAACTCTCGAACTCGGTCAGAAATGTGCCTGGGAAGCTCTCAGTGCACCATTTTGTCAGAGGGTTAGAGCTCAAAATAACAAGAATCTCCAAGGTGTGAATATACAAATGAATTGAAAGTGACCCTTCTTGGCTTATTTATGCTAGAAAATTAGGGTTTTTTTCCTTAATTTCACCTTCAAGCTAGGGTTTATCATCATTTTCACCAATTTTCCCAAACTGGACCTAATTTTACATTGCTTTTTGCATTTTTGGCATAATTCTTTCATCCCGGAGCCTTTATGGACCCTCAGGGCAGCTCTTAACCTTTATCAAGAAATCAACCCAAAATTCAAAATTTCCACCCAATTTCTCAAGAGGGTAGTGAATCAACTTTATCCCTCCATTGGGGCATCTAAAAATTTAATTTAATTTAATTTTTTGATTTAAGCAGCAATTTTGATCCGAAAAACATTATTCTTTGAACCTAAGTAGTAGGTACCTCACTTCAAAGAGGGGAAAAATGTAGAAACTAAAAAATGTCCTAAATGATATCATACACTCAAAACAGGTTTACTAACATCATTTCCTCTCAAAACCCATCCTCTTTTCACTTAATTAATTGAACTAGCTTAGCTAATTAATTAATTGCATCATTTTCTCCCATTAACTTAGTTCATCAAATTAGGTTAATTCACTCTCCCTTCACGCTACCATTTCATCCTATTACATTAAATAAATAAAAACATTTTATTTAATTCCCTAAGTCATCTTATTTAATTAAATAACCCTAAGTTATTTAATTAAATATCATCTCTCTCTCCCCCCCTCATTTATTAAATTATTTAATAAATGTCACTTTCATTCTTCAATCCCCTAATTGCATGATTAAACTTTGTTTAATTAGCAATTAAACTAATTTTCCTCTAAGAGAGGAATATTCCCATGGAATATTCTTTATCCCCTTTTTTGCACAATTAAGAGTTTCTTTTATTTTGCAAAATTCCTTTTATCCTCACCCATGGGAATATTTCAAAAGAATATTCTTATTCCTCCATCATTTGAAAAAGGGATATTTTCACTTAGCTTCTTATGCAAGTTTTAACCTTTAACCTTTTGAACAAGTCACCTTTAACCTATGTGTGCAGGTCAAAAGTGTGTTTTTTTGAAGCAAATGTGAACCCTTGATTAAATCCCTTCATGCATTCTCATCCGTTGATGAGAATCCATGATCGATGTCTCCTTTTTTCATCCGTCTTTGACTGTTGATTAATCTTTTCAATCTCAACCCTCCATTTCTCATTTGTGCTCCTATAAATAGGTCACTATTTGGAGACAAATGGATACATCTTTCAATCGCAAATCATGTTGTTGAATTCACTTGCACTCACACTCTCAATTTCCTCACTTTTAGCTTGTTTTAGTTCATTTTAATTCCATAATAGCTTAATACATCCATTAATGGATTCCATGCATTCATCTTAGTTTGTATATAAATTAGGGTTTCCATATTGTAGCTTAGAATTAGCTTAGTTTAGCTTAACAATTGCATAATTAGATCAATTTTAGCATAGAAACATGTTAATTTAACTTGCATCATGTTCAATTTATCATAAATTAGGTTTTCATCCATTTATCACAATGGTTTCATCAATTCTCTTCCATATAATTGACTGAAACAGGCTCACTAATTGTAGGATTTGGAAAGGTTCATTGTTCCACATCAACATGACACTAATTCCAAAACAGGATAAGTTTCAAATGGGTTAGAGTAGGAATTTAACTATTTTCATAGTTTGTAACTTCTAGTTTCAATAAATTCTTAGTTTAACTTGTAAATTTGAATGATCTTGCTTGGTAGATTGAGGTTTAGTGGATTAATTATGCTTCAATTCATCATGGATTAAGCATAATCGATCCACTCTAATGGTCCTCGTCTCACACTATGCATAGTGTCTATGTGTCATGTGTGTAGTGCTCGTTCCTCGAGGTTGTAACATGTCATATGTTGGCATTCCTTCATTTACACATTTTTTTAATGTTATGATGTAACCATGTGTGTGTGAGAGAGAGACACACATACATGTGTTCTACTATGCTATGTATCCATACATTACATTACATCTTTTGGTTAGACAATTAGATCATCATAGTGTTTAATTAACATAAATCCATGTATGTTCATTAAATCATGATAACATCTAATCTAAACATAAATCTATAAATACAACATCCATAACATAATCATACATGAAAGTAATTGAGTATACACATGAAACAAGAAACACCATAATGTTGGAACCAGTATCTCATGTATATATCAAATGTCATGTACATGTATCATGCCATTTTATCAAAAAATAAGTGGTGATTGTATATGTGTATCAATGCCTATACATCAAAATTGATCTACAAAATATATTTCATTGAGACAAATTTAATATACAAAATTGGGCCTCTAAGTCTCGAGAGCATGGTTGCTTGAGCCCTTTGGTCTTGGCTATGGTGAAGATCTCAACTAGATGGTGGAGATGGAGCGAGACCTATGTGATCGTGAGTCGGATGTCATTTCCCAAAGGCCCTTGATCTCTCCCTATAGGGAGGCTATTTGGAGCTTAGCTCACCTAAGTGTGTCTTGAAACTATTGATCCCTTGACAGCTCCATAGTTGTTGCTTGCCCTACAAGGACATTGAGCTAGCTTTGTAGAATGCCATGTGCCTAATTTACCCTATCAACTCTCGTCATAGTTGCATCTCTCTCGAACAAGGAATTATACAGCTTCATCAACACTTAGTCTCTCTGTCCTTTGGCAGTCATGGCATCAATAGTCCTTTGAGCGATCTCTTCCTTCCCCTCCTCGTATGTTGTCCTTAGAACCATGACTAGCTCAAATAGGTGCATTTCGCCCCACTAAGGTTGGCCGATATGTATTTAGGATGGAACCTTGGATAAGCATGACTGGGGTCATTTTTGATATGCACTGTGCTATGAACACAGTCCATCCTTGTGTGTCCACTGCAACCATAGATATAATAAGACACATGAGTACCATGTGATGTATATACATTTAACCAAAATAAAATCATACACATGAGATAAAAATTGAAAATACTGAAATGACATAACATAAGCAAATGCTATACCTAGGTCCCTAGCCTACTAGTGTGAATCGGGGGGAGTAGGGACGTTGGGTCTAGTGCCTCCTACACTGGATGGTGCCATTGGTGCTAGAAGGGTTGCATTTTTCTCCACAGATGGAGCTAGTATCATCATTGAGATTGGGACATCAGGTGGAGGAGAAGACATCCTTCGCTACCACCGTGGTCTTGCCTTTGCTGCACTGGCCTCCTCACCTTGTTGCTCTTGTTGGTCCTGCTATCCATCTCATTGGTGTGTTGTCTTGCATACCCAAATTCCCCCTAGGGGAATCCATTATGAAAACTGGTGTGGGATGATGAAGCAACCACCAAGTTCGAAACCCACACACCACACCAACCTCATCAATAGCATGTGCCTTTGGCTGATCTTGATCATCTGTATCATCATATGAGGGGATGCCATTCTTGATATTTGTACGCCGATGGACGTCTTCTGGTTGTGTGGAACTCTTGGCAGCCTATGTGTATGGGGGGACCATGGGTAGGATAGTCTAAATAATCTCATGCTACCACGACCCTCCACCAGTAGTAGGGAATGATGACGTAATCGGTGTGGCCTATCAAAAATTGATTATGCTATAGGTTCCTCAAGTACCTGCAATTGTTGACCCATTAGAACCATCTATAAGTTTTCCAATGGATCTAGTCAGACCTTAGTGTATCTAATTGCAAACACTAAAACTATAAATCCCCATGTCTCCACCACCTCACCAACTCATACTAGTGGGCCATGGGTACTGTATAGTCCCGCACCTGGGAATACCTCACTGGTCATGTGCATGTAATGTGGGTGAATGCCCATACTGTAGCAATGTGCATGTTCTGAGGCTAGTGTACTCATAGTGTACATACTTTCCTAGCTCTACGTACAAGTGGGCGAGTATACTCCATCCCCATGTAAAAACTGTCTGGTGCTACTCTATCACTTTGATGGTATGCACAAGGCCCCCATGAAGGCGTGAGACCCACACATCCATCATGACCCACAATAACACTATGAATACCATCACCCACCATACTAGTGAGATCATTGCATTGCCCTGCTCAAACCAGTGGATATAAATATAGCCGACACCATCATCACCCTAATCTTGATAGGCGCAATATCTGAATCCATCTATCCACTCACATTGGGAGTGTGTGTCATCTATCACTAGCCACTAACTGTGGATGTGGAGATCGAGGATGCTGTACACATCCTCTAAGGTGATCATCATCTTTCCTTTTGGTAAGTGAAATAATGATGTGGTGGAATCCCTTCGCTCCATCAATGCCATGAGCATGTGATCATGATAAAACATCTTATGCATGGTGTAGACATGCCACAAGCTGACTCATCGCAGAAGCATCTCCTCATCATCAACAAGCACTAGACCTGTTCTTGGATGAGACGTAGCACCCACCCACTGGGATGCTCTCTAATCTCGGGTAATCCTACAAAAAGAAAAGAAAGACTTGAATCAGAAAACTAGGCATGGAAACTCTATCTCAAGTATCAAAAAATATAAGTTGCATCTCTAGGACATGAACGTGTCATGTAGACATCTACGTGCCATGTACCCATCCGAGGTCCACCAATAAAAGTTGGTTGGATGCCAACATAAAAGAAGGACTGTAATGCACATATTGGATGCCAACAAACATGCAGGATGACTTTGTGCCACTCAGATGCTTGCACTATGATTTTTTCCTTTAGCTAGCTAAAAATTTCAAAAAAGTGTGCTAAAAACAAGGTTTTCAAACTCACCTCATCCACCTCATGACCCTCTGCAACTACGAGTCATAGCTGATCTAGCCTAGGCTCCTCGTAATATTTTTGGTGTGACATTTTGATGACTTTTCTCTCACAAAATTCAACAAAACTCCCATGATGAATAGTGCAAATGACCCTTTTAGGGGCCCACTCAGGTATATATAGGGCCCTAGAAGCACATTTTTCTTGGAAATTGTGATCCCACCATTTTTCTTGATTTTACCCCACCTGGATGTGGGAAAACTCAAGAGGAGGCATATAGTCACCTCTTTACAATATTTTTCTTCCAAACCATCAAATTTTTTCTTGATCATTCTTCTCACCTTGGTAGCTTCTTCCAATTTTTGAGAAGACTTGAAATTTGAGTTTTGCATAATCAAATTTTACACGGGTTTTCATGTCGAGTGTTGTATTTTTTGCTAAGTTCGATCACTAGGAGCATCTTTGGTACCTTCCTGCTTGAATTTTGTGGCCTCTACAATATCCTTTTTGTAATGCAAATCTATAAAATTTTCAAGTTTTTGTTTATTTTCTTTTCTACTTTAGTGTGGTTGATTTTTCTCAAAATCTAGTCCACTAAAGTGGGGGAAAAATGTAATGTTGCAAAATTGTACCCTAGGGGCAATTTAAAATTTATGCATTTGGCCTTGCATTTATTACACTTAATCACATTTATGATAAGAACCTCATGGGATACAATTTCATGATTCCAACTCCAAGAGGACCAACAACAAAGCAACAACAATCCACAACCTCATTTCTCAAAAAATGATGTATTGGACATCTGCATAGTGTGTGGATGTCTGTGCGGTGTGCTAGCATCCACATGGTTTTTTGAGTTTGAAATGTGGAATCTTGGAATCTTGACTCATGACATGTGTCTCTACAGTTATAACTTCGAGTGTAATAACTCCTCCTACCTCTTGTAGCAACAAAACTCTTCCTTTGCTCTCATTTTGGGGGATTTCTTCTCATGGGGAGGCTTGAATCTTTTGATCTCACTCCATTCTCTAGTTCTTGATTTTTTTATATTGCTTCTATACAAAAGCTTTATTGGATTTAGGTACCTCCAATAGTGAAAGCTCTCTTAAAAGCATTCAATGGTGCATTTGTGCATTCAAGAGGGGCTCGAGGACTGTTGGTAACACTCTCTTGTTCCTTATCTACTTACGAATAGATTACTTTTCTCACCTTACTATTTTGTGGTATGAGTTCTCCTCCTTGAACAAGGATTAATTTACCACTTCATACTTGTTCATTTTTTCTACTTTTTCCATCTATCTGGCTATTTGTGGAGGTGGGAACACCAAAGTAGAGGTTTGACTGTGGTAAGCCCCAAAACAACCCCAAAATTTTTGCTCATTTGTCTTGTGTACAGGTTGTCAAAGTGAAGTTTGGGGCAAGGTTTCAAAGGTGTGACCATTTGTAAGTTGATCCTTGGATCTCCTTCATATTTTCTAGAATTTCTTGCTTTATGTTTATCTATTTTGTTGAACAGACCCTAGGCTAGAGTACGGTAGTAAGGGTAAAGTATTTTTGCCTAAGATTTTAGTTAAGTATCTACCTTGGATGCAAACATGTCCCTTAGACTCTAGCGTGATGTGTTGGTGTCCTAGTTCCATGTTGTAGTCCTTTGGCCAAGATCTATTCCTTATGTGGCAAAGATTTTAATACCTTGCTCTCCCATATTTTGAAGCAGTCTTTTTGAATATTGTCACTAGCAAGATATTCTTTACAATTTCTTCATTCGACTACATTAGGTAAATCTTGAGGTAGTTTAGGGAATTTCACTCCCTAGGATTCTCTTGAGAACAAAGAGACTTGAGAGCAATGAACCCCCCTTCTCTACATGATCAAACCCTCTTTGCAAAATATATCTTCTACAACCATCCATCATACTATTTTGACATCCATCATGTAGTGTTGACATCAATGAAAACTCATTAATGAAAACCTTCTTCATTCTTTCAACATGTTAAAGCTTTCATGTTATTGATTATGTGTTATACTTGCAGGTTATATGGAAAGGACTAATCGATCAAAAAAGAAGTACGATTTCAAGGGAGTTGATCCCCAATCAAAATCCACTTCTTATTGGTCAAGGATTGGTGACACTAATCTTGGGCATGTGAACATGGAATAATTTCACAAGAGGATCTTCGAGGATAAAATGAAATATCTAGCATGGAATATCAAGCAAAGTTGCGTAGCCCAAGTTGATGGTTTCCCTATTGCTATTAATTCCTAGAGAAGATTATGAAATTGAGGGAACACTACTTTAAGGATTCTAAAAAGATGTTTTCTAAAAATGACAGAGTATTGGATGATCTAACCCTTGTCTCCATTTCCCACACATTCAAAATCCCATCCTTCTCTTAGATGGAGGTCACATACAAGGCATATGCTGAGAAAGTATATAAAGAAGATCCATAGAAGGATCTCAAGCTGATTAATGTGCACTAGATGAAGCCTAGAGAGAACCCCAACAAGTTTCCAAAGAATATGTACTAGAGTGAATTCATGAATGAATTCAATGATATGATCACTCTCCTAAATAGGATAATGGAATTATCATCATCATTAGTTTTTGAGACATGGATGTTCTAATTTGTGGAGGAGACCCTTTGAGGAACCACTAAGTTTGGGTGGTCCAAGATCATAAGTGACAATCACACAACAATTTCATTCATGTGAAGACATCCCACATTGTCAATATGTCTTCTTACATTGTCTATCTCTTTTCAACCAATTACAAATATAAAGGGTTGAATTGTAAGGGAGAGTTAGGCACTTTCCCAAAAAAAATTTAAGGTATGAGTGTTACCCTTAGTTGTAGGCTGAAAATATAAATCATCATTACAAGAGGTGAATGAGACTCTCCTCCTCATCCATGGAAATGTTGAAGAGATTTGGATACTGGTTCATTTAGTTTCCTAAGTTTACTTACTTTAGGATGGAGAGATGCTTAGGTGCTCCATACAAGCTCCTGTGGTACCCCAATGACAAAATGATCATGCTTGAAATGACCAAAAAATTGTGCACCTCCCATCACCTACTATACGAGAAGCATAGGGTAGGGGTGCCTTACCCCTTGACCTTTGGGAGGGGGTTGTATGTGCTCCCTTCATCTCCCTCATCTAAACATTCTGTTAGGGAGATACAAGGCTTCATGTTTGACTTTCATGACTAAAGAGACAATTTTGATCTACATGGCAAGGGGAAAAAGTAGGTAGGGAAGCAATATGCTCACCAACTATATTTGGAGGATTTTTAGGAAAATTGTGCTAATGATATCGATCTAAGAAATATATATTATATGAGGCTAACATTGGGAGACATCCACATTTTGAGTGTGTTTAAAGTACCCGATTAGTTAACAGAGGATGACGAGCCAATCTTAGATGATGAAGAATATAGCAGTGTCAAGGATCAACCCATTCCCCTTATATATTGGACTGGGGAAGAAGAAATATTTTTGGATGAGGTCACTAGACCATCCCATAGGAGAACCAGGAAATAGTTAGATTCTCAAATTTTGGTCCTGTTGGATCAAGGAATTGATTTCACATATGGAAGCAAACAAGAGAAGGCATAGTCCAATGATAGTGAACAAACAAAATATGATGAGCCTTCATATATAAGGTCTGCAAGCAAAGAGGCTAGAACCCCTCTCAGGACAATGGGAAAAGGAAGGAAAGGCCTAGAAGAGAGGTGCCCTATAGAAAGGTAGAGGGTGTATAAGAGGAAGGTTGGTGATGGTAGCAAACCTCCTTCCAAGAAGATAAAGAAAGTAGGCATTGTGTCTATGGAGACCATCCCAAAGTAGTTTTCTCCACCTTCTCCTCCTATAAAGACTCCTTCACCACCTCTGATATTGACTCCTCCATCTTTGCAATCATCATATGTTCTTTCTTCCTCGAATCCCATTCCTCCTCCCATCCTTTCATCTTCATCAACCTTTAACATCTCAGCACATCTCACTTCTTCCACTCCTTCCTCCATTGCTTCTTCCCCTTCATCTCCTTCTTCTCTTTCCACTCCTCAACTCACTATCTCCACTCTACTTCCCACCATCCCTTTCATTTATTACCCTACTTCCCTTAGCCTACTAAAGTTGCTCATGTCCCATCTCAACAGTTTGCATAAACAATTTGTGGATATTTTCATCTCACCTACAAATAGAGAATTAATTAATTAGGTTGCATTTGGTTCTCCTCTTCCTTCTTCCCAACAAGTTCTAGAGCCACCCCCATGGAGAGTGTGAATAAAATCTTGGAGGAAATTTTGAATCAAGAAAGGGAGAATCTGGAGGGTTTGGATACAATAGAGGAAACTTCTTCTATTGCTCCTGATCATGAAGAAAAGACTTCCTAGGGAGATGTAGTAATAAAGATTGTGGGGCTCTAAGAGGAGAAATTAATAGATACTAAAAAGAGAAAGTGGAAGAAATACAAACTAAGTAGCAAATACACACAACTAAAACTAAAGATAAATCTACAAAATTTCCTTCTTCTTCAGTACAAACAACTCCTACATGGCTTGTAAAGCAACTAAAAGATAAGGTACCTGTTGTGAATGATCCAAAGGTGAGCCTTGAGGCAATCCTAACCCATATTGGGCAACCCAAGGAGAAGAAGAAAGAAAAAATAAAGTCACATCTAACCAAGGATGCCTCAGATTCAAGAACACTTCACGTGGCAATGCCTACAATAGACAAGGATGCTACCACAATTTTTCTTGACAAGTATAATGTCTCTTCAATAAATATTGGCCCCACTAAAAAATCTCAAGAGATAGATGAATTTCAGGGGTCCATGTCAAATATTTTAAAGAGAATGGATAAAGATTAGGCCACTAAGAAGGAATTGAAGGCACAAGTTGCTAAATTAATGACCTTTATTAAATAGTTGCTAACTCCTATTCAAAGTGTACTTGGTGAGGTCACTACTCTAGTTTTTATTTCAAAGGAAGCTGCCAATAGAATGGAGAAAAGGAAGACATGGATGCAATCGACACACAGGTGGATTAGCATTATCATTGCCACCAAAAATAAGGAAATTGTCATAATCATGGGAATGCATAACAATTTCATAATTTTGAAAGATGAAATTGATAAAATAATTTAGGATTTTATTTCCTTCTCGAAATACTATAAAATGACATATCCAAAGTTGGAGGTAATCAAAGGACTATCTGCAAAAATATTGGAGAAGAAATTTTTCCAAATGATAAGTTAGAGAGCCAACATTTTGGATGTACATGCTGGATTTTCAGAAGGAAATCATATATCAAGTAATGCCTGAGATGAGTACTATTGTTGGGGGAATAAATGAATTTCTTGTAAACTGTGACTAGTATCTGAAGGACATGGTGAAATTTCCTATCAATGCTGCAAAAAATTTGAATGATGTGGAGTTGAAACAACATTGGTAGAAAATTATACAGAAGAAACCCATTGACAATTTGGATAAGCAATTTTTGGTTGTTTTTGTGTAGTTTTTGGTTCTTTCAGATGAGGTAATTCGATAGGGGGAGTCCTACATCAAAGTTCACAGTAAGCTTATGGACGAATATGAGGCTTTGGTCTACAAGATTCATGTTGACCAGGCTCCTCCAAATGATAAATTGATAGTTGTATTGAAGGATTTTGTTAAATATACTATAAAAGAGAAAGAAGTTGGAAATTTTGTAATAGAAGATATTTTTTTGTAATTTTCAAACCATATGTAGTTAGTTACCTCAAAGTATGTGCACTCATATTTTATAGGATTTTGTAAGATGTATTTAATATAAATTTTATATTAACATATTTTGTATTCTCCTAGGTTTAAAAGTGTAACATGATTTAGTTGGAGATAAGTAAGCCATATGGTGTCAATATTTAATGCACCTCCAATATTAATACATATCTAATCTTGGAGATTGGTGTTGAGTTAATATCCACCATTGATTTTGTATGCCTTCTCTATAAAAGGAAATCTTCTTGCATATGCAAGGGGTTGAACAAGAGTTGTTGTAAATGAATTTTGAGATAAATACAAGCAAAGACATTGGAATGTTGGTGAATTTTCTTGTTATTTTTTAATGCACTTATGGTTCCTTCTACCAATTTTACTTCCAATTTTAGTTGAAGTTCAATTATGATGACGACAAAGTGTTAAAGGTATTCGATGAATTCACTTTTCATACCATTTGTAATTTCCTAATTTTAGATTACTTTGTATGGTTACTCTAAGAATTTATTGCATTGGTTCAACTGTGAATGTTTTTCCATATTATGCCAACAATTGGATATATGTTTGAATGTTTATAGTCTAAAAATATTTAAGATTTATTTTGAAGATTACACTATTTCTACAGTGTTGTGGGTTTACCCTAATTAAACATAAAATGTTTTTTTGGGGGATTTGTCTATCTGCAACATCAACCATTGTTATGATTGACCTTATATTTTAGATTCAGGATCTCTAAACCTTTATCTTTTACATTTTATTTATAAAATATAGGTTGGTTTAGGAAGAGACAAGATCACAAGACTGCCATATTTGATGATTGAGATCATTTTCAGCTTGAAAATTTGAAAAATATAGCTAGGGTTTTTACCAGCATTCAAATTTTACAAACCCTTATCCTAAGAGTTATAGCTAAACATTAGTTTCCCTTATGAAACAACAATACATTAACCACTGAGTCATTTTATGCAAAGTCAAGACTTGACAATTAAAGCCTTGGGGTTATCTTTCTGAAGTTTTTTGAGGTTAGATTTCCTTTCAAGAGACAAGGTACTCTGTTACTTTGTCCATTGTTTCAATGTGCAAAAAAAATCATCAACATACTTGCTCATACCTATTAATTTTTGATAATAAGAAAAATTGTACCTGTCAATATCTTTCTCAACTCTTCTTTGAGTTTAGAATCCATTGTCTTTATCTCCTATAATTTGATCTTCACAATGGTTCTTGTGAACATACCTAGATAGAGTCTTTGTAACTGTATTCTCTAAGTCAATCTATGCATTAGACCAATAAATTATAATATAAACCTAATGATAATATTACTAATAATATTCTTGATCTTTTAATTTCCTTTACCCTATAGTCTAACCTTATATTCTTATAATATTCTAGCTCATAGACTAGATAGTTTATTCATAGTTTCCCTTTAAACTAAACTTGGCCTTAATGGTAATCAATAAGGTATCAAGAGATGTTACATAGGATTTATCTCATAACACAATCTCAACAACATTTTCAAATTAAAAAGTTATCACCTTCCACCTAATATGCAATCATATTATGGTTTACTATTGCTATAATATCCTTCATTCACATACTAATTATAATATCACGGTTCTTGTATTTAAGAGGTTGATAGAAATCATGTATTCATATAAAGCATTTACCATGGTATCAACAAATTATCAAAAGTGTTAAGTTTTGACATTAAGGATATGTTTACTAAAGTTTGGTTGTAGTTCCACTAAAAAAAGTCACCCTTCCAATATTATGAAACCAAGATCCAAGGCTCACATTAATTATATTTGATCCTTGGTTCATATTATAAGGTTATCTTGCAGCTAAATATTTGATCTAGGACTATTTTCCATCTTATTTCTCTTAAAGTTTTAACATAAGGATTTAAATAATTAACCCTTGATTATAATAATTTCTTAGTTAATAATTTTTCCCAAAATACCCTATAAGTTTCTCCATGACACAAGGGTTAGATCAATTAATTAACAAGAAATTCTCTTTGTCTAAATAGATCATACATATCACTATACCACAACACTAAGCCATAGTGAATGAATAAAAATGAAGTTACATTATTGTAATCATAATCATCATCTCTAAAAGTTTTATTCTAATGAATATCCATGTAAGGTTTTATTTGGATGACTCCCAAGGATGAACAACACCCATTAGGAAAAACATTATAGGATTGGAGTCCCTTATTTCTCTAATTAAGCATACTTATAATGCATTGGAAGGTATCATTTACAACATGGAACCATTCAATTGCAACCCCTTCACCTTGGGTGTATTAATAGTAGTATATAGATGTCTACATTATTTTAGCAAGTCTATATCTCATACTAATTTGTATATAATTCACCTAACAAAAATTTTTAATCTAAAAACTATAAAAATACCACTATGGAATGCACAACACTCTTGAGAGATAAAATAACCCATTACAACTATCATCACACTTACTTTGACTAGGCTCAATAGCTATACAATAACCTTATTATTTTTCATGGGTAGTTACTTTTACAACACAAAATAGTATTGATACTTTAAAAGAAAAGAAAAAATAAGAAAAACCACTAATCACCAACTAAATAGATTGGTGTCAAATGTTAAAAATAGAACTTCTTGTCATAGCACAATCAAATAAGTGAATCTTCATCAACTTGATGTCAAATACAATGACATACTTATTATTTACACCATATACCTATTGAAATAAACAATACAACCAAGGAGGGGGGGTGAATTAGTTGTAGCAAATTAAACCTTCAAAACCCTCTACAATAATCAAATCCACATGCATTCATTAAAACCTTATTCTATTAGTATGATTAAACATGGAATGCACATAACAAAAACTGAAATCGCAACACCATACATAAGGGAACACCAGATTTACGTGGAAAACCCAAAGAGGGAAAAAACACGGTGAGGATTAGCTCACAATATAAGTAATTGAAAAATTGGTACAAGGGCTCATTGCTAGAATAAGACACACTGCCCAAAAGGGATCACAATTAGGGCTCACTGCCATAGAAAAAAATACAAGAAGATAGAAGAAGCATGTTACACAGAGAATGCTTCTCAATGCAACAAGGAAATTCACCACAATGCTCAAACACTTTCACAACCTTGCTTGAACGATTTTGGATGCCTTCAACTCACTTCTTTCATGAACCCTAACACTGAAATTCGCATTGCTTTGCTTAAAATCACATCACACACTTCACTCACATTGATCTTACATCTATCTTGCTTCAAATTTCATTCATGCCTTAACTTACAACAACACCACACTTATTTATATCATACTTAACCTCAAGAACTTTGAAAATCATCGAAGAAGGTCAAGAACGAGCCGTTATACACACAAATTTAAAATAGGTCAGCACCTAAACATTCTCGTGGTGGATAGGAATGAAGGTGACCTACAAAAATATTTAACTAGGACCCAAATATATCCAAACACACCTCAAAACACTTCACAAGCCTTGCATGTAGTGTTAAAAACAAGGTCAGCCAACAACCATGCAAAACACTATAAAAATTAAGTACATGCTTCATCAAATCAATCAATAAGACAAAAATTTTGGACTACATAAATTAATAGAACATGATCAAGAGTAACTCATAAACTAATTGAGATTCATCAAACACTTCATCCAAACTCACATCATTCAAATACTCCAATTTAGAACAACTGGTAACCCTTACTTGCATACTGATGAATGAAACTCACTTTGTACTACACCAAATCAAGTAAAACCTTGAATACAGAAAGATACAAGCATTATGAGAAACTTCCCAAATCCACACAACCTAAAGCCAAACAATAGAGAAATGTGGAGAAAATACAATTCTCCCATGCCACATAAAACATCACTGAACAACTAGTTCACATATTGGTGAAAATATCTCACACTATACAATGATCTAGAAACCCAAATTATAAATATAGCAACCTCTGATGACCTTGATAATCTTTAAGATCTGCACAGGCATAGAATCAACATAGAAGAAACACAAAGCACAATACTGGGGCATACTATGAACACTTACACAACATAGTTTACTCTGTTTATCAATTTTTCCAATATCCTCGACATCTTAAACCCATAGTTGACATCAATGACAACACTAGTTAGTAGACTTCCTATTGACATCAATGAAAACACCTTGATTCTTGCAACAATCTCCCTATTTTTTATTAATGGAAACAATGATTAGACAACATACACAACTTTCTCCACTGATACCTTACATGATTTTCTCTCTCCTATTGAGTAGATAATATTTTTCACATGATTCTATCTCCCCCTTTGACATCAATGTAAAATGAAAAGGGTTTGAATTATTCTCCCCCTTTGACACTAAACCAAGATACTTGCTTTGAACACCCCCCATTAGGAGTATACCCAAACAAATCAAAAATTCAATGACAACACATGACACTACCTACTCCCCCTGAGAGGTGGCCACCAACATCAGTCCAAAAAAGAGATAGATCCTTAGATCCACTAGACTGATGCATCTCCATATGCATCTAGTTCAAATAGGGAGGGGTGATAACCCCCAAATTCTCCCAAAGATACTCAAAAGTATCCTTAGGAAGAGCCTTAGTAAATATATCAACAATATGATCCTTTGTAGGAATATACTCGAGATTTACTTCATTCTCCATAACCTTTTCTCTCAAAAAGTGATACCTAATAGATATATACTTTGTCCTTGAATGCATCATTGGATTCTTTGAAATGTTAATTGCACTTGTGTTACCACAGAAGATAGAAATAGGCTCATCATACATAACTATGATATCCTTCAATGTTTGTCTCATCCATAATACTTGTGTACAACATGATGCTGCTGCAATATACTTAGCCTCTATGGAGGATAAATAAATTGAATCTTGCTTCTTGCTCAACCATGACACCAATGTACATCTAAGAAAGAATGCACCACCACTTGTACTTTTCCTGTCAAACACAACCAAACAAATATGCATCTGTATATGGAATTAATGTGAAATTAGTATCCTTAGGATACCACAAGCCAGAATCTAGAGTGCCTCTTAAGTATCTGAACATCCTCTTCACAACTATAACATGTGTTTCTCTAGGATCTTCTTGAAATCTAGCTACAAGAAAAATTGCATGCATGATATCGGTCTATTAACAGTTAGATTTAATAGTCCACCAATCCTGGATCTATACTTGCTCTAATCAACCTTAGGTGAATCAACATCTTTTCTTAGTTTACAACCAGTCACTATAGGAGTGTATATCGGTTTGGAGTCATCTATTCCAAACTTCTTTAACATCTCTCTGACATATTTAGACTGTGAAATGAAAATCTCTTTATTTGTTTGATTGATTTGTAGCCCAAGAAAGAAATTCATCTCCCCAAACATTGGCACCTCAAACTCTTTCTACATTTCCTCTTCAAAATTCTTACATATAGCCTCATTTCCAAAGATAATATCATAAACATATACTACTACTATCAATATTTTATCTTCCTCAATTTTAAAGTAAAGATTACTATCTGTGGTGCCCTTATTAAATCCTTGCTATATCAAGTACTTGTCCAATCTTGCATACCAAGCTCTGGGATCTTGCTTCAATCCATATAGTTCCTTCTTCAACTTGCATACCATATCTAGTTGATCTGACAACTGAAATCATTTCAGTTGTTCCATATAAACTTCTTCTGCTAATTCACCATTTAGAAAAGAAGAATTCACATCCATCTAATAAACTTTAAAGTATTTATGTGTTGCCAATTCCAAAAAAATTCTGATAGCTTCCATCCTATCCACAGGAGAAAAATTCCCCTCAAGTTATATACCTTCTACTTGTGAGTAACCCTTACACACAAGTCTTGCCTTATTTCTTACTACTTCTCCATTCTCATTCAACTTGTTTTTGAATACCCACTTAGTTCCAATTATGTTCTTGTTTGCAGATTTGGGAACCAATTCCCAAGTCTGGTTCTTTTCTATCTATATAAGTTCTTCTTTCATTTCCTTCATCCAATATTCATCCTTGCATGCTTCACTCACTATTTTAGGTTCAACTTTAAAAAGTAGACACGGATTTACCTCAACTTTAGTAACTTTGCTTCTTGTGAATACACCTTTCTTCTTATCTCCAATGATTTGATCTTCTAAATGATTCTTTTACACATACTTAGGGTTCTTAGGGGTCTTCTTCGAAGCTTCTTCTTCTTCATTCTGATTTCCTTGTTCATCATCCTTTTCTTCCTCAATTTCTCTGCAATCAAGTTCATCTCACACATATCCATCTACTGCAATTGAATTCTGCAAATTTTCATCAACTTTAACATTTGCACTGTCAACTATCTTTCTTAGCCTTTTTTTGTAACATCTGTAAACTTTGTTTCTAATAGAGTATCCAAGGAAGATACCTTCATCAAATCTTACATCAAACTTTCCTAAGCTTTCTTCATCCCTTTTGATATAAAAATTTCTTCCAAATACTCTAAAGTACTTCATAGTAGGAATCCTTCCATACCATAGCTCATAGGGATTCTTTGTGATGTTAGCTTTAGCTTGAACTCTATTAAGTATGTAGATAGTAGTATGAATAGCTTCTCTCTAGTATATTTATGGTAGATTTTCCTCTTTCATCATAGTCCTTGTAGCTTCTTGAATAGTCCAATTTTTCCTTTCAATAACTCCATTGAACTGAGGAGTTCTAGGGATAGACAAATGCCTCTTTATTCCATGAACTTCACAAAACATGTTAAACTCATTGGAGGTGAATTCACCACCTTTGTCATACCTCAAACATAACTTTAAATGCCTTGAATTTATCTAATGCACCAAATTTTTCTCTAAGAAAAGTAACCCATGTCATTCTAGAATAATCATCAATCAAAAGCATAAAGTACCTATCACCTTGTAGAATTCTCACCCTTGTAGGACCACAAAAATTTGTGTGCACTAATTCCAGTAGTTTGATGGCATATTGTTCCTTTCCCTTGAAACCACTACTTGTTTGTTTTCCAAATTGACATCTTTCACAACCAACATTGATATGCTTTGTGATTCTAGGTAAATATCTTACTACATGAACTAAACTATTTTTTTCCAAATTATCAAAATTCATGTGACACATCCTTCGGTGCCACAACTACCTATCATTAATTTGAGACATAAAGCAATGACCATTGTATACATCTAAAAATGGTCATGATTAAGCTTGTTCATTAATTAAATATGAATTATTTAATTAATTCCCCTAAAGTCATCTACATATAAATAAATTTAATTATTTATTTATATCGTTCATTTTCTAAATTCTTCTACCTTAATTAAATAAATAATTTTATTTAATTATTGGCATTTCCCACATTCCTCTTAATTAAATTAAATAAATACAATTTTAGTTTAATTATCATCTTATTCTAAAGTTTGAATATTTTTGAATATTCAAATAATGGAATATTCTCCATCCCATATTCAATTTAAATATTAAATATTTTATTTAATATTTTCCTCACCCTAATTTCATTTCTAAAAACATAATTAAATAATTTATTTAATTATGTGAGTTTCCATTTTCTTCTTCACTTCCAAATTAAATAAATATATTTAATTTAATTTCTAACTCACGCTAAACTCACCCTTCCAAATTCTCAACTCATCCTTCGTAATGGAAGTTTCCCTTCAAAACTCAATGACGAAAATTGAAAGAAAAGGGAAACCTTCCATTCTTCTCTCCACTTTCGAAAATATGCCACCGTCCATTCGAACAAGCTTAATCTGGACCGTCGATTGAATCAACCAATCGAATCCTCTCGAGAACTCTATAAATTTCGGCGCGAATCCAAGCCTTGGTTAATCATCTGCACTTACACACTACGCACGCATACACTTACACATTCATACGCATTTACACAGGCATACTTTTAATCAGCTTATGCATTCATATCATTTTCAACATCACAGCCATCCTTTCATTTTAGCATAGCTTTTGCATATGACAACATTTGCATTTTAAAATCTCGTTCTTTAGCTATCCTTTTATTGAGCTCGATCTGTTGATCTGAGAGCTATTCGAAACCAACAAAATTCTGGAGTTAGAGGAAGATAAGACGATTTCTGGAAGCTGCTGTCACGGTTTGCATATTTCTGTTTCTTTTTCAGCTTCTTTGATTTAATGTCTTATTAATATGTGTTTGATTTTAATTTAAATTGATCCTATATTTCATACACACATAAAATGGTGCCCACTGTGGGGCACAAACCCACAAATTTAACATTATCTGCAAGTTTGTTTTAACAGCTTCCATGTTCCGGAATCAACTTTTGAAAAAAAAATTGACATTTAGGTGCATTCAAAATTTCCTGAGGTGCATACGAGGTTTTAACCTTTTGTTTTGCAGGATTCTGAAGCGCATACCATGACTATTTAGGTGCATACCGTGACTGTTTAGGCACATACTGTGACTGTTTAGGCGCATAGCATGACTGTTTAGGTGCATACCGTAATTGTTTAGGCACATAGAGTAATTATTTAGGCGCATATAGAATCTTTCTTTCGGCATACACAGTGACTATTTTTAAAAGCATATAAATCTTTCTTGCGGCGCATATAGCTTCTGTTCTGGCACATATAGCTGTTGTTCCCGTGCATATAGTGACTGTTTAGGCACATATAGCATCTATTCCGACGCATATACCCTTTGTTCTGACACATATATCTTCTAGCACATATAGCTTATGTTCTAGTGCATATGGATTGTAACAAAAATACAGAATTCTGAGTCTGACGCCTTCTACAGACAAAATTCTTTTCCTTTTCCTGGATTTTTAAAAATGAAGCAATCCTAGGGTAGACACATCTGGATAAAATGAAGCAATCTAGGATAGTCACCACACAATAATCTTGCAGTTAAAATTGAACAAACTTGTTTTTAGTGAAGCAACATCTTCACTTAGATTAGATCATTATGATTTGGGTTTTAAAAAGAACATCTGCTTGCTTTGAATGTGGCAATAGGTCTATGCTCTCCCCTTAACTAGGTGATCAAAATACCAGACTTTCCTTTTTAATTTTCATGCAATTTTACTATTTCAATTGCATCCTTTAGAGAGCTTGCCATAGTGGGAAAAAGTACTCACCCTACGGGAATGACTCAAGTGGGTTCAAGCCTAAGCCAGGCTATTCCGCCCCACTATAAAATTTAAAACAAATCTGGGGAAACCCTCTTTTGCCGATAGTGTGCAAGATAACCATCCCCAAAGCCTTTGTTCTAAAGGTTGGGAGGTCTCCTAAGGGAGTTTATTATTTCCATACCAAACGGAAATCCTTACTACGAACCTAGTGTAGTGGCCAGCTGAAGATAGTTTCCGAACATTCTAATAATCACAGTGCAAGGGGAGGGAAGAATATTCCCCCAAGACACTCACCATATAACTGCCAAGGACCGTTTGCTCAGGGGATCCAGTATCAACTTCTGTAACTCTGAGTACGCGCCTAGAAAAGACAAAAACACGGGCACCCCTTTGGGGGTGACACGACTGTGTGAGTCGACGCAGTTCTAAGATGTGCGTTGTTGATTACTAGAATGACCTACTTGAGCATTTAAGAGTGATTCTGTCTGAATTGTCTTTCATGTGCAAAACCTATGAAAACATTTGTTGAAAAACATTTTCTTGATCAAACACTTCATGTTAGTATAGGGCTTTAAGAACAATTGTTTTCAAAAGTGTTTGTTGTGTCTTCCATTACATTAATTTAGATAAAGAGATCATCCAAAATGAACATGAAGAACAACAACTGAAATCACTCAAAAAAAATTCATACCATTGGTCCAATAACATTCCCAATACTTTTTCCCATGCTTAGAGATTGGAGATCAACAAAATTTCCCAAGAAATCAGTGTCTAAAAGGATCATAAAACCCAAGAAACCATTAGGATACAAGAAAACACTACAAAAGAGAAAATTCTTGTACAAAAGTCGACAAGTTTTGCTTCACTGCCGAGGATTTCTTCACAGATACCAAGATTTTGTTAGAGGATTCACTGATGAGTATGTTGTAGATCCCTTAGATTCTCGAGCTTATTATCAGAGATTAGCTCTATCACAATGGCATAATCATAACCAACCTCTTGAATTTGACAACATACCACAACCTTCTATAGAATATCCTTCACATCCTAATCAAATCCTTCAGTGATTTTGGAACCTTTCTTTAAAAATGAAGATCAAAACCTTTTAGAGTGCATCTCTCAAACAGCTTTCTATTTTTTGGTTCAACTTCCCCAACAGGATTCTAAAATCCTTCATCAATTGGAAGCCACAATCAATACATTAGGAGCATCCTTGATCATATCATAAGATTCTACATCTTATCAGATCATCATCATCGCACTTGTCAAAACCATGATCTAAGTCTAGAGGAAATTTTTAAAGTCATATGCCTATCTTCACAAGATCCCAATTCAATAAGTTGAATGACAAAATTCAACAAGAAGGTCATACTCAAAACATTCAAGAAGAGGGTGAAAGCAGCAATCCTCTTTACATCATGAATTGTAATCCACTTTTTGACAAAGATACAGATAACAAAGAAGAAAATCCATTTCATCAATACAAAGACATGAACAAAACACAGATAGATAGTGATGAGGAACAAGATGAGGAACGTCTTAGAGAGGTTGAACAAGATCCAAAATTCCATAAATCCATTGAAAAGATCTTGCAGCGAGATAAGGAAAAATATTTTCGTTATCTAGCTGAACAAGGGGCTAAATTACCTCATGACTTTAATACTGAAAATTTGAAACCTGAAGAGACACCCCTTTCTGATCTTAGTGCTTTGACCCAGCAAATCAAGGCACTTCAAGGACAAGTTAGAGAGTTACAAGGGGGAACAACCACAAAGAAATACACTCTGGAGGACATTTTTCCTTATCCTTTCGACCTAAGTCTTAACATGAAATGCCAAAATTTGATCGCTATAATGGGAAAACGGATCCAATTGATGATGTTAGAGACTTTAGAAACATGACATTGGAGTTTTCTCACAAAGACACTTACTTGATGCGATTATTTCCAAGGAGCCTTGGGGTACACTCTATGGAATGGCTATCTAAGATTACACCTCCCGTCAAGACATTTGAAGAATTGATCAACCTATTCATATCACAATATACCTACAACATACAACACCAAATCACCATGATAGACCTTTGCAAAGTTGCACAAAAACTTGGTGAATCTTTCATTACATTCCTTCAGAGATGGAGAAGAATGTTTGCCAGGTATCCACGTCCTGTTCCTGAAAAGGAAAAGATGGTTACTTTCATTAACAGTTTAAATTCAGAGATGAGCTATCATTTGAACTTACATTGTCCTTCTTCTTTTGAGAAAATGATTGAAGATGCCATAACCATTGAAAATGCTTTGATCAAAAGAGGAATAATCAAACATGACAAAGAAAATCCCAGCTCATCTAACCATCACAATAATCAAGACAAGTCCAAATTCTGGACTCGCAACAAAAACATGGTGAATGATGGTGTTGTTGATGCGAATCATGCCTCGACCAAGCCATTTATCCTTAGCACTACAAACACTCACAACAACAATGTCAATTCAATTGCAAATCACAGAAATAATCCTCCTCCTCTGAGGAACAATATAAATCAAAACTCTACTCCCAATCAAGGGACTTCCAACAACCAAGGTTACTGAGGACCCAATAACAATCACAATTCCTTAGGGAACACCTCGAATTCAAATCCACAAAGATTTTCATTCTTCTCTAATAGAAGAACTTTCACTCCATTGGGGAAATCTATAGAATCAACATTCAAAGAGTTGATGGCCAAAAATGTCATTACTTTGCGGTCTCAACGAAACTATGAACCCAGTGTAAAGCCTCCATCATGGAATGAGGCATACTATTGTGATTATCATCGGTGTAAAGGTCATCACACAAACAACTGCCAAGCCTTGAAGAATTCCATTCAAGACCTAATTGACAATGACATCATCACAATAGAAGGAAATCAACAAACCAACGCAGATCACCAAGCATTTTGCAACCCTTTGCCCAATTATCAAAAGGGTGAGCCTTCTGGAAAAAATGTGAATCATATCAATGATGATCATATAATCAATCATCTCTATGCAGACGACGAGCAGGTAAATGCCATTAAAGTCAACCAAAAGGTGGAATATAGAGAAGTCAATGCAACAACAAGAGCGCAAGCTAAAGTTGTCTTGAAAGGCACCTCTTCAAAATCCACTAAACCTCCACCTCAACATCAATATGATTTTGTCAACCAACTTCGGAAAACCCCCGCTCAAATTTCTATTCTAGAACTATTGAAGATTTCCCTAGCTCATAAGGAAATTCTTGAAAAAGCCCTCATTGAAACTAATGTATCCACTGATTTGGATGTGAACCACTTTCAAGCCATGGTAGGACACTTGTCCTCACCCACTTGCCTTACATTCTCTGAAAAAGATGACGTTTCCATAACTCATCCCCATAATTCATCATTGTACTTAGAAGTCATGGTTCACAAGTTTTGTATTAGATGAGTTCTAATAGATGGAGGTGCTAGTTTGAACATCTGTACCATGAAGTTGGTTAAAGCTTTAGGATTTTCTGAAGACTCCATTGATTTCAGATGAAAGATTACCATAAAAGCTTATGATGATGAAGAAAGAGAATCCAAGGGTCTAATCATGCTGCCAATCAGAGTGGGCCCTGTTATAAAGAATACTTTCTGTCAAGTACTGGACCGTGATCTTGCATATAACATCTTGTTGGGCTGTCCTTGGATCCATGACATGCAAGTTGTCCCATCAACCTATCATCAATGTCTTAAGTTTCCTTATGATGGACAGGAAATCACGATACCGGCGGATAATTCCAATATTCAAACTTGTGCCAACATAAAAGCTAGTCAAGATACTTTGGTCCCTAACAATCGAGAAGCTCATGCTAAGACTTCTCTAAAAATTGACACACAAATCAGTCAATTGACCAATAGTTTTGAAAAAAAAATGAAGTTCAAGGATCATGGAGTTGGAGAATACTCTCTTTGTCTTGCCAATTTACCTACATCACCTTGATCACATGGACAACCGTCTCTCAGGGAACATCAAATATCAGCAGCATCAACATCAAAGCAACCACCAATAGAGCCAATCACAAAATTTAATGGACAATTCATCAAAGAAGAATTCCCCATGAAAAATCTTGAAGATACAAAAATTCTAAACTAGCTCTATAAAGATGAAGATGAAGCAGAATTTAATGTCAAACTACCCACGGACAAATATGGAAAAGGGTACTCAATCATGTAGAAGATGGGCTATGATAAAGGTCCTATCAGAAAAAGGAAAGAAGGAGTAGTTGAACCTATTCACCTCCACGGACTTGCTGCCAAAGAGAAAACTGGATTAGGTTATGATACTCACTCCAAAGAAAGCACATCCAAACAACTACATGGCACTGTCTTCACATTACAAGAAGGCTCAGATTCATGAGAAGCATGTTTGGCAACAGTTCAAAACTTCTTGGATAACTATTCTGACACAAACTCTACTGAATATGAATGGGACACCATTTATAATGATGAATTCTGGAGGGACAAAGAGGTTGATGTAATACACCAGTACACCCCAACTCTAATTGAAGGTGAAGGGTCAGGGTCCCAACCACAAGAATTTGAACCACAAATCAACTATGATTCTAGTGATACTGAGTCAGATCTAAATGAACAAGATTATCATGAGGACAATATCATCATTGACCCACCTCATACCTCGGGTCCTACTAACGACTCCATTATGACCTTAACCATAGCTGATTTCACACAACCTGACGATCCAATACCTTTAATTTATCCTGATCTCATTGATTGGGATTCAACCGAACCTATCGACATACCCATGTTTCTAAGTGATGAAGCTATCATAAACTTCATCTCCGCAGATGATACAAATGATTTTTCCACCAGCGATTTTCAACATAGAGTTTTTGATCAGGAGAGTGTCAAGTCTCCTAGCTGCAAAAGTAAAAATAAAAAAGAAAGATCTAATGGTGAAAACCAGAATCTGGCAATATTAGATCAAACAAAAGATAAAATAAAGAGTGTATCAGATGGTGAAAACCTCTTTGAGGCACCAGACGATGGGAATCTTGACACTCTCCCGGAGCATTATCATGAGTGATCGCCTATTCTGATTGAGCCTACAAATGCAGTCAACCTTGAAACTTCAGACAAACCGAGGATCCTACAGTTGGCTGCATCAATGACAAAGAAAGAGATACTAGAGTTCATAGAATTCCTGAAAGCAAATCAAGTAAATTTTGCATGGTCTTACGCTGACATGCCTGGTCTTGACCCTAATCTTATCATGCATCACTTGTGTATCAAACCAGGGGCCAAGCCGGTGAAACAAAAACTCAAAAAGATGCACCCTCATGTTGTGTTATTGGTTAAAGAAGAATTGAGAAAACTCCTTGATGTGGGCTTCATAAGACCAATTGACTATGCAGAATGGATCTCCAACATTGTTCCTGTATCTAAGCTAGATAAAACTGTGAGAATATGCATAGATTTCAGAGATCTTAATAAAGCATGTCTTAAGGATGACTTCCCACTACCCAACATCAACACTATAGTGGATTTGACAGCTAGCCATGCCATGTATTCATTAATGGATGGTTTTTCTGGCTACAACCAAATCAAGATTACACCTGAAGACCAGGAGAAAACAACTTTCACATGCCCATGGGGAACCTACTGTTGGAACATCATGCCTTTTGGTTTGAAGAATGTTGGAGCTACTTATCAAAGAGCCATGACTACAATCTTTCATGACATGATGCATATCCTCATGGAAGATTATGTAGATGACATATTGGAAAAATCATACACCGGAGAAGGACATCTTGAAATATTGTCAAAAATATTTGCAAGATTATAGAAATTCAAAGTTTGCCTCAACCCTAAGAAATGTGTTTTTGGGGTCAAATCTAGAAAACTCTTGGGGTACATTGTTTCAGAAAAAGGAATTGAAGTAGACCCCGCAAAAGTACAAGCCATTATGGAAATGCCTCCACCAAAGAACATCAGTCAGTTAAGAGCACTACAGGGATGACTACAGTCTATATGAAGGTTCATTGCACAATTGGCCGACAAAAGTTTACCTTTCACACATCTACGGCATAAGAATGTTCCTTTCAGGTGGGATGACAAATGTGAATTGGTGTTTCAACAAATCAAACAGTATTTAATGACTCCACTAGTTCTTATACCACCAAATCCAAATAAACCACTAATCTTATACATTGCTGCAACAGAGACATCTCTACGGGCATTGCTAGCACAAGAAGACTCTACAGAAAAGGAACGTGCAATTTATTACATCAGTAGAACACTGACAAGTCATGAGCTCATTTAAACTTCTATCGAGAAATCTTGTCTAGCAGTAGTCTTTGCTTCACAAAAGTTTTGGCATTACATGTTAACCCATACAACCAATCTGGTTTCAAAGATTGATCCACTCAAGTACTTGTTAAGCAAAGCATCATTAACAGGAAGGTTAGAAAAGTGGATAATGATTTTGAGTGAGTTCGACATCCATTTTGTTGATCGCAAGGCAATCAAAGGACAAGCTATTGCTGATCAATTAGCTGAAGCACCACTACAAGCAGATCATCCCCTACACATTGAATTTCCAGATGTTGATGTCTTTACTGTAGAATCTAAACAACCATGGTCCTTATATTTTGATGGTTTTTTCACTCAACATGGATCGGGGGCAGGCATACTTTTCGTCACCCCTCAAGGACACACTATTCCTCGATCATATAGGCTGATGTTTCCATACACTAACAACATAGCCGAATATGAAGCATTGATCACTGGGCTCAAAATAGCACTGGAATGGAGAATTACAGAATTACAGGTGTATGGCAACTCACAGCTAGTCATTTGTCAGATCAATAATGACTATTAGACCAAAGATGACAAACTATTGCCTTATAAAAAGATGGTGGATGACTTCAAGAAATACTTTGTGGACATCAAATTCACACAAATTCCAAGGATTGATAATAAAACAGCTGACGCCATGGCTACGATCGTATCATTGTTACAACTCCCAGAAACTCAGGCTCGTTATGAATTTCTAGTGGAACAATCATTTACACCTGCTTATGATACCCCTGAAAGCCAAATCATTTGCCACTTGGTAGGATCCGATTCACCCTGGTACGAAAAAATTTATGCCTACCTCAAAGACGATATATTACCACCTGATCTATCCCGTAATCAGAAACGCAATTTTATCTGCCAATCCGCTCGCTACACTCTTATCGCTGACACCCTTTATCACCGTGGTCTTGATGGTACTTTACTTCGATGTCTTGAACGTGAAGAATCTAACAAAGCTTTACAAGAAGTTCATGGTGGCATCTGTGGTACTCATTCGAGTGGACTGACCTTATTGAAGAAATTGATTAGAATGGGTTATTACTGGCCTACAATGGAAAGGGAATCATTCACTTTAATGAAAACATGCTCAAAATGTCAGATTCATGGGAATCTTATTCATGCTCCTGCACAGGAACTTCAACCATTCACGCCAACTTGGCCATTTTCTCAATGGGGGTTAGATCTAGTGGGCAAGATTCATCCTTCTTCATCAAACGGACATAAGTTCATCATCACAGCTATAGAGTATTTCACCAAGTGGATTGAGGCAGTCCCTCTTACTAAAGTAACTGGCAAACAAATATCAGCATTCATACTCAACTATATTATTTGTCGGTATGGCATTCCCCACTCCATTATTACAGATAATGGACGTTCGTTCAAAAATCAAGATGTTGATGAACTTTGCAAGAGATTTCACATTCAGCATAGATATTCAACACCTTACTATCCACAAGGGAATGGTCAAGCAGAAGCCTCAAATAAAACAATATTAAAAATCTTGAAAAAGACTGTGAATGATTCAGGGAAGGATTGGCATGTTCAACTCAATCCTTCCTTATGGGCCTACCAAACCAGTGTTCACACGCCAACAGGAGCAACACCATTCGCTCTTGTCTATGGAGCAGAGGCCATATTACCTTTAGAAGTTGAGATTCTCTCACTCAGAGTATCATTGAAAGGTCTTACAACAGATGATGAATACAGAGTTTCCCGACTTCAAGAGCTTGAACTTCTAGATGAGAAGAGACAAAGAGGAGTTGATCATTTGAAAGCTTATCAACAGATGATGTCTCATAGCTATAATCACAAAGTAAAACCACGTACCTTTCAAGTGGGTGATCTTGTTCTAAAAGAAAACCCACGCAATCAGTAAGACAAAGAGAAGAAAGGAAAGTTTGAACCAAACTGGCTAGGTCCTTATGTGGTTATCATAGTCTATGGTTCAGGAGCCTACAAGCTATCAACACCAGAAGGGGACCTATTTGATGAACCAATCAACAGCATGCACCTAAAGAAGTATTATGTCTAAAGCAGTTATCAAAAATCAGAAAAAGTCCTAAAAAATACAAAAAAGATTAGAAAAAGTCCTGAAAAAAATACAAAAAAAAATAAATTAGAAAATTCCTAAAGAAATAAAAATCAGAAAGTCCTTAAAAATCCAAAAAAAATCAGAAAAGTCCTGAAGAAATCCAAAAAAATCAGAAAAAGTCCTGAAAAAATCCAAAAAAATCAGAAAAAGTCCTGAAAAAATGGTTACCCTGGTGAAAACCTGGCAAACAGGCATCTTGGTAGTGCAAATAAAAAATAAAAAAATAAAAAAATTCATAGGGTGAAAACTTGGCAAATAGGCAGTCTATTGACAAGAAAAATGCAATAAAAACAAATAGTGAAAATCTGGCAAACAGACACTATTTGTAACTCTCCATCTATTAGTTCATGTTCGGCACTTAACTTTTCAGTCTTCATTTTCATGCATCTTTTCCATCATCTTAGGGTCACACCAGCACCATGCTATCATCATTTGCCTTGAGCGATAATGCCTTACCATGGCTTGATTTTTGTACATATTCCTTTCAACAAGTTGCGTCAATACCGAGGGCAAAAGATACTGGGGGCAATTAACTTTCAGATTTTACCAAAACAGTGAGACCAATACATCAAAACCAATCACGAAAGAAAAACAACCAAATCAAACTAAAACATCCAATCATTGATCCACATCACAGTAGATTTCAGTTGTGTACCTTATCATGACTCATATTTGGATGATCTCTAATCTGAATAATGTTTGGAATCACAACATTTCATTTTTGAAACAATGTTTGTTTAATTTTTGATATCATTTCTCTGGAGCACACTCAATGATGTACTGAACTAGAGTGGCAAGGAAAGAAGATGATTTTTCTTTGTCTGTTGTCTGGAGGTTAATCATTTATCTGTTGCAAATATGTCATGAGACGTGATGATTGAAAGTTTATCATTGATGATAGTTCCAAATTTGCATCAGATGGTGGTTAGTCTTTGTCTGTTTATGCAAGAAATGCTCAGGTCATCTCGGTTCAATTATACCTAGGTGCTTGTGTTCACTTGCTATATCAAAAATCATGAAAGTTGTACTGAGGTCATCATTGGTGCTAATTTCCCCTCTGATGCTTGTACATACTTCCAACATTTTAAAAGTGCTCTATGATGATTCCAGAAAATATATCAATAAGCTCAACAAAAAGGTCAGCTTCATTTAGTTGCATTTCATTTTAGGTCATTGTACATAACTGCATATTGGATTTGCATCAAGAGTTTTTGAAAGGCCAATGGTTGTCATGCTTCTTTGGACTATTTGTGGAGGAAAATACAAACATTTGTGTCATTATCATTTCATCATCATTTCAGTATCATTATCATTTCATTATCTTTTCATTTTTATTATCATTTCATCATCATTTCATTAGCCTTTCATTAATTGCATTTTCATTATAATTTCATATTAGTTTCATATCATCCATTATCATTTCATCATTTCATGTTAGTTGCATTTTCATTATCATTTCATCTTAGTTCTATTATCATTTCGCCATTTCATTCACATTATCATCTTATCATTGCATTTGCATTATCATCTTATCATTTCATTATCATTCATTACATTTATCATCCATTATCATCATCATCCATTATTGTTTTATCATCATTTCATTTACATTTCATTTTCATATTCATTATCATTTCATCATCATAACCATTTGCATAACCTTTCACTATCATTTTCATTTCATATCCATATCATTTCATTATCATATCATTTATCATTTAACATTATCATACCATTTATCATTTAGTATTACATTATCATTATCATTTAGTATTACATTACCATTATCATCTTATCATTGTATTTTCATTATCATTTTTATTATCATCATCATTAGCATTATCATCTTATCATTGCATTTTCATTATCATTTCATTTTCATTATCATTATTATATCATTATCATTATTATTTCATTATCATTTCATTCATTATCATTACATTGTCATCATTTCATTTCATTATCATTCATTGCACCATCATTTATTTTATCATTTCATTCATTACCATCTCGGTATCATTATCATTTCATTTCATCATTATCACATCATTATTATTCATATCGTTATCATTTTTTTTTAAAACATATCATTTCACTATCATTATCATTTATTTCATCATTGCATCTCATTTTATTATCATTATCATCATTTTTCATCTCAGTATCATTATTTCATCATATCATTTCATTATCATTATAATTTCATTTATCTGTTCATTCTAATTACAAATCATGATATTTTCATCACATATCATTTTATCATATATCTCTTCATATCATTTTACATCATGTAATACCATTTCATCATACAAAATTCATAATGCATATCATGAACACAACATTCATTTTTTTTACATCATATTATCATCCTTTACTTGCATTGAAAAATCCAAAAATAACCATTCTATACATACATTCGTCCACCTGCATGACATCATTAGTACACATTATCAAATCATTATCATCATCATACTAACATTATAATCGAATCATCCTGCATATCATGATCATAACACATAGAAATAAATGCATATCATATCATCATATCATAAATGCATATCACATCATCATATCATAAGTGCACAAAACATAATCCAAAATAATCATCGCCGCTGCATATCATCGCTCATCAAAAATGATACAAATGTCCACATGTCCAATGAAACTAAAATGTCCAAAGCAACATACATTAGATGAGATCAAAAATGGTATACATGCTCCAAAAAAAAGATGAGCATCACATATCTAGCTAGTCGATGCCCCTGATGGAGCTGGTCCGGAAGGAGGTGGCCTGCCACTGGTACCTGTGTCTGGGTCCTGCTGAGGTCCTGTCACTCCCCTGCTCTGCGTGTGTGTCTGTGATCTACTCTTGGTCCTACTATGGGACCACGAGTATGGCTCTCTGTGATCTGGAGGACGTAGCTCCTCGTATCTCACTCTGTAATACTCAGCCTCCTATGCCATCTCCATGCCCTCTACAATGGCATCCTATAGTGACACACTCTCTACAGTGCCCATCAGTCTCTGAGCCACGCCCTCAGCCTCTACTGCCCTCTATCTGAATGCATCTCTCTTTGCAATCACCTAAGCTAACTATGGGGCTGGGGCAGGTGCCTGTGCCAGCTGAGCCTGTAACTGCACAATGAATCCCTGAGCCTATGACAACTGACTCTGCAACTATCCCTACTACCCCTGTAATGTTTGCACCTGGGTCTGAAGCGCGGCTATCTGTCCCTGTTGAGAGGAGGATGCCATACGGATCACTGTCTGTCGCCCTATCCCTGTCCTCGGTCGTCGCATGATCTGGACACCCCTCAGAATATCCAGCCTCGACCTCCCCAACACCTGTCCCTCCTCCCCACCATCATCTCCATCATCATCATCGGAGCTCTCCTCCTCATCCCCGCTCTCCACCTCCTCTCCTCCAACTGCTCCCTGCTCACCGCCGGCCACATCCTCCTGTCTCATTGCCCCTAGCTATGGTGCTACCAGAATAGGTACTGGCTCATCTGGACTGGTAAACCGAGAAAAAGGATGCATGTGAAAATATGCAGAGTACTCATCAGACATGCCCGCATCCACAGCGTCTTGTCTGTCAACCCATACCTTAGGTGCCAAGGACTGAAATTCTGTATACGCTATCTGATATGAAATACATGGCCCCCATCCAGCCTCATCTCTGCTCCGGGCATAGTGTGCAACCCCCTACAACATCCCCTGTGTGAATCCAAACTGTCTCTAGACCCGCAATGCCAAAAACCTCTCCAAAATGAAGGGAGTCCTGCCTATCAAAAACTAAGGGATGCATACATACGACATCTCTATATCATCAGTAGCCCACGACTCGCAATCAAGATACGATTGCCATACAACTATATCCATGTCATCCAGTAGTCGCCTCTAGTAATCTACCTTGCCCAGCTTGGGCTGGGTAAGGAACATAGCATGCATATAGATATAAGGCCTACCTAGTGGCCTAAATCTGGGGTACGCCGGTCTCATCACAGCATAATGTTCCCACGCCCAGATCTGCAGCAACGTCACACCACAAGACAAACTTGAGGAACCTCTGTATACTACCTGATGCAAATCATTATAAAGATGTGCTAGCATGCAGCTCCCCCATGCATATCTCTGCAGTTGTAGTAGCATCTGCTCCAAAATCTTGCCCCATCCCACTGATAATCCCTTTGTCCGGTGATCCGGACAAAGGAGACCTCCAATAAATGCACCAAAAACTACAGGCAAGGCCGAATATCCTCGAAAATCAGCCCACGGTACCCAATACCCAGAAATCTATGCATCTTCGTACACTCTCCTCAAAGCATTTGTACCCCCGAGCTCCTTGTGATCATAATACACAAGGGCTCCAACCACTGGGATACCTAATATCCTATACACATCCTCAGGAGTCACTGTCACCTCACCAGTCGGCATATGAAAGGTGTTGTGCTCCGAGTGCCATCGCTCTGCCAGTGTTGTCAACAAACCTCTGTTGACCTGAATCGGCGACATCGCCAACAAGGATCTTAGACCACATGTATCTATCAAGGCTATATTAGCAGGTGTCAACTCAAGAATCCTATTCCATCCTGCCGAATGTCACTCTCTAATCTAGAGGTTTTTGAAAACCTCCTATTTTCATCACAAGGATAATTTATCAGAATCATATCAATCATTCAAACAACATCAATTAGACTCATATCTATCAGTGATCTATATCAAGTGACCTCTATCAGTGACCTCTATCAGTGACCTATATCAGTAATCTATATCAAATGACCCATATCAATGACTCATATCAATGCATCATATCACTCGACTCATATCACACAATCAATCCTATCAGGCAAACCAACACATGATCTATCTATCTGGATATCATATCAATCTGTTCTACCATCAATTACTATTTGTTTTCTATCGCAGAAAGAAAATTTATCAGAAGTCATATCAACCATCTACTCTTTGTTTTCTACTCTCAGAAGCAAAGTTATCAGTTCAATTACTCTTTCTTTTCTACTCTATGAAGCAAAGTTATCAATCAATCAATCAGATTATTCTATCATTTCTATCCATATTAGCATGATGACATGACAATTTTCCTATCTATTGACTAAGGAAGCAATATTCATCATCATTTTCACATTCCTATCATCAAAACATCAATTTTGCCTATTTTTCCATATGCGCCATTCTTTTCACAGGATGCGCTAAATCCCGTATGCGCCATTGTTTTCACCAAAAGTGCTCAAATAGACCTCCTATGCGTGTTTTCCTGTATGCGCAACTTTAATCATCCTAAGCGCTGTTCTTTTCACTGGATGTGCATTTTTCTCTATGCGCCACTGTTTACCCTAAAAGCGCTTTACTCCTAAAATTTTCTATCATTCCCTATATGCGCATTTGTTTTCACTCTATGTGCTAAACTGGTTTTAAAATAACAATTTCAAACTAATGCTATATGCACGTCTTTTTTTACCCTAAGTGCGTCTAAATTTTTTTAAAGCGCCTAAACTATCCTAGATGCGTGCAAATGGCATTTTCAAAAACAAAATTCGTGGAAAACATAAAATTTTGATGCAACAACATAAAAATTTGAAAGCATAGGAGGATAGATTGACTCATCGATGGTCCGTACACTTCTAGCCTCTGATATCGGCGAGATCTCTCGAATCGGTGGCGATGATAAGGAATCTCCATGTTGCGATGTCACTCTCAGAGCTACAGTATTCACTAAAGTCAAAAGTGCAAATGACTTGTCTTTTTTACCTTTTTACCTTTTAAAGGTCAAACCAAGGGTAAGTTGCAACCTTCTTGACTGTATTTTTTAAATTGAGGCATTCTTCTCATCATTTATCACGAGCTAAATCACTCTCTCTCATTCATAATTTATCTCCCAAGGGGGCATCATCAACAGTAACATCAATATCAAAAACGCATCAAGGGTAAAAATCTTATTTTCTTTGAAACAATGTGTTTCACACATCACTTCAAAGAGGGGCAAAATGTATACGTCTAAAAATGGTCATGATTAAGCTTGTTCATTAATTAAATATGAATTATTTAATTAATTCCCCTAAAGTCATCTACATATAAATAAATTTAATTATTTATTTATATTGTTCATTTTCTAAATTCTTCTACCTTAATTAAATAAATAATTTTATTTAATTATTGGCATTTCCCACATTCCTCTTAATTAAATTAAATAAATACGATTATTTAGTTTAATTATCATCTTATTCTAAAGTTTGAATATTTTTGAATATTCAAATAATGGAATATTCTCCATCCCATATTCAATTTAAATATTAAATATTTTATTTAATATTTTCCTCACCCTAATTTCATTTCTAAGAACATAATTAAATAATTTATTTAATTATGTGAGTTTCCATTTTCTTCTTCACTTCCAAATTAAATAAATATATTTAATTTAATTTCTAACTCACGCTAAACTCACCCTTCCAAATTCTCAACTCATCCTTCGAAATGGAAGTTTCCCTTTGAAACTCAATGACGAAAATTGAAAGAAAAGGGAAACCTTCCATTCTTCTCTCCACTTTCGAAAATCTGCCACCGTCCATTCGAACAAGCTTAATCCGGACCATCGATCGAATCATCCAATCGAATCCTCTCAAGAACTCTATAAATTCCGGCGCGAATCCAAGCCTTGGTTAATCATCCACACTTACACACTACGCACGCATACACTTAAGCATTCATATGCATTTACACAGCCATACTTTCAATCAGCTTATGCATTCATATCATTTTCAGCATCACAACCATACTTTCGTTTTAGCATAGCTTTTGCATATGACAACATTTGCATTTTAAAATCTCGTTCTTTAGCTGTCCTTTTGTTGAGCTCGATCTGCTGATCTGAGAGCTATTCGAAACCAACAAAACGCTGGAGTTAGAGGAAGATAAGACAATTTCTGAAAGCTGCTGTCATAGTTTGCATATTTCTGTTTCTTTTTCAGCTTCTTTGATTTAATGTCTTATTAATATGTGTTTGAATTTAATTTAAATTGATCCTATATTTCATACACACAACCATCAACACCCTTAAGATGATAGATTTTTCCATCTGTTCTCTTACTAGTAGCAATCACAGTTCTACACCCTTTCCAAATCTCACATGCTTCATCCTTAAACACAAGATTATACCCTTTTCTACACATTTATTTGACACTCAAGATATTATGCCTTAATCCCACATAGTAAATATTGTCAGTATTATGCTTACCATCAAAACTTATTGAACCTATTCCATAAATCTTAGCTCCTGAATCATCTCCAAATTTAACTAATCCTCCATCACACTTTTCAAGTTTAAAAAACTTACTTTTGTCTCTGGTCATATGATTAGAGCATCCACTATCAAAAACCCAATAATTCTTATCCTCTTTGACATGAAAAGAAGATACCATAGTACCTTCAACTTTATCCTTTAACTCTGAAACACTTTCCTTCACATAACTTTCAGGGTTAGTAGAACCAAATTCTTCTTTTATAGCAAAAAACAAGCATTCATCATCATCAAAATCTCCATAATTAGATTCATCATCAGAAATACTAGCATCTTCTCTCACATAGTAAGCTTTCTTAATCATTTTTCCTTTATTTTCCTTGTTCCTAGTGTTGAGAGCTCTTTTTGGAAATCTTGAAGCATAATGACTTATATCACCACAACTAAAACATTTGAAAGGTAATTTACCTTTTTACTTACCAGTGCCCTTTTTCATCTTCCTCACAAAGTTAGCTTCCAAATCATCAAGGTATTTTTCACTTGAATCTTCAATCTTCTTTGATTTACCAACCTTGAAAGATATCTCAGCTTTTGTACCTTTCTTCAATTTTCTCATTTCAAATACAGTTAGAGTACCAATCAACTGATCTCTAGAATAATTGTCAAAATCAATGGTTTCCTCAATAGCAAATACCTTTTCACTGTAGCATTCTGGAAGTGATCTGATAACTTTCTTCACTACTTTAGATTCTTTAACTATTACACCAAGACCTCTCATAGCACTTACCAACTCATCAACTCTCTGTATGTAGCCTTTAATTGTTTCATCTTCAAACATATGCATCATTTCAAACTATGCCTTCAAGTTTTGCAACTTTTCTTGTTTGAACTTTACATCTCCTTCATAAATGCTTTCTAGCTTATCCCAAATTTCTTTAGCAGATTTCAAACTCATAACTTTAACTAATTTAGTATTTAAAATACTATTCACAATAATGAATCTTTCCTTAGCATTGATCTCATGCGCCTTGATTTATGCATTTGTACTTGAACCATTCAAAGGTTGAGTGTATGTAGTCTAATAAGCCTTCTCAATCTCATATCCTTGAGAAGACATATATCCTTCCACATTTGTCTTCAAAAATGCATAATTTGAGCCATCGAATCTAGGATATTCCAAAGAAATCTTGTTCGCCATCCCAGATCTACCTTAAGCGGTTAAGCTCTTCTCCAAGGAACCTTGCTTTGATACCAATTGTTGAAATGAACAAGACAACTAAGAGGGGGGGTGAATTAGTTGTAGAAAAATAAACCTTCAAAATCCTCTACAATAATAAGATCCACATGTGTTCATTAAACCCTTATTCTATTAGTATGATTGAACATGGAATGCACATAACAAAATCTGAAATCAAAACACCATACAAAAGGGAACACCATATTTACATGGAAAACCCAATGAGGGAAAAACCACGGTGAGGATTAGCTCACAATATAAGTAATTGCAAATTTGGTACAAGGGCTCACAACTAAAGCTCACTTCCATAGAAAGAAATACAAGAAGATAAAAGAAGAATGTTACACAAATAATACTTCTCAATGCAACAAGGAAATCCACCACAATGCTCGCACACTTTCACAATCTTTCTTGAATGATTTTGGATGCCTTCAGCCCACTTCTTTCAGGAACCCTAACACTGAAATTCATACTGCTTTGCTTAAACTCACATCACACACTTCACTCACATTGATCTTACATCTATATTGCTTCAAATTTCATTCATTCCTTAACTCAAAACAACACCACACTTATTTATATCATCCTTAACCTCAAAAACTTTGAAACCATTGAAGAAGGTCGACAACTAGTTGTTATACACACAAATCCAAAATAGGTTGGGACCTAAACATTCTTGTAGTGGATAGGAATGAAGGAAACCTACAAAAATATTTAAATATGATCCAAATAGATCCAAAAAAACCTCAATGCACTTCACAAGCCTCACATTTATTGTTAAACACAAGGTTGGCCAACACTCGATCAAAACACTATAAACATTAAGTACACACTTTATCAAATCAATCCATAAGCTAAAAGTTTTAGACAACAAAAACTACTTGAACATGATCAAGAGTAACTCACGAACTACTTGAGATTCATCAAACACTTCATCTAAACCTACATCATTCAAATACTCCAACTTAGGACAACTGGTAACCCTTACTTGCATACTGATAAATGAAACTCACTCTGTATTGCACCAAATGAAGTAAAACCTTGAATACAAAAAATACAAGCATTATGAGAAACTTCCCAAATCTCCACAAACTGAAGCCAAAAAATGGAGAAATTTGAAGCAAATACATTTCTCCTAGGCCATAGAAAACATCACTAAATAACCGGTTCACATACTAGTGAAAATATCTCGCATTGTACAATGATCTAGAAACCCAAATTCTAAATATAGCAACCTCTGAAAACCTTGAATAATTTGTAAGATCCACATAGGCATAGCATCAACATAGAAGAAAAATGGAGCACAATATCGGGGCCCACTATGAACACTTGCAGAACATAGTTTACTTTGTTTATCATTTTTCTCAATATCCTTGACATCTTCAACCCATAGTTGACATCAATGACAACACCAGTTAGTAGACTTCTTATTGACATCAATGAAAACACCTTCAGTCTTGCAACAATACCATCAAGGATATCATCAAGTAAATACTATTAGAAAAATAATTAATCATGTCTCCCTAATTTTAATTATAGTGATCAATACCTTTGTATAATTTTTCAAACAAGCCTTGTAATTAATATTTCCTACTTAATTCATTTCTTGTTGTTCTATTAATAATATTGTATTACCTTCTGAAAGAAAAGACTATAAGCTCCTAGTTTAAACAACCGCAAGGGTTAAATCAAATATGTGACTTATAACTATCCAAGTCATACCAAAGCTTGATCATGATTCAAGAAATAGTTCAAAAAGATTGAAATGAATTCCCTTGAGTAAAAGAAACTATATACCTTAGTTCTCATAATCATAAGTTCAAAGGTCATAAATCACTCATTTATCCATGCAATCACAATATAATCTTAAGTAAAAGGATAAATCTCTTACACAACACCCATCACTTAGTGGACTAATTTGGATAGCGTATAAGTGATTAACAATATATTATTATCTCACATAGTGAATATTAATAGCATGGTTTTAGCATCTCACCTAGTGGATCCTATTTCTCATTTGGGCATAGGTAGGGAGGATACAACCAAGGTCATAGAGTTTGAATTTTCTCTCTTTTTTTCTCCCAATTTTATTTCCTCTAAAAACTTCAAGGCTTTTTCATCAACCCATTTGTGAATATCTATCATGAATTACAAACCATGACACTGTATCTCTTTTAGGAATATTGTGAAGTAGTTCACATCACATGTGTATCCTTCAAGGCATTTGCAACTATGACATTGAACAAAACTCCCAACATCTCTGTGGCCTCTCTAAAATTTGTCTATATTTTATACTCTAATTTAGTTTATAACCTATGGAAGCTCTCATAGTGGTGCAATCAGGGACAATGTGGGAACTGGTGGTAGAATTTGTCTTCACACCCACCAATTAATTTTGTTTGAAATTTTCTAAAGCTTTTTTAACAAATCCATTGTATGCATATCTTGCAATCTTTGTATTCTATGAGATCATCTTTCTTTTAGTGATTTCATCAGTATCTTGGGGATCTTCATGCTCTCACTCTAACCACACTAAAAATACCACTTTCAACACTTAGGTGCCTCCCAACAACTACACCAAGCTCTGGATAACTCTCCTCTTTACTTATCCTCATGTTTCATTCCATTCTGACATGATTCCTCCTTCCTCCTCACACCCCTCTCTCCCCATCCTCTTCCAACTCTTTTTTTTTATCGCCCCTCCTTCCGCTCACATTTATATACTCCCTCTGTTCCACATTATTTTGTATATTATCCTCTATTTTCTCTACCTTCAAATTGCTCTCAAAATCATCAATAATTTTCCTTCCCTCTCCCATGCACTATTACTTCCCTTCTATCACACTTTTCCAAGAGGAAAACCTTGAATCCATAGAATAAGTGTAGCATGGGTTTATAGACTCCAAGTGCCATTTTTTTCTCAATGTGACTTGACAATTTTGGGCAATCAAGGGATTGTAATGCCATATCACTTTAATGCTATGATTGTAACTATCTAGTCACATTGCCTACATTCTCATACCTATGATTGAATACATTGATGGATGGTCATTTTATTCTCTCTTTTCATTAATTTATTTTCCATGGTGTCTATACTTCTCATTTAATTTGTCCTTAGCATCTTTTTTATCTGATAACATCATATTATTTTTTCTAGCATGACACCCATACTCGTGCCATTACTCACCTTGATTACCATTTGATATTATTTGACTTCATGAGATGTGATAGAAAGCTATAAATCTACCATCATTAAAATCCTCAAATACTCCACAATATTACATTCAAGCTATCATATTAAATATATTTTTTATTACACCCCAAGTGATATTACCTATTTACTATTACCTTATTTGGTTAAATTGCTTGAATATATGAATGTGTTTAATGAATCTTGAATTGAAATACGATGAATGAATGATTTATGCAATTTGATATTTTATAATGATTCTAACTATGAAATGTATGATGCATATGATTATGTTGTGATCAGCTAACTATTGTTATGATGTGCTAAGTTGAGTGCAGGAATAGGTTTGAACCTTTGGAAGAGAGGGGAAGTATCACTTAGGAGAATAACTTGGTTTGGTAACCCTTAATGAGCCTAACTGAGCATTCACAAACTCACACCCTAGTTGGTCTATGTTGAGTCTAGTCAGTTTTGGGAAAAGGTAAGTAATCTTTGGTTTAGATGTGAATGTTGTGATTGAGGAATGCGATTAAGTCTTATTGTCATGTGAAAGGCCTTCCTTTTGTGTTTATTGTGGTATCAATGAGATATATGCATAAAATGTCTATAAATGTATGTATATTCATGTGCCAATAGTAGACTCATACATGTGAGTGAATACGTACATGAGTGTACGTAGGTAGATGTACCTATGCATGCTCATGGATGGATTACCCATATGCATGAGAATACCAATTAGACTAATGTGACATATATATGTATATGTATATATACAGTTCATGTATATATGTTAATCGATGGTTGTCAGTATGAGTGTTTTTATAAAGATATTGAAATAATACTATGTATATGTATATATATAGTATATATATATATATAAAGTAATATAGTTACATATATATTAATATATATTTGTATAATATATATACTTAATGTTATTCTTTATATATTTGTATATGCTTGATAAATGGAAATCAATGTATTTGACAACCTTGTGATTTAAATATACATTAATATATATATACATATATAATATATATTAAATATATATAATATATAAAATATATATATTATATATGTTCAAATCATTTATGATATTTATAAAGTGCAATACATAGCGTTGTAGCTTATGTTTGCAAATAATTTTAAATAAAGCATAAAGCACTGGCTTATAAAGGTGTGGCAAGTGAAACCTATGCATTAAGTAAATTAGCAACCAAGTCAAGAAGATAAGAGGCACATATGATTCATGATTAAATAAATGGGGATTTAAACAAATGTGGAAGAAGTCTAAACTTCGCTATTCTCATGGGTGCCAACTTCGAAGAGAATGTGATGCATAAGAAGTATGTGAGCTATGCATAAGCTCAATAAAGAAATGTTCAAACCTTGAGACTCATTCAACTATAAACCTGGTAGAAGCATGAGGAGGAATTCAATTAAGGAAACTTGTTTTTAAGATTGTTGTTCATTTGACTCAATAAAAGAGTCTTGTTGTCTCTTATAACAAGTCGACTTAGCCATTTAAATGGAGAGGACTGTTATGTGTTGCAAACCTTTAAGTTATTTTGATGATTCATTACATGAGGATAGAAAGGTGACATGAATATTAATTTTTCTGTAGCTTTTGGTTTCTCACAATTTAGTATTAACTTATCAATCTGATTATCTTGTTGTTATTCTATTGTGATTTCTGAGTTAGTGAGTTGAGAGCTTGTGAGTTTGAGAGTAGTCTGCTATTTTGTATTTGTGAATGTTGAGAGAATTAGTGAGAAGTTAGAAGAGGGAAATTAAGTTGATCTTGGAGGAAGTATCAAGCGAGCTTGAGGAATAGAGCTAGGAAGGAAGTTGAATCAATTGGAGAATTATACAGGCATGCTAGTTTCTATACCTTTTTCATTTATGTTGGAAAGGTTAAATAGTTTTCTTACTATGTTGGAAAAGAATGGTTTTGAATGTGTTGTTATGCTTGTACAATGATTGCATGTTTCTTGGTTGTTCATTATGTTGTAGAACCTATCTTATTGGTTTATATTTGTATACCCTATATATGGTATTTTCTATGAATGCAATGTATTTAGACTATACATAGTTGTCATTGCTATATGTAGGATGTCTATACTAAACATATGTAGCATAAAGTAAGAAGTTCCTAGAATCACTTTGGTAGTAAAGTCATTTTGATTTTGATTTATTAAGTGGGTTATTCCTATGATTTTTCTGATCCATGGGAAGGGGGGTAACCTAGATATAGAGTATGAATGGTCATAAAATAAAATAGATCTAGGAAGGTGGGTGAGCATGTGATGTCCACTCTAAATTTTGGGTGATGACTACTTTATCCAAAGTAGTGTTTAAGTAGCCACTTTTTACACTATCAGTTCACTGTGATCAAGGTTTACCTACTAGGCAAGGAATATTCATACATGTAAGTTGCAACCACTACATGTTAGTTCTAGTTATGTAGGACACAACACCATACTCAGAAAAGGCTAGTATTATGAGGTTACCAAACCAATCTCTTTGTAGAAGGGTAGGGCCATCTTACCAATTAGGTAGATGTGCAGGGGATTGTAGTAAGTCTATGGTTGGCAGAAAAGCACTTGAGTGATGCTTCTCCTCATTAGTTGGTGGCCAAGATTTGAGGGGGACTACCTGGACCATTTGTACTTTATATATTTTGTAAGTTTTTTTAAGCTATGTAAATTTGTATCCATCTCTATGGGAATTGTAAATATAAAATGTCATATGGAAATTATGTATCATCATTACTTATATTAATGAAAGGAATTATTTTGTATGTAATGGGAAAGTTTGAAATATGCTTCAAATGTGAATTTATTATTTAAAGGAAAATTACTATTCACTTGTGGGTAAAACATAGGAAAACTACTATGTAGAACAATGGCATGTTACATTTTCTATTACAGGTCATGCTTATGTTTGAATAGAAATCCAAATCAATTAATTTTACAACATATCATATAAAATAGAGTAAGATGAGGCATTTTCTGGATGTAATATAATTTATTATTGCTTTTGATTTTATTTATTATAGTCACACTCTATTGAAGGTTATCATTGAATGTTGAACTGGGAATTTTCATTGAATTATCCTTACATTCATTTTCAACATTCAATATTATTCACATTAACCAATCAAAGACTCTGACCCTTCTTATTTTTAGTGCAAATATATCAACACCAACTATAATGCTCGAGTTATAAATATAATGGTGTCATTTTGTTTCCATAGTGGAACTGATGCACATGAATAATGCCTCCATATGGTTGATCTAGGCGAATTAATCCTTCCCATAAAACTTAAAATACCTCTACTTTTGGCATCAAGTTGTAGGCTTTCAAATTAGTGGCAACAAAAGGCCATGACTATGTTATATTTGGAATTTCATTGGGTTGTGTATTAGTGGCTTATGGTTTATTTGGTGAATTTAGTTACAATTTCAATATTTGTTTGAGACTCAAATTGAGCTCATTTATTCAATGATTGATGTTTTTCATATCATCTTGAATTGTGATCAAGTTATACTCAACATATCTCTTTTTGATCTATTAAAGAAAACCCTAGAATAGATCTCCTGATTCTTATGAATTTCTTGCTTAACATCCTCTTTGTAAGTATTTTTTCTTAACATCCTACTTTGTGGCCTCATCATGATTCCTCTATAATATTTTGATAATTTTTTATTCATAAAATCCAAGTAATCTTGTGATTGTAATCATAGTATAGGTTAAATACACCAGATCCTAATGAATTTAAGACATATCTAACCCTCTAAGCTATGATCCCAATGAGATGTTTGAAAGCTTCAAAAATAAGAAACCATTAAACTAAGCATGAAATAAACATGAAAGCTTAAAAGAAAACTATTCTAATAATCCAAACCTTATCCCATTGGGGGAGTGGTGTCGTATTGATATGGAATAACAACCCTTTCCCAATACCTTCAATGAAATGAGCATTTAACCAAACTCCATTGTTGAAAACTAAGCGAAATTTGATAAAACAATGCTATGGGTGGGTGAAAAGGATGAAAAATCTTGATAATGGTGCAAGTATGAATAGAGATAGTATTCAAATGGTAAGCATAACTTTTCTTTGATGGAAGTGGATCCATTTCTCTCCAAATGGTGAAGCATTTATAGGAGAGCAAATGAAGAATCAAGGGTTGAGATCAATTTAATCAATAAATGGTAATATTGAATTAAGGGTGAAGGCATGGATCAAGGATTCTCATCAATGGATGAGAATCAAAGATCACATGGATAAAAGAAAGAATCAAGGGCTCACAATGATTCAAACAAACACACTTTGTAACAACTTTGAAAGTTCATTACAGAGTTTGTTTGAAAATAATTATTCCCTTTTTGGGGCAAAATAGAAGAATATTCCCTATGCAAGTGGATGGGTGAGGAAAATTAGCAATTAGTAATTAAAACTAAGTTTTAATTGTGCAAGATGGGGAATAATAGGATGCTCATTAAATAATTAGTTTATTTAATGAAAAGGGGATGTAAATGACATTTAATTCAATAATTTAGGATTATTCAATTAAATAGAAGACATTAGGGGGTTTAAATTAAATAATTTGATTTATTCAATTAAACAGGATGAGAGGTGAAGGTGAAAGCGGGTCAATTAACCTAATTAAGTCAATTAGATTAATAGATGAAAATGATGTAGTTAATTAAATAACTAGGATTATTTAATTAAATAGTCGAAAAGAGGATGAAATTTAGGACAAAATGATGTTAGTGATCAGATTCAAGTGTGTAGTATCATTTAGGAAATTTTTAAGTGTCTACATTTTTCCCCTCTTTGAAGTGAGGTACCTGTTACATTAGTTCAAAGATTGACACTTTTTAGATTAATGTTGCTGTTCAGATCAAAAATTTAAAATTTCCTAATTTTTTGGATGCTCCACTATTGCCCCAGTAGAAGGAATTAAGTTGGTACCTTGCCCCCTCAAGAGATCAAGTAGAAATTTTGAATTTTGGGTTGATCTCTCGACAAAGATGTAACATTGATGTAGGTGCAAAAATATGCTCTGGGATGTGAAAACAAGCTCAAAAATGCAAAAATTGTCTCAAAATATGTCCCATACCTTAGGAATTGGTGAAACAGGCTAAAAACGCTATATTCCCTCTCAATTTAGGGCAAAAAACCCTAATTTTTAGGCATAAATATATGTTAAAGGGTCACTTACAATTCATTTGTGCATTCACACTTTGAGATCTCCTGTGATTTTTTCTTTGATCCTCTGAAAAAATGGCTCGCTACGTGCTTCCACGACACATCATTGACCAAGTTCAAGAGTACCAGTGGCCTCTAGGTGCAGGACGACTAGTACACAAATCAAAACTTTTCTTGTACTTTGATTTTTTTGTGCATTAATTAGGCATCAAAGTTAGGATAATTGTGACATCACCCTATTGTGATGCTTTTAGAATTTTCGGTGACGCTTTTTTCAATTTTGGAGATGCCATTGTAGTTAGTGATGCTTCTTGGGATTTAGAATTAGGGTTGCATTTTGATTTTAGTGACACAAATGCTTTTAGAAGTGCTAGATGGGATTTGGGTAGGGTGACGCTAGGATTTATGGTGATGCATGCGTCTAGAGCGATGCTTCTTCGAGTTTGAATAGGGGTGACACTATTTTCCAAAATAATTATAGTGACACATTTGTAAATAGTGATGTGATTGTTGATCATGGGGAAAAAATCCAAATTTTTTTGATTTTAGCCCAAATTTTAACGTTGTGCACTTTGTGCATGCAGGAGGTTATTAAGCCACATATGTCTCACAACCATTGGCTTGGGTCGCTTGAGGAGTTAGAGGATTTGCAAGATTCAATAGGAGTACCTGGGGGAGATTAGGCTGTGGTTTATTACATATATGCCGGACGTGAGGATATATTTTTCCATGATGACTGCATTAGTCGAGCAATGGCACAACTAGGCATTGTCGTTTCACCTTCCTATTAGTGAGGCCATGGTGATGCTGGAAGACATGTGGAGGATAATACAACTTTCAATTCATGGAGAGCGAGTGATCTATGACACATATGCTAGGTATGATGCATGCCATGAGGTTTTGCGTTAGGAGGACATCGTACTTGCAAGCTCACAAATTGATTTAGAGATGTATTGAGGGCATTCACCCATTTTTAGATTGATAGTTGGAGCATTGATTTGTAGTATTGTTTCCCCAGACCAGCGAGGTGGAGGATTTAGTCCTGGTTGGGGAGTTGCATGGCATGAGATGATTTATAGGAGGAAATTCTACATGTGGGGCTCGGTCATGTTGGCCTCACTCTATCATGATATGCACTAGTTTGTATATTGACAGGGGAGACATATTGGAGTTGGTGTTACTTTGTTACATAACTTGGCATGGGATCACATTGTTGTGCTCAGACCAATGGTCCATTTGGAAGATGTGGATCCAGATGAGCCAGTGGTTTTTTGATACAGGGGCGATCACACTACATGATACAGGTCCATTGGGGATCCCCCACTGGTGGCGAGTCGTCGATGATATGACAGTGTTTAGATGGCGACCATGGCTACAATTTCCTTCCTGTATGATGATCACCAACAAATATTTATGTGAGGCAGACTCGATACATGTAGGGCCAAGAGCATACTACGATAGAGAGATACCTACCAAATCGAGTGGTTTGATAGTTTGGTGAGGTGCACAATGCATTAGTAGATGAGTACATCACTATTTTTGGCAAGATTTCCTGGGATAAAACATGGGGTTTGTAGATATAGCCATAGGTGGCTATAGATGAATTTATATAGGTTGGTCCTTGGCCATAGGTTTATGACCAGGGATAGGCTGATGTGAGGACTACCCCCTCATACAATGCATGGTTTGTGCCCCCTATCCATCTGAAAAATCCAACAAGAGAACCACCTTGAGGGAGACCTAGGGGTCGAGGGGAAGGCAGGGGTGATAGGCCCCGGATGATCAACAACAAGATTAGGTCCATCACGATCAACTCATTAGACATGATTAGATGATAGGGTATGTACCCAGGGACCTCCACCACAACCACCATCACCACTGTACCAATAGCAGCATAGACTGTATCCTAGAGATGCTTAAATTTAGGCTCTTACAACTGAGAGGGTCCAATTGAGGTAGCAAGTTCAGGCATTGATTGGGGAGTGGTATCATGAGCACCAACTCTGACAAGACTTGGATATTCAGCTAGCCAAGGAGACTAGCATAAGCCAATAGCTAGAGGTTGTCAAAGTGGTTTCCTAGAGTCAGACCATTGCAACATAGATGTATCAAGATGAAATTTTAGAGGCATCCTACTATCGAACTTTGTATTATCAAGATGTTCCCCCAATGCGTAGGGAGCCAAATTTTTTGCACAGGAGTCAAATACAACCTAGTGGGTCAAGTGGGAAGCCCTCAGTTAGGCAACTAGGAGAGCCCAGTCACTGATAGAATCAGTCAAGGCATGATGAATGATAGAGCAAGGGATAGTGTATTCTCATTTTGCAAACACACTTTTGATACATAGCTTGATTTATACATGTATATACATTCATCAACTCATTTTGAATAGCCTCCTATATATGTACTTTTGATGGTAGCTACACTTTGACCCTGATATTTGTATCATGACATTCATGTTTGAGATACATATGAGATGGTCTGATTTGAGCTATTATGTGATGCACTTATGATATGTGATGTGATGTGATGTTGTACTTATTTCATGTGTTATGATTATGTATGGATGCAAATGTTTATGTTATGGATGCATTTATTTATTTATGCCATGCGATATAAGATGATCTATGATGTGATGTTTATGTGAGACACGATGCATCATGTGGATGCAACACAATGGATGTTCCATTCTATTTTTCAATATCTTTCTATGACATGTTATGAGATGGATATTCTTTTCTTTTTCATGTTTCTTGTATGATGATGTCATTCTTTATGATATGCAGATGATATGTTATGCTTATGTAGGATGTATGTATGCTAATGTTTTGTGGATGTAGGGAAGATGCATTATGATTTTGGTTGATTATCATGATACCATGTTAGCATGGAAAGAAGATAGAAGAATAAGACGAATGGATTGACCATTAATTTTGAGATGATTCAAAATTTCAACAAGTCCATGGTTCATTGAGACTTTATTAGATTATCGTAATGAGATTTGTTGATTTACTCATTTTTGGGATTGGGACTCTTTGTCATTCCTTATTTTTGATATAACACATAGACATGATGCAACATGGTATCGATAACTAGGATGGCGTTGTATTGAGTGTGGTTGAATTTGACTCTACAAACAAATAGGATAATCCTTGTTCACACCTTGACATACGAAAAACCTCGTTGGAATGTAGTTTAGAAGTTTAGAATATTTTAGACCAAAGCATACACAATAGTCAACAATCTACTCCAAACAACCTCTCTACACACCACTAAGAAAGTACACACCAAAATTATTTTACAAGAATACCCCACAAACATAGCAAACAAAAGATAATTATTGATGCCCCATTCTTTTCTCTCTAAATCATTTAGACATCATCAAGAGGTCCTCGAAATGGGTCAACAAGATAAATCATAAGAAAAGATAAAAAATAAACAGTCAATTTCATCTGTATCTTTTGTCAACATAACATAGCTAAGGTGATTTATGATGTTGATGCCCATTGTAGGAAGGGTGCATCATAGGACATGCTTATCAGATGTTTTGAATTAAGACTAAGTGTTTGATAGGTCATTGATACAAATGCTACTGAATCATTTACCTATGATCTAGACTTTAGATTTTGACATTTACGTTCACACTTCATGACTTGCGATAATTGTTTTACCAAAGGTTGGAAGATGATTGATTTATTATGGATGAAGGTTTATTGCAGGTGAAAGCAAAATGGTATGAATAGTTTTGGATTTTTCTAGAATATTTCAATGTTTTTTGGTATTTTGAAAATGTTTTGAGGTTGTTTTTGGCCCTTTTCTAAATGTTTATATTAATATTTTGGTTTTCAATTATTTGAGGTTGTTTAGGGTTTTCTCTAAGTTTTTAAATGTTTTGGGGATTTTTGAGTTGAGAAAAAGATCTAAAGGGTACTAACCTAGGGCCTCAGGGTCTTATCAAAGATGAGCCTTGCCTATGTTATGCACCCAAAGACCACATCGTTTGACTGACTTTGACTAGTTTATTGATGAGATATGAACAATTGATGAATTGTCAGTTTATTATGATAGACTCCCAAAGGACTGACCTAGGGTGTCTTGGGGAAACATCAGTTATGGCCTTGCCTACAATCAATCTCAAAGACAATGTAGTTCAACAAGGTTTAGTTTTTTGACCTTTTGACATGTTTAGGGATTTTTGATCTGTTTTGGGTGTTTTGGATTTTGAATTTACAATTTTCAAATGTTTTTGGATTTTGGCTATACAAGATTTTGATGTTTTAGGATTTTTTGGATTTTGATGAGATTTTATGAATGTTTTATATTTTTGATGATTTTACAAATGTTTTTGAATTTTTGAAAGGTTATGAATAACCTTAATATATACAAGAACCTTATCCAATTCATAACAAATTTCCCCCAGCGTGATGCAATAGACTACATCAATTTAGGCAGGACAAACTGACCTTAGGAATGTGTTAGGTAGTACTAAGGGGAACATGATACTTACAATATCAAGCCATGATATGGGTGTGGATGGGTGATGGAATAAATAGGATGAGTGATGAGAAACATGATAAGCTAAAGAGCCAAAGATAGATGGAGGTGCTTATTTATGCAAGGTGCATGTTTTCCAGGTTTTCACCAAGGTACTTGACCAAAGTGACACTGAAGTGGTTTTCACTAGAGGAAAAAAAATTTCTTTACTGTTTTCAATCCTTTTTCTATTTTTTTGGGGTTTTTATCATTTTTTGATTTACACCCTTCAAGCCTAGGCATAATTTTTTTTAAGATGTAGACTATTGATTGGATCATGCAAGGGAACTTCTCCTTCAAGTGTTGAAAATTGGTAAGCTCTTGATCTATAGCTTACTGTGACAATGAATGGGCCCAACCAATTAGGCTCAAACTTTCCTTTACTATCCTGATCTAGAATATTCTTTTGATTTTTCTTGAGGACAAGATCCCCTACCTAAAAAGACTGACTCTTGATCTTCTTGTTGTAGCTTCATTTTAGTCAATTTTGGTATGCTTGTAAATGAATTAGGGCATCAAGTTGATGCTCATCTAGGAATTCTAAATCATTTAACCGAGATACTCTATATTCTTTATCAGTGACCAGATTCTACAGTGACACTTGCAATGAGGGAAGCTCAAACTCAATAGGTAGGATGGCTTCAAATCCATAGACCAAGGAGAAAGGGGTTGCACCTATAGGCATGCAGATATTGGTTCTACAAGCCCATAGGGTGGGGTTTAACTATAGATTCCAGTCACAACCAACTTCATTGACCATCTTCTTTAGGATTTTCAGAATGGTCTTGTTTGTAGCCTCAACTTGACCATTTCCCTAGGGGTAATAGGGGGTAGAGAATTGATGTTGGATGTTAAATCATTGGCATAGTTTTCTTACATCTTGATTCTTGAAGGGTGTTTCATTATCTGTGATAAGGACTTGCAGAACACCATAGTGGAAAATAAGGTAATTCAAGATAAACTTGGAGATTTGCTTCCCTATTATATAAGTCATAGGGATGGCTTCCACCCACTTGGTAAGGTACTCAGTGGTCGTGATGATTAATTTGTGTCCATTATATGAGGTGGGGGTAATATTTCCTATGAGGTCAAGCCCCTACTATGAGAAAGGCCAAGGTGCAACCATTTATTGTAACTCCTGAGCTGGAGCATGGATAAGGTATCCATGTTGTTGAAATTGGATACATTTTTGCACATACTGATGAGCCTCTCTTTCCATGGTTGGCCAGTAATACCCCATCCTCAATAGTTTCTTGGATAAGGTTATACCACTAGAATGGGAACCAAAAATTCCTTCATGTACTTCTGTTAAGGCGGTCAAGACTTCCTCTTGGTTGAGACATCATAGTAATGTCCACTTGATGCTTCTACGATACAGGGTATCACCTAAGATTATGAATCAGGATTCCTTTTTAATGAAGGTTTTATTTAGGTTAGAGGTGATATCAGATGGGAGGATACCTCTGCTAAGATAGGTGAATATATTGTGATACCAAGGGGAACCAAGACTAACAATTACACACAAAAAATTAGATTCATGAATTTTGAAAGCTGATACGAGAAGTTGTTCTACCAAGAACTCACATTGAAGGACGTTGTGTGGCATGTATAACAAAGACCCAAATATTGTCGCCATGGTATTTGCTGCTTGATTCTTCACATTTGGTATATGCTCAAAGGTTACACCAATGAAGAAGTTCTTAATAATTTCTACCATCTTCTTATAAGGAGTGAGTTTATCATCCTTGGTTTGGTAGTCGTCATTGACTTGGTTAACAATTAGTTGTGAGTCCCCATAGACCTTTAACTCCTGTATTTTCCATTGGACTACTATTCTTAGACCTGTTATTAGTGCTTCATACTCAACAGTATTGTTAATACATGGAAATGATAGTTGATATGACTTTGGAATACAGTCACCTTGAGGGGTGATGAAGAGAATACCCGCCCCTGATCCATGTTGGGTATATGATCCATTGAAGTACATTTTCCATTGATTTGTTGCATTAAGAAGAAAGACTAACTCATTAGGAAATTCTGATATCAAAGGATTCTCCACCTAAAATGAGGGCTTCTATGTCAAACTTTATCAAGATCATTACCCATTTGGCCATTCACCCATTGAGAGTTTCTTTAGATAAGAGATATTTCAATGGGTCGATCTTAGCAATAAGCTTGATTTTGTGTGAAAGCATGTAATGTATGGATTTTTGTGAAGCAAAGACCACTGCTAAGCATTCCTTCTCAATGGATGAGATTCATTTCATACCCTACCAAGGTCCTGTTGATGTAATAGATCACTCTTTCTTTTCCCATTTCATCATGTTGGGCTAGAAGAGCACCTAGTGTTGTTGATGGAGCTGAAATGTATAGGATCAATGGCTTGTTTGGTATCGGCGACATGAGAAATGGAGGTGATAATAGGTATTCCTTGATCTGATGAAAGGATTTATTGTATTTCTCATCCCACTTATATGTAATACCTTTATGGAGAAGATGCAAGAAAGGGTGGATCTCTTCTGATAAACATGCTATGAATCTCCTAATGGCTTGTAGCCTTCCTTGCAGCCCTCTCATTTGTTTCAATGTTTGTGGTGGATCCATGTCTAATATTTATTTCACCTTCGCTAGATCTATCTCTATCCTTCTTTGTGACACTATGTAGCCAATAATTTTGCTTGATGTAACCCTAAAGACACACTTTTTTAGATTCAATTGTACCTTATACTCTTCAATCCTATCAAAGATGGTTCCTAATACCTCTATGTGCTACTTCCTTGTTTTTGACTTGGCCAAAATATCATCAATGTATAGTGTTCAACTATTTTATGAATCATATCATGAAAGATTAGGGTCATTTCCCTTTGATAAGTCACTCTAGTGTTCTTTAGCCCAAACAACATCATGTTCCAACAATATGTTCCCCATGGACAAGTGAATGTAGTTTTATTTTGATCCTCCTTAGTGATCATGATTTGGTTATAACCTAAAAATCCATCCATGAGTGATAGAATTTCATGCCCTATGGTTAAATTGGAAATGATGTCGATGTTAGGAAGAGAGAAATCATCCTTTGAACATGCTTTATTCAAGTCCCTAAAATATGTGCATATTCTAATTTCACCAATGGGTTTGGAAATTGGTACTAGGTTGGAAAACCACTCAGGATAGCCAATTCGTCAGATAAATCTGAAGTCAAGGAACTTTTGTAACTCTAGTTTAACCAATAATGCAATTTGAGGGTGCATCTTTCTTAAATTTTGTTTCACTAGTTTGGTTTTAGGATAGACTACTAAGTGATGTACAACCATTTTAGGATCGAGTCTAGGCACGTCTATGTAAGACCATGCAAAGTTTTCCCTTCTTTCTTTTAGGAACACTACCAAGTTTTTCTATTCTTCATCTAACAATGATTCAACATAAAAATGTTATCTTAGGTGCTTCTTTTGTTCCTACATTCATTGGAGTAGCCTTTTCTGCCAGTACTGCTATTTTTTTTGGATGCATTGCACCAAGGGGGAGATTGAATCCCTCATCTTTGGGTGCCTCAGAGAGGTTTTCACCTTCAAATACATCCTTTATTTTTACTATTTTGTGATCTAAAATTGCCACGGTGTGGTTTTCACTTAAAGACCTACATGTTATTCTCATGTCATCAATTTTTTGAATGAGAGATTTAATCATCTCCCCATAGTATGCCTATGTGTCTAGCTCTATATCAAATCTTGCTTTGTGATCCCCACATGGTAAGTTGTTATAGAGTCCCATGAATTTGGAGATCGCTTCATCATTTTTGAATATATGTAGAATTGGTGGTCCTTGTTGGTCCCAATCAATGAGTTGGGGGTATACTAGGCTTAATTAAGTGGTTTAGTCATTTGGGGTGAAAGATGTTGTGGATATCATACAGATAGAGGTATCCTCAAATAAGTCAACAACATCAAGGAGAAAGTCATCTAGGGTAGTATCACATGATGTTGGTAACCAAGAGGAAACATCAACCCATTTATTAGAAGTACCTTTGCAAATAAGGGTAACCTTGCTAGTAGTACATCCTAAGCCAAGATTCTTTGGATGTCTCTCAAGAATAACAAGTTCTAGCAAACCTTTGTCATTTTGTCCAAAAAATTTATTCTTGTTGTACCCACATCCCATCATTAGTTGTAATCATTTATTGTCATCTTTCATGGGAAGAACGAGCATGGGTAGGTTGTCCTAATAGAGAAATTTAGATATATCTTCCTCATTGACATCTTCTTTGTTCAAGTCTCCCCATTTAGTGAAGGTGGTAGATGCCAATTTCAATTTTTCAGCCACTTTGTTGATAGGTTGGGGTTTCCCATGAGATTTTGGGGAAAGAGGTAGCTCTCTCAACACAAAAGTGTCCTTCAATTTATAATCCCCACAACCATCATCCTTGATTACAACCTTGATGTTAGGTATGTTCTGCACAATGGATGTTTTGGATTCCAAGGTAGATGCAAGGGAAGATGGGTCAAAAAATGAGAAGGATGTAGGCCCTTCATCATTCTTAGGTATTTGGGGGATCTTATAGAACTTAGGTTCTTGCAATAGTAGAAAGGTTCAGGATCTTCATGGATAGTAATTTATTTACCCTCAAAAGGAAACTTGACACATCGGTGATAGGTGGAAGCTATAGCTTGCATGGCATGAATCCATGGTTGACCTAGCAAGATGTTGTAGGGAAGGTCAATATTTATCACTTGGCATGTGGTCTCGACAATGATGGGTCCCACTTGGATAGGTAACTTGGTGATGCCTTGCGACACTCATTCTTGATTGTCATATGCCCTTATGGTTGCACTCTTTTTATTTTCAATAGCATCCTCTAAATAACCCAAGTTCTTGACCAACTAAAGGGTGCAAATGTTTAGACCAACACCTCCATCTATGAGGAATCTCTTAACTTTATTCTTATGAATGATGACCTCAAGGTGTAAAGCATGATTGTGAGATGGTTACATTGGGATCTCTTGTTTTGAGAAGGTGAGAAGATGGGGGGTAGTGATATACCCTACCATAGCTTGAAACTGCTCTGTATCAATATTCTCAGGGATGGAGGAAGCTAATAAATATTTTTCTAATATATCACTATGTGTGGGGGATAGCTTCAATAATTCCATAATAGAGATTTGTGCAAGGGTCTTCTTTAGCTAATGTAGGAGACTGTAGTTACTAGGGTTTGACGTTGATTGTGTAGGTTGTGCCCTAGGTTGAGATGAAGCTCCTTGGATTGTGACCTTGCCATGTCATGTGGTGACTCCACACTCTACACTAGGTCCTTTGACAGTGATGAATATGACAACATTGTCATAAGAGGTGACTACATTGGAATATACATGTCCTATATTAGTGTAATTCTTCCCTTTTCCATTGTCATTCCCTTTGTTATGATATGGTAGTAGGGTCTTCTATATCTTGAGGTCCTAATTACCAGCTAGTACATCAATAGTTACGTCTCCATTTTTTATAAGATCTTGGATAATTTTCTTTAGCTTCATGCAGCGTGATTCTTTTTGTCCTTTGATCTTATGAAAGTCACAAAGATCCTTTTTCTTATACCAAGGAGGTTTAACTTGGGGTTCTTGATAGTTTGGAAAATTGGGGAGCATAATTGGTTTGATTTTACCAAATTTTACATTACATATTCAATAGGTTCCCCCAGTAGTGTGTATTTCCATTTTGGATAGTTATTCCTATTGGTGGGTCCTCTTTGTTAGGTGTTAGTGTTATTGATTTGGTTATTCTGTAGTGGTGGTGTGGGTTGTTGTACAATTTTTTTTCATTGGTTTGTTGATTGGTGTTTTTCCTAGGAGCACTTATGACCACTTTAGCATCAACAACACCACCATTTGTCATGTTCTTCTTCTTAGCCCACACACAAGGCTTGTCATTTGAGCTAGTTGATGGGAAGTTGTATCGATACAATTGTGTGTTTCCTTATGAGATTAGGGCTCTCTTGATATTGAGGGCCCTATAAATAAGCTCATCATAAGAAATGACACATTACATCTTTAAGTGGAAGGATAGATCTAGATCAACATTTGTTATGATAATCCCTACCTGTTACTCTTCAGGAATGGGCCACTTGCTCTTACTAGGTCTTTGCCTCCACCTTTGTAGGAAATTAGCAAAGGATTCTTCCTTGCTTTGCTTGAGAGTGTACAACTCTTCTAAGCTTACATCCATGTCAAGATTGAATGAGAAATGGTCTATGAACCTATCAATGATTTCTTGAAAGTTCTTAATCCATGGAGGCAATTGTGAAAACCAATTGATTGTTGGACCCACCAAACTACGTGGGAAGAGGTACATTAGGTAGGAATCATTATAGAAAACCTTCATACACATGATGTGGAATTATTTAATGTGATCCACAAAATTTCCCTCCCTTTATATTTATCAAATGTAGGGAGCTCAAAACTCTGTGGGAAAGGTACCATTGTGATATTTCTATCGAATGGGTATGGACACAAGTTTTGTTGTGTATGTGGCTTCCTTAATTTTCCCATTTGAATGTCCTAGATCTGTTGCGTTAGCACCTTGAGCTACGAGGACACATTGTCTTATAGGTTTGGTGGAGGAGCATATATTGTGTATTGTGGGATGGCAGATCAGTTATAAGTGGGATTTTGGTATGATGGGGCATTTTATGATGTGTAGGATGTATTCTAATATTGTGATAGTGAGGGTGATAGAGGTGGTGGTGTATATGCTCCTTGCGCCATTGGATTGATGATGTTTTTTTGGGGGTTATAGTACAAACCCTATTGTTGTTGTTGCACAAGCATGTCTTGTTGTTGGGCATATTATTGTGCTAGCAATGCTTGTTGTTGGACTTGTTGTTGTTGTTGTGCGACCAATGCTCGTTATTGATCTTGTTGTTGTTGTTGTTGTTGTTGTTGTGAGATTAAGGCTTGTTGTTGAACTTGTTGTTGTATGATTAAGGCTTGTTTTTTAGCATGAATATGTTGTTTCAAGGCTTGTGCTTGGACCTATTGTTGTTGCAATGCTTATTGATAAACCTATTATTGTTGCAAGGATTGGGCTTGAGCTTGAGCTTGTTGTTGTTGCAACGCTGGTTGATAAGCTTGTTGTTCCTATTGCAAAGCTAAAGTGTGAGCTTGTTGTTCCTATTGCAAAGCTAAAGTGTGAGCTTGTTGTTCCTGCAATATGGAAGTGTTTTGGTGTTGGTATATATGAGATAGGTTTTGGGTGATCATGATATGAGTGGGTTGTGGGTTTATTTGAGATGGTTGTAATGTGGTGAGTGTTTGGGGGTTGTTTTGTGCTATCATTCCTTGTAAAATGGTCAATTGGGATGGATGAATGTAAGTTTGGGGCCCCATTTTATTTTGCATGGCTTGGGGAACCAATGGTAAAGATAATGATGGTGTCATTTGGTATTGTGATGTCAATGGCACATTCTGAACTTGGATCAATTGATTAGAAGGGTTCCCTTGATCGATGTGTTGAGGGTTCCCTTGTTGTGTTTGTTGTGGGACCAAGGTATTACCTTGGTTGATGGGGTTTTTGATCAATGTGTTTCTTTGATTTGGATTGATGATAGATGGGTTTGATGTGGATGGTGCATTGATTGGAGTAGTTTTGGTAACCACTTGTTTCAATGTGTCAATGGGGTTGTTAGAACCACTTGTCAAGGGTTGAATTTGCATGAGGGTGTTAACTTTCCCTTGTTGTCCTATTTGAGGCACTTGGTTCACATTACCTTGCATAACATTGGGAAAAATTTGGGTATTCATGGTGATGGATGAAGATGGTTGTGCTCGAAATGTCGAGGTCATCATGGTGTTATGGAATGTAAGTGGTTGGTATGGATGTAGGGGATGCTCTAGAATAGTGGTGGATGAATGGGGTGGGGAACCAAATGTTTCTTTCCAACTTGTACTTTGCGGAAGTTTGGTGTTTTGAGTACCCAAAATTGTGTTTCCTTCCAAAGGGAGAGTGTGACCAAGATTGGTGGAAATCCTAGTTGCAAGATTAGGAGTTAATGTTTGACATGGCACAAGGGATGGAGTAGATTGAGCCAATCCTTGCATCAAGGTTTTTGCACCACAATTTGGGGGAATTGAAGCCATATTTTGTAATGGTTTTTCCCTAATTGTGTCAAAGTCAAATAGAGAAGGGAGTTTAGCACCTTCTTTTGCTAAAGTCATCATATTTTGGGTAGGTTTCTTCTTCATCAAAGTGTTAACAATGTGGCTTGTCTTAGGTTCTTGTTGATATTCAAGGATTTCTTCCTCTGTGAGCTCAAGGGGGTTGTTTGTGACATCTTCTACCTCCTACCTTAATGTATTTTGTGTTTATTGTGAGGGGGTAGAATGGATCCTTGGATCAAATTCTTGTGGAATAGTATCACTTGTGGTAGATGTGTTTTTGGTTTTCTCCACAATTCTCTTGTGTTGTGATCTTGTTGTAACCATAAATTATGGGTCAATTATGGGAGAAGTGTGTTGATATTTATTGAAACTCTCTAGTTGACTCAAATTTTGGTAAAAGGGACCCTCTAAGTTGTTTCAGACCAATGATGTAAGTGGATGATGATAAGGGTGAATGATATGGGGAATGAACTTTCTAAACTTTTTGAACAACACTTTTAGAAAAAAAAGGTTTGATTTTTTAATGTCTTGGATAAAAGGTGTTAATGAACATGTAAATCTTTAAGGTAGACTTGTGACCTTTAAGATAAAATAGTTCAAAAATGTGATGACTAACTCAACTAAGTGCATGGAAAAGGACTCATTTCACACACAAAGTAGCTAAGTTAGGGGATTGTTTTGATCAATGTCTATGTCCAAAGTGTTGATGTGTCCAAAAGTTTCTAAAGTTCTTGGTGAAGTGGAGTGTGAAATATGATGAATGGTGGATGAAATGTTTTGACCCAAAATATTAACCTAAAATGGACCTTTGTTTTTGCAAGACCAAGATGGTGAGAAACATGCTATACCTCTAAAGTGATAATACCTCAAGAACTCAATGATTTGGTAAAATAGAACTTGGACTCAAATGTTTTGCAATACTTTCCTTGTCTCAATTTTGTTGGTGTTGGCGATTCAATGTTTGAACATACATCAATGCGGGGTGTGCATTTGATTTAATCTTTGATTAAGTGAGATTGTTTCATTACCACATCAAGAAATTCTTAATTAATTTCAAACTAAATTTTTTTATGTCTAAGCAACCTTCATTTCAAAAAGTCCATTATGTGAAAATCATGAAGCTAAGGCTATAGTTCCCTATGTTAACTTTGGAAAGTGTGGATTTAGATATAAGTCTGAATAGTTAGAAGCCTCTAAGGAGAAAATCCTTAGGGACAAGAATAAATATTATGAATTTTCAAAAGGTATCCAATCTTAATCCAAAGGGTTTGAAATTTTATGAATCATGTTGATGTGTGTTTAAGATGTTTTGGAACCAAACAATGTGTCAAACTGACTCACAAGCAGTATAACATTCCTAGCTCAAGTGGGTACGTATCTTCTTGGTGGGCTTACCTCATGCCCCAAAGGGATGATTTTACATGCAACATTGTGGAGGAACAAAAGAAAAAGAGTCCATTCTCTTTAAGCCTTTATGCCTTGACCCACAAGTTGGACTTGGTAAGTAAATTCTTGGAATCAAGGTTCCAATGCACCACTTTAAAGAATGCTTCAAAATTGGACCTGGTTAACTACTATAAAAAGGTTCTTAATGACAAAAAATTGAGAACATCATAGAAAACATTCACCCGCTTGGCCACTTAAGGATCTTTAACCATTCTGATTCCACTTAAGGCATGGGATTAGGTGCAGTATGTTTTCGGCATAGATAAAAGCTACTTTATCAAGATTTCACAACCTTTAATATAGCTCACTAGTAAACATGCTTGCAAGAACTTGACTACGAGTTCTCCATTATAGGATGTATTTGTAGACAACAAAAATTCTTGATTGATACTATGCATTTGATTCTAATAAATTAATACAATTTCTTCCAAAATCACTTCAAACTGACCATTTAGTTGAATAATCAACATTATTTAATTAAATTCAGCAAATTCAGCTATTAATCAAATAATTAAATTTATTGGATTAATTCACCTTTCTTCTAACTAATTCCCATCATATTTAATTAAATCAAATTATTTAATTAAATCCTCTTTTAATCCTTTCATTTGATTAAAATTAATCAAATCAAATGTCACAATCTCCTAATTCATCTCCAATTAATTAATTATGGATTAATTAATCCTAAATCACCTTTCTAATCATCATTATTAATTCCTCTATATTTTAACTCTTCAAAAGTTAAATCAACCCATGGTCAACTAACCAGGTTGCACATGAAAATAATTTCTATTAATTATTTAAATCCCCTAATTTCCCTCACAAAGGCATATTCCAAAGAATATTCCTCTTAACAACCTCTCATTCAATTTCCCTCCAAAGGTTTTCAAAAACCTATCACATCCTTTTACATTTGCAATAAATTCTCTTACATCCTCTCAAATCTCAACCAATTTCATTCAATTCCTCTTACATCCTTTCAAATCCTCAACCAATTTCATTTATTTCTCATCCAACCTTCTCCATTCACACATTTCCCAAAATGTGCTCCAACTTCCTCCAATGGAATTTTGACACTTGGTACATTCTCATTGGCTCTCATTTTATCCCACATTCACCAATTTCCTCCATTCTTCAACCCTTTGATTCTATAAATAGAGGCATTCTTTTAATAATATGGATCCACAACTTCATGCATTATCATTATAGTCATTTGAGTTCATAGCAATCACCATTTCCATGTTATTTTGAGTTCATCTTCATCACTTAGCATCATTTCCAACACTTGGATCATCTTCAAATCATCAAGCTTAAGTAATTGGGATTGGGAAAGGGATTATTTCCACATCAAAGGAACACCAATCCCCCTATGGGATTGAGGTTTGGTTAATTTAGTTGATTGAATACTTTGTTCTTGCTTTATTTCATGTTTTCATCTTTGTTCTTCCAAGAATTTCATAGGGAACATTAGATTTAAGATTTCTAACATGTTTGACAATGTTTTGTTGATCTAGTGTTAGTTTGTGTAGGTTTGGTGCACATTTTGGTGATAGGAGGGATAACCATCTTAATTTCTAGATTTTTACTTGATTTTTCCATTTTTTGCAGACATGGGAATGCGACGCCGCCTTCATGTAATTGCAAGCCTACAGAGCACCACTTTTGTTCTGCAACATTGTCTTCACTACATCACACCACACTTTCTCACCTCTATCACACCGCATATGTTTCAGCGCCGCATTTGCATATTATGTCTTCTATCTTAATTTCTTGTCCATAGAGTGTCGCTTCTGAAACTGCATCACATTCGCACTCTCTACCTTCTGGTGAGCATTGCTTTTGATTTTAACAGAGTGTCACTTATGTTTTTTAGTGCTGCATTTGATAGTTGCAGAGCATCGCCTTTGCAGTAAAGTGTTTCCTTTGCAGGAAATAGAGGAAAATCAAGTTGGAGGCTGAAAAGAATTTTTTAATGCTCTTTGTAATAGCTTAGGTCTTCAATTTTTGCATCTTATTTCCTATTCTAGGACCAACTAGATTCAATTTGGGCTTAAAATTAACCTACAAATCAAGCTTTGCCAAATTTGGTTAAATTGAACCTTAGATACTTACTAGCATTTGGATTTTGGACTAAAATTGAACAGGCAACTTCACACTTGATATTGGTGCTATAAAAAGAACTCATCATTGCCTTTAAGGATTTAAAAAGAACTTGTTTTTTCTTTGTTTTGTAATCTTCTTTTCAATTTGTATCATCCAAATGCATATGCACTTCCCTCACGCTTCACGATGATCTTGAGAATGAAAAGCATTTTAGTGACATTGGTTGCCTAAAAAATTACCTACAAATTTCAAATTTGGGTTTTAAAATTGAGCAATTCATGCTAGTGTGAGAAAGAGACATTGTGTTGTGCTTTACGTCAACTGGGCGGTCAAAATACAAGTGTACTCCCTCACTGTTGTTACCTTTAGAGGGACCTACCTAAGACCAATTCGAAGGTGACTCCAACTAAATTTTCACTCATGCCAATATATAAATGGATAAGACTAAGCTATCAAGTCCTCATGGTATGTAGGCCTTAGCCGTACAATGTCTTTTAGAACGGGGTACTACTATAAAAATTATAAGAGCCCCTAGTAGGATTGATTAAAGCCTTTAGTGGCTTGTTGGACACTTCCAAGGTGTCATGTCTATGATTACCCTAACTAAGAACCAATTTGTATAGAAGTCAAAATCCTTACTATTTGTTCATGCAAGAATGGTAGTTTTGAAGCCAATTCACATTTGTACTACTAAATAGTAGAAAAAAAATAAATCCTTTTAATCTTTAGATTTGAAGGATTTTGAGATTTGGTGGTCCTGAGAAGTGTGTGCTGAGAAAGGGGGAGCGAGTGTCACCAAATCTCTAACTGTTCACTTTGTCTAGTGTTTGGAGAAATTTGAGTGAAGACTCAACAAATATTGTCTTTCCTATCCTAGGGTTGTGCAATATGTGAGTCAGTTAAATACATTGCTTGAAATCTAAAAACTTGGAAACAAACATTCAACAAGTTCATCAAATTTCAAACCCTTTGGAAAGAGAAAATACCTTTGAAAATCCCACACATTATTACTTGTCCCTAGGGATTCTATCCTTAGATGCTTCTAAATATTTGGGCCTATATCTCAATTGTCTCTCTCTAAAGTCAACATTAGGGAAACTATTTCCTTGATTCTCTTGATTTTCACATAATGGACCTTGTGGAATGAAAAGAAATTGATACATAGATATACAGTTTGAAAACTAAGCAAGAAAGTGTTAATGTGGTAAAAAGAATTCATTTAATCTAGATAAAAGATAATTGAACCTCACACATGTGGTTTTTCAAATGATTTCTCACAAAATCAAAATCCCAAAACCAAATTCTATCAATCATCACAAGCATCTTAGTCCAAGGGATCTCAAGAAATGTCAATCAACACTTTACCAAGTCAAAGATAGATTTCTCTATAACTTCTACAAATGTGCTTAAAAGGACAATCCAAACTTGTACTCATTCTATTATTGTCAAAATCCAGCTCTCTTCCAATGTTTTGAGTATATCACTTTGTAGGGTTGAAAGTTTCATAAGTATAGCATGTTCTTCAATACCTAGGTCTTGTAAACAAAAGTCTCTAGGTTCACCTCAGAAAAAAATCAACACATTTATTTGTCACCCCATCAATCAAATCCCATCTCACAAACAACTTTTAGAACCTTGGAAAAATCATTCATACTAGACTTTTGGAAAAACCTTCAAATCAAAATCAAAATCACCTTGTTTTACTAAGTATGTGTGGATGAATCCTTCCTCTTATACTTAGTTAAATTATCATCCTTGTGGGAAAGTTTATTCCAAGATAACATCTAACATCTTGGGGTTTATAAGTTCATTATCCAAAATCCAAAATCAAATCAAATCCAAACCAAATCCAAACATTCCTAAAGTCTAGTATTCCTCCAAGGATCTTAAAATTTCAAACATTCACACCATTCATCTTTCATTTAGCTCATCACCACCATTTGATCCTTAACATCCTAGATTTTCATTTTTGTACCTAAAGTTTAGACCAACCTAAGGAGTTAGAGGTTTACCTCCCATATTCCTGAAATTTGATCCTTATTTTACGGTCCAAACTAGATCTCAACACAAGAACATGGAACAAAACAAGGAAACATCTACTTCAAGTGATCTAAGCCAAATAGAAAATAATCACATGGGACCTATCAACACTCCATTTGACCACCCTTAACTACCACAAGATCTTCAAGAGGGAGGTTGCCAAGTGGAAGATGTCACCAACAATGTCCAAGGAATGACCCAAGATGAAATCATGGAGCTAGTCCAAAATCTTGAAAACCACAAAATTGTCAACACAATGATGAGACTTAGTCCTTCACAATATATGTTAGCATTAGCAAAGGAAGGGGCTAAACTCCCTTCTGATTATGATGTGAGCACTATTGTGGAAAAACCTCCTGGGAATATGCCACTAGTATCATTCACACCAACCTTCCAAAATGTCATCCAACCCATCATACAACCCACATCATCTCATGCTCCAAGTCAACCCATAATCACCAAGGGGAGTTCATTGCTCCACGCTCTTCAAACACATCCCCTTGTAAATAACCAAGACTTGGATGCAAATACCATCTTGGGTCTACCGAATACCATCCCTCAAGACCCAAAGCATCCATACATTCCACTCATTTTCCATGACACCAACAATTCATCCACTTTTGTCACATCAACGCTTTATTCTCTTGATGCACAAGTCTCTCTCCCCATGGTATCATAAGGACAAGTAGATTCATTTGAAAAAATGGGAACTTTTAACGCATCATCATCACTTTTTCAAGGAAAGACACCACCAATATTCCCACCATTTCCCCTATAACATCAACATCCATACCAATCCTAGGTTTATGGAAACCCCCTTTACCTTACATACCAATCAAAGTCAATCAAGTCAAAATAATCCTCCAGTCGTGAATCAAATCAACATACCAAATCCTCTGAGCATGCCACCGATATCGTAACAATAGGTGGCATCAATCCAAGCAACACAATCAATCACTACACCATCTACAACACCTTAGAACTTGGTCTCCCAAGGACCTAGCATATCAAACACACCATCTACCACACAACCCCTTATCATCACTCACCAAGAACCACAACAACCACCTCAACAAAATATCATCACACCATCCCACACTATTATGAATCCTCCACCACCACCACCAAATCCAAAAATGGAAAATCAATACAACATCACTTTGCAAGCAACCCAACAAGCCTATCAAAAGGCACTTCAACAATTCCAAACTCAACAAGCCACACAACAAGCACACACACAAGTTTTATTGCAACAAAAACAAGTTTCACAAGTAGCAAAAACTGCACAAGCAGCACAAGCCACACAAGCCGCACAAGCTACACAAACCGCACAAGCTGCAAAAGCCACACAAGTTGCACAAGCCGCACAGGCTTCCCAAGCTGCCCAAGTCGCTCAACAAACTCAAGCTCAAGCACAAGCTCAATATCAAGTGCAACAAGCTCAATCACAAGCCTTGTTATAGCAACAAGCTTATCAGCAAGCTTTGCAACAATACCAAGCATAACAACAAGCAGCTCACCTACAAGCCCAACAACAAACATTATTGGCACAACAACAACAAGACCAACAACAAGAATTGTTGGCACAACAACAACTGTAGGCATACCAACAAGCATTGTTGGCACAACAAAACTTGCAGCAGCCTCCCACGAACACAATCAAACCACCCCAAAACACATTCATCCCACCACTTGATCCATAAAATGATGTGTTCACACAAATTAAATTGCTCTCACAACAAGTGTTGGACCTAAATTTGACAGAAGCATTGCAATGGTGCCATTCCCACAAGGATTCGAGATACCTAAATTTGACAAATACTGTAGGATTGAAAATCCTGAAGATCACATCAGGGAATTCCATGTACACTGCATGGAAGTTGCATACAATGAATCTTATCTAATGTGAATCTTCCCTCAAAGCTTGGTTGTTCCAGCAATGGAATGGTTCTCGTACCTTCCCCTTGGAATCAAAAAGTTTCAAGAAATTGTGGATTTATTCATACAAAATTACTCATTTAACATAGGCATGGACATGAGTCTAGAAGAATTATCCTCCCTAAAAAAAGCCAAGGGGGAGAAATTTGCATCCTTCTTGCAACGATGGTGATCCAAGGCCAATAGGAGCAAGTGGGCTATGCCGGAAGAACAAAAAATAGGGACTATCATCTCCAATCTTGAAGGGACCTTGTCCTTTCATTTGAAAATGCAATGCATAACAACATATGACCAATTGATCCCCAAGGTGTTCAACATAAAAAATCCCTTATTGCACAAGGGGGCACACCTACATATCAAGAGAATCAACCATCAACTAGTTATAATGAAAAACCACGCACATAGGAAAAGAACATAAATGTCACTAACAATGGTGTCGTTGATGCAAAATTTATTATCAGTACCCCAAGGAAAAATACACAACAACAATCATACCAACAACCACAAGTCAATGCCCAAAACAACTCACAAATCAAACTGTCAACAATATAAATGATCAAGGGGGACCACCCCCAAGGAACAAGTATCCCCGCAAACACAAATACACACCACTTGGGGAACCAATCAAATCAGTCATGCAACAACTAGTACAAGCAAATCTCATCAAAATACCAGTCTCTGAAAACTATCAAGAGCCTCAAGTTAAACCACCATAATATAATGAGAAGTATCTTTGTGAATTTCACAAGATAAAGGGGCACATGATAGCTAGTTGTATGTGACTTAAAAACTTGATCCACGATCTCATTGACAATAAAACCATAACCATTGAATAGCTAGCTAGCAACCAAGACCTCAAGATATACATGAATCTGATGCCAGATCACAATAAGGGGAATAATAATGGTTAGGAAAAGTATAACAATGTGAACCATGTTTATGACCATGTTGTTGCATCCTTGGATGAATGGGTCATAGTTGTCAACATCAAGGGATCTAGAACTGACTGTGGAGTCACCACATGTGGTGGTAGAATTACCATTCTTGAACCATCACAACCACCCAAAGCACCAGTCGCTAATCCAAAATCCACCTCTAATGGTTAAAATGTCCTTGACCAACTTAAAAGAACCCTCACCCAGATCTCCATCATGGACTTTCTAAAAATATCACCCGCACATAGGGAAATCCTAGAGAAAGCATTAGTTGCATCCTTCGTCCCAACAGATCTTGATGCAGACCAGTTCCAAGCTATGGTTAGACATATCACTACACCACATCTCCTAACATTCTCTGAGCAGCATCTTCCAACCCAACCATCTCATAACTGTACACTCCATCTTGAAGTCTTCTAGTCCATAAGAATAAAGTCAAATGAGTCTTGGTGGATGGAGGTGCAGGTTTAAATATATGTACTCTTAAGATAATAAATAATTTAGGATTCTCTGAAGATTTCATTGAGAAGGGTAAATGTATCACAATCAGGGCATATGATGATCAAGAAAGAGTGTCTCAAGGCACCATTCAACTCCCTATTCAAGTAGGGATGACAATCATGGAGACTACATGTCAAGTCCTTGATCTTGAACTCTCGTACAATATCCTCCTAGGGTGCCCATGGATCCATGGGATGCAAGCTATGGCATTCACATTCCATAATGTGTGAAATTCCCTTATCAAAACCAAGAAGTCACAGTCCATGGTGATCCCGAGCCATTCTATTATTGCAAAAATCTGGAGGCCAAGTACTACAAGATCTCTCAAGTCCTGAAGAATGATGAGGAACCCACATATCCTTATATAGACCCATCTACCCTAGCCTCCACTTCTGAGACAAAGACACCCTCCATTCCAAACATCCTTGATATTAAGGTTATTATCCAAGATAAAGGTTGTGGAGAGTACAAAATGAAAAAGAGTTCCTTTGTGATAGGGGAGTTACCTCAATCCCCTAGATCTCATGGAAAACCCCAACCGATTGATACAACATCCCAGACCTTCAAAGTAGAACTCACTACCTTCAGAAAGTGGGGAGACCTAAGCAAAGAGGTAGTTGATGAGAAGATCTATCAAGCTTGTTGTATCAAGGTAAGAGACCCGTACCTAATCTTCCCATGGATGATGATAACAAAGGACTATAGGGTATGTGCAGGATCATCATGGAAAAATAAGGCCCTTAAGTGGTGATGAAATTTAGAAAAATCAGAGTTAGGCAACTTGACGTGAAAAATTGAATTAGTTATCTATATTATTTCAAAAATATGCAAGAATAGAATCTGTAGCAAATTGAATGTAGTTTCTAAACTACTAGGTTTATTTAAAAAAATAATCTATTTGGTGAAAATTTGAAATTTCAATGCAGTAGTACTTAAATTTTAGTGAAAAATAAGAAGTAGGTGTTTGTTTGACCACCCTAACCACAATAAAATGATAATATTTTTTTATAAGATTTTAGATATAAGTAGAAGACTCATGTCCTGATGTGTTGCATATTTTTTTGTAATTTTTTTCCAAATAAATAATTAATTATGAACTTTTTTATTAGAACTTTTGAAAAATATAAAAAACTTGTATGCCTAACCACCTTAACTTGGTCAAAACTTCATGAAATTCATTTTTTTTAATCCTATAGTATGTGAAGCATAGAATGTGACACATGTTTTAGATTCAAAAAATGTGATACCGTTTGAAAGCTATAGATGTTTTTCAATCAGCCTATCAATCAGGACTTTAGTCATAATTCAAATAGAAAATGAATAATAGTTAATTATTAAATTAAAAGTAAAGCATAATTTATATTGGTGGAAAGCTGAGAATCTCCTTTAAAAACCCTTTTCGTTTTATCAATTTTGGGTAAAAAAAAAATCATCAGCCACGTACCCTACACATACCCATCATATCGCCACTTTTTGGCCCATCATGATCCTGCACATACCTTACAGTTAATGCATGGATGGGGCTATAAAAAAAAATGAGAAGCTCAGGAAAAATGACAACAGCCTATTAGAACCCATTATTCCTGAGAAGCACCTAAAAAATCTTGGTCTTGGATGTACCCCTAGAAGAATAACCATTCTTGGCAAAGGTACCCCTATTAAAAAAGTCAAAGCTCCTCCTCATTTACTGATATCCACAGGTCTACCTCTAGATAACTATACCTTTGATATAACCAACGTATGTGACGAGGATCCCATTACTGACTTGCCCATGTTATTTGAGGATTCCTACCTTCTTATGATCACTACCATGTCTTTTGAGCCGAGTAACCGAAACACTGAACTTAAGCTTGTCTGCCCCCAACTAATAGACCATGACCAACAAGGACCACCAATCTTGGAAACATTCAAAAAACATGAGGCTCTCTCAGAATTCATGGGACCACGGGATACTATACCATATGGAGATCATAGAGAAAGATTTGATATTGAACTAGACACACATGCATACTATGGGGAAACAATTGAATCTCTCAGTCACAAAATAGAAAATCTAAGAGTATTATCTAGGTCTTTAAGTGAAAACCACATCGTGACACTTTCTGACACAAAAATAGTAAAAAAAAGAAGGATGTATCCGATGGTGAAAACCTCTCTAAGGCACCAAAGGATGAGGTATTCAATATTCCCCTTAGTGCTATTCATTAGGAAAAATCAGCAGTGCTAGCTTAAAGGTGCAACCTAGTCAATCTAGGAACTGAAGAAACACCACACATTACTTTCTATGCAGAATCACTTTTGACCAAAGAACAAGAACTTCTAGCTGCATTTTTGAGGGAAAGAAAGGTAAAGTTTGCATGGACCTATGCTAACATGACCAGTCTTGATCCTGAGGTTGTGGTTCACCATCTAGCCATCTATCTAGAGGAAAAACTAGTAAAACAAAAGCTAAGATATATGCATCCGTAGATTGCATTACTGGTCAAACTTGAATTGCAAAAACTCTTTGATGCTGGCTTCATACAACCAATTGATTATCCAGAGTGGGTCTCCAATCTTGTACCTATTTCTAATCCCACTAGGGGCATCTGTATCTGCACTGACTTCAAAGACCTAAACAAAGCATGCCCTAAGGATGATTTCCCTCTCCAAAATATAAACATGATTGTGGATATGACAGAAGGGCATGAAATGCTATAATTGATGGATAAGTTTTTAGGGTACAATAAGATTATGATAGCCAAATATGATCAACATAAAACAACTTTCACCTATTCCATGGGGGACTTACTACTGGAACATGATGCCATTTGGGTTAAAGAATGCTGGAGCTACATACCAAAGGGAAATGGCATTGATTTTCCACAACATGATTCACAAATCTATAGATGATTATGTAGATGACATATTAGCCAAATCAAGAAAGCGTTGAGACCACATAGCAACACTGGCCTCTATTTTTGACAAACTAGAAGAATACAAGGTTAGACTCAACCCTAAGAAATGTCTCTTTAGTGTGCAATCAGGGAAACTTCTAGGGTATATTGTATCAATGAGGGGAATCGAGATAGACCCTGCCAAAGTCAAAGTAATTCTTGAAATGGAAGCACCATAGACATTGAAGCAGTTAAGGGGTTTGTAGGGAAGGCTCCAATCCATTTGCCTATTCATAGCACAGTTAGTAGATAAGGCTATCCCATATTCTCATCTACTCCACAAGGGGGTAGCATACAAGTGGGATGAGAAATGTGATCAGACATTCAACAAAATCAAATAATACTTACTGATGCCACCAGTCCTCATGCCACCGATCCAAAACAAACTATTGATACTCTACATATCAACAACAACAGTAGCCCTTGGTGCTCTCTTAGCTTAGCATGATGAAATAGGGAAGGAGAGAGCTATTTACTATATTAACAGAACCCTGGTGGAGCATGACTTGAATTACACATTCATTGAGAAGGCTTGCCTAGTAGTAGTGTTTGCTGCACAAAAAAATAGAAATTACATGTTGGCTCATTAGATAAAGCTTATCACCAAAATAGATCCTCTCAAGTATCTACTTTCTAAAGCAACACTCACAGGATGAATGCTAAGTGGGTTATGATCCTAATAGAATACGACATTGAGTATGTGGAAAAAAAAGCTATCAAAGGACAGGTAATTGCAGATCAACTAGCAAAAGCACCTATATATTTAGATAACCCATTGGTATCAGAATTCCCTAATGATTCAATCTTTAATCTAAGTGTAGCATATCACTGAAAAGTATATTTTGATGGGTCCTACACACAACATGGGTTAGGAGCGGGAGTCTTCTTCATTACACCACAAGGAGATTGCATACCGAAGTCATGTAAGCTATCTTTTTCATGCACTAACAATATTGCCGAGTATGAAACCCTTGTCATAGGACTCAGAATTGTAGTACAGTGGAAAATCATGGCCCTTAAAGTTTATGGAGACTCACAACTAAGGATGATCCCACAATACTGGTTTATAATTTTTGGCCAAACTGGACACTGAACTGATTTTTTCTAACTAAATCTTCACTTTCGGGCACCTATAGCGGCTAAACCGTGAGGAATTTGAAGATGATGCAAACTAGTGATGTATGACATTTTATTTGTAGATTCTAAATATATTTTTTTCAAAATTTTTGGAATCATATTGCACTTCTTTTTCCATCTCCTTTGAAAACTAGTTTTTTTAGTAAACACCATTTTTAAGGAGTGACACTCACCGTATAACACATAACTTTCTTTCCATGAAAGATAAAACTCTAATTTTTTCAAATTTAGATTTGTAACTATGATATCTAGTGCTTCCAATTGATTTCATAGGTTTTATTGAATATTTTTTCCTTAATCAAGTTTCGAAGTCAAACCAATTACAATTCAAAACATAAGCGGACTGTATAACACAATTTTTTTGTATGTTTTGAAATTCATTTTTTTTTGTTGGATCAAGGACTTCTATATTTGGTGCACTCATATTTTTCAATTTTTTTGATAATATTCTATTTTTTCACATGTGTAGAACAAAGAGCTTGATTTTTTGGTGAAAAATCTACATTCACAAGAAATGAAAAATAAATATAATAATAAAATAAAATTTATTTAAAATTATACTTTTTGGGAAGCTTATAATAAGGACTACATACTTACAAAAAATAAATTTTAAATGAATTCATTTGATCCCCCAAAAGGTAAATCAACAGTGGTTTTTTATCAGTATTTTAATAGATGTAAAAGAGACTTTGTTATAGGTATGGTTTAAAACTAGCAGGGTTCTATCCAAGGGGGTTTGATCTAAGGTAGTTTGATCAAACCCTATTCAATTGGAATGCTTTAAATTGAACTTTTAAAGGCTTAAATCATTATATTTTCTAAAAATATGTGATTTCAGCAAAAATTAGAATCTCTCAGAAATTGTAAACTGGCTTTGTGGGATCACCCCTAATCATCAATAAGGTTAATGGTGAATACCAAACAAAGGATGACAAGCTCACCCCATATAAGAAACTAGTGGAAAGCCTCAAGTTATTCTTCATTGACATAACATTTGAGAAAATACCAAGGGAAAACAATAAAGCAACTAATGTTATGGTAACAATTAGATCACTACTGGATATCCCACGCAATGTCCATAAACATGAATTCCTGGTAGAGCAGTTTCTCATACCAAATTTCGAGGTACTAGAGTCTGAGTTTGTGTGTGAAATCATTGGTCCTAGTGATCCTTGGTACCATGACATATATACCTACCTAAAAATAGGAGTCCTCCCTATCGACATCACCCCAAACCTCAAGAGAACCTTTATTAAGAAGTCATCCCGTTTAGTTATCTAAGGTGAAACCCTATACCATAGAAGTATCGAGGGAACCCTCTTGCAATGCCTTAATCTTGAGGAAGCTTTGACTACTTTAACTGAGGTACATGATGGTATTTTTGGTTCACATTCTAGTGGTATGACCTTGGCCAAGAAACTGTTTAGGACTGGGTACTACTAGCCTATGATGGAGAGGGAAGCTCATGACTATGTCTAAATATTTTTGTAATGTCAACCACATGGAGATCTCATCCATGCACCAACTCAAGAGCTCCAATAGATTATAACACCTTGGCCCTTTTCATAATGGGGGCTCGATCTCATTGGAAAAATCCCTCCCACTTCATCCAATGGACACAAGTTCATTATCACTACCACAAAGTACTTTAAAAAGTGGGTAGAGGTCATACCAATGACCTACATCACAGGGAAGCAAATCTCCAAATTCATCCTAAACTACCTCATTTGCCAATACAGTGTTCCACAAGCCCTTACCCCAAATAACGAGACACCTTTCAAGAACCAGGATTTTTGAGAGTTATGCCAAAAGTTCAATATCCAACATCGCTTCTCCACCCCCTACTAATAAAACCATCTTCAAAATCCTAAAGAAAACAGTCAATGAAGCTGAGGCTTCTAATAAAACCATCTTCAAAATCCTAAAGAAAACAGTCAATGAAGCTGGTCATGACTAGCACTTACAACTAAATCCCACGTTATGGGCCTACTGAACAAGTATCTGCATGCCTATAGGTGCTACACCCTTTTCCCTAGTCTACAGATCAAAATACATCCTTCCCATTGAGATCGAGCTCCCATCCTTAAGGATATCATTGCAAAATCTTATTACTAACAAAGAATACTGGGTGTCATGGTTGAACGAGCTAGAACTACTAGATGAGCAGTGCATGGATGCCTTGAATCGTCTACAAGTTTATCAGAACCGCCTCAAGAGGAGCTATAATAAGAAGATCAGGAGTTAGAACTTTCAAGTTGGAGAGCTTGTGTTAAAGGAGAATTAGAAGAATGTGCCAAATCCAGACATCAAGGGAAAGTTTGAACCCAATTGGTTGGGACCCTTTATCATCATGACAAGTTATAAATTAGGAGAATATCAACTATATAAACCTGAAGGTGAGCCTCTGCAAGAGCCTATCAATAGCTCCCATCTCAAAAAAAATTATGCCTAAAGCTTGCAAGGTATAAATCCAAAAAATTAAAAAAATAAAATAAAAAATCCCAAAAAATAAGAAAAAGGATTGAAAATAGTAAAGAATTTTTTTTTCCTTTAGTGAAAACCACTTTGGTGGTGCTTTGGACAATTACCTTGGTGAAAACTTGGCAAACAAGCGCCTCATGTAGATAAGCACTTTCCATTTATAATGATCTTTATGGCTTGTTTTGCATCATTCATCCATCGCATTCCATTGATCCTTCTGACACCCATCCACATCCGCATCATAACTTGATCATGTGCTTGTATCATGTTCCCTCCTAGTACTACTTGGCACATTCCTAAGGTTAGTTTTTCCTGCCTATATCGAAGTAGTCTATCACACCATGTTGGGGGCATGTTCTTATGCCTACATTGGATTGGATTTGTGTATTCTTGAAATCTTCCTCAGAATCAGAAAATCCAAAAACATTCAAAAAATCAAAAAATCCAAAAACATTCATAAAATTAGAAAATCCAAAAATATCCAAAACATATTAAAAAATCCAAAAAACAAGTCAAAAAGTAAAAAAAAATTCAAAAAATAGAGTCACCATGTCGAACTACGGGTCTCTGAGCTTGAACGTAGGCAAGGCCATCATTGATGTGCCCTCGAGACACTTTAGGTTAGTCCTTTAGGATTCCGTAATAATAAACCAACATCCATTTGTTCATTTCTCAACAATAAATGAGTTTGTGTTAGTCAAACTACATGGTCTTTGCATGTATAACATAGGCAAGGCTAATCTTTGATCAACTCCCAAGGCCCCTAGGATAGGTCTTCAGGTTAGGTTCTTGGTCAAAATCTCATAAAACTCGAAAAACATTAGAAAATTTGAAAATCAAAACATTTGTAAAAAATCTTGAAAATACCAAAAACAACCTCAAAACATTTCAAAAATATCAAAAACATTCAAAAAACCCAAAATCATCAATCCCACTTCAATGATCACCCACAATAAACATTCTCTCATAATAAATGACTGTCACCTCCAACCTTTGGTAAAGCAATAAAAAACAAGAATAGAAAATTGAAAGTGAAAACTCAAGCGTCAAGGTCTCAAGTCTAGGTCAATAGGTAAACGAGTTGGTTAACTTTTGGTATCAATAGCCCATCATCCAATTAGTCTCAAAATCATCTGATAACATCATGTCCTAGGATGCATCCTTTCTATAATGGACATCAACATCATACCTCATTGTAGTTTAGTCTTGGCTAGAGGTGTGAAGAACATTAGCTTGTTTGTTTACTTGATCTTTTCCTTGTTGATTTATCTTATTTTTCCCATTCTGATGACCTCTCAATGATGTCTAATCAGAGAGAAAGGAATGGGGCATTGAGCATTATCTTTTTTCTATTGTGCTTGTTGGATGTTCTTGTAATATAACTTGGCTAATACTTGCTTTGTTAGGTATGTATGGAAGGTGTTTTGGGCGGCTTGTTGACTATTGCATTGATAGGTTATACCTTTCCCTATTTTGGTCTTAGATGTTTGAAACTTTTGAAGTGCATCCTAGCAAAGTTTATGTATGTCAGGTGCGAACAAGAATACTCCTATCTATTTGTCAAGTCAAATTTCATGGCACTAGATACCCTACCATCCTAGTTGTCTATACCTTGATGCATCATATCTATGTGTTTTATCAAACATAAGGAAAGTTGTGCCATTCGTGTCCCAATCCTTGGATAAGAAAATCATCATCGCTCATCACCATATCTAATAAAGTCTCGACGACTCATGGACTTGTTGGACTTCTACATCTTCTTAGAATCAAGGGTTCATCCATCTTATTCTTCTACTTATATCCATCTTATTGTTCTCATTCTTATATCTCTACTAAAATTTCTATACAAGTATCAAATTAGTGTGTTATATCAAAATATACATGAGGCTACACATGATCACTAACTCTCTATACATCATCAAATCTATCTACATCAGACATCTGAGCTTTCTAATCATCTTTGAGTTGAAGTAATCTTAAAATTTTATCACGAGCTTGACCCAAAATTGAAACTTTTTGTCCGATCTCTTGAGGGTGCAGTGCAGCAGCGTAATTTCTTCCACTGGGCAACAGTGGGGTGTTTGAAAAATTAGGAAATTTTTGAATTTTGATTATGATAGTGTTATTCTTTGAACTAATGTAGCAGGTACTTCGCTTCAAAGAGGGGCAAAATGTAGACACCGAAAAAGTCTTGATTGATACTATGCATTTGATTATGATAAATTAATACAATTTCTTCCAAAATCACTTCAAACTAACCATTTAATTGAATAATCAACATTATTTAATTAAATTCAGCAAATTCAGCTATTAATCAAATAATTAAATTTATTGGATTAATTCACCTTTCTTCTAACTAATTCCCATCAATTTAAATAAATCAAATTATTTAATTAAATCCCCTTTTAATCCTCCCATTTGATTAAAATCAATCAAATCAAATGTCACAATCTCCTAATTCATCTCCAATTAATTAATTGTAGATTAATTAATCCTAAACCACCTTTCTAATCATTATTATTAATTCCTCTACCTTTTAACTCTTCAAAAGTTAAATCAACCCATGGTCAACTAACCAGGTTGCACATGAAAATAGTTTCTATTAATTATTTAAATCCCCTAATTTTCCTCACAAAGGCATATTCCAAAGAATATTCCTCTTAAGAACCTCTCATTCAATTTCCCTCCAAATGTTTTCATTTGAAAACCTATCACATCCTCTTACATTTGCAATAAATTCTCTTACATCCTCTCAAATCTCAACCAATTTCATTCAATTCCTCTTACATCCTTTCAAATCCTCAACCTATTTCATTTATTTCTCATCCATCCTCCTCCACTCACACATTTCCCAAAATATGCTCCAACTTCCTCCAATGGAATTGTGACACTTGGCACATTATCATTGGCTCTCATTTTATCCCACATTCACCAATTTCCTCCATTCTTCAACCCTTGGCTTCTATAAATAGAGACATCATTTTCATAATATGGATCCACAAATTCATGCATTATCATTATAGTCATTTGAATTCATAGCAATCACCATTTCCATGTTATTTTGAGTTCATGTTCATCACATAGCATCATTTTCAACACTTGGATCATCTTCAAATCATCAAGCTTAAGCAATTGGGATTGGGAAAGGGCTTCTTTCCACATCAAAGGAGCACCAATCTCCCTATGGGATTGAGGATTGGTTAATTTAGTTGATTGAATGCTTTGTTCTTGCTTTATTTCATGTTTTCATCTTTGTTCTTCCAAGAATTTCATAGGGAACATTAGATTTAAGCTTTCTAACATGTTAATGTTTTGTTGATCTTGTTTCTAACATTAGATTATTGTTTATCCAATTATTTTGTCTTTTATAAAAAATTGCACAATACTAAATAATGAAATGATTCAAAAATAAATCTGAATTGAGAAAAAAAGACATTAAATTTTATAAAATCAAATTTTAAGTATGTCACATTCAAAATAATTAAATGACAAGAATCCAACTAAGGTTAATCAGTTTTGAAAGATAAATTATAAACTCGATTAAAAAAAGAAAAGAAAAACAATTCACATATTAATAAAAAAAAAATAGTTTTCTTCTTTATTAGTTGTAGTTTAATTGGTTTGGCATAATTAGTGAAAATGATGTTATGTTCTTTGGTTATGCCATCCATGAAGATTCAAATTATATGAGATGTGAGTAGACAATGGTCAATACATAGATGATGACTTTTTTTTTAGATGTATACTCTCGTAAAAAAGAAACAATTTGCATATTAAAGAATTTTTAAAAAGTATTTATCTTTTTTATTAGTTGTAGTTCAATTGGTTAAGCATAATTAGTGAAGATGATGTTATGTTCTTTGATTATGCCATCCACCAAGGTTCAAACTCTATGAAACACAATTAGACTAGGGTCAGTACATAGATGACAATTTTTTATTTAGATGTATACTTATTCACTTTAAAAGAAACAATTAGCATATTAAAAAAATTTAAAAAAAGTATTATCTTCTTTATTAGTTGTAGTTCAATTGGTTAAGCATAATTAGAGAAAATGATATTTTCTTGATTACGCCATCCACCAAGATTCAAACTCTATGAGCCACGATTAGACCATGGTCAACCTTTAGATGACAACTTTTGATTTAGATGTATACTTTGCTTATTCATAAAAAAATAAAGACGCCAATATCTATATAATCTAATTAGACATGATTAGACATGGATCGACCTTTAATAACAACTTTTGATTAGAATTAGACATGGATCAATCTTTAATAGCAACTTCTGATTTAGACATATTCTTACTCATTCATAAAGAATAAAGACGCCTATATCTAGATATTTCAATTTTTTTCACAATATAAATAATCCAATTAGACGTGATTAGACCCGGATCAACCTTTAATAACAACTTCCGATTAGACATAAATCAACCTTTAATAACAACTTCTGATTTAGACGTAATCCTACTTATTCATAAAGATGTCTATATCTAGATATTCCAAATTTTTTCACAATAAAGAGAAAAAAGTAGTAAATGAGAGTGGCAGTTTTCATTTCTTACAGTGGGTAAGGAAGGCTCCTTCAAACAGGTTTGTACAACTTTGAATAGCGTAGCAATAAGTTTCTCAAAGTTAACAATGTCCGTTATTTCGGGCTTTATGGTTTTACATTGGAATGTGTCGGTCCTTTTCCCTAGGGAATGACCCTTCTCTTCCTCTCACAGAGCAGGCAAGTGGCAGCCCTGTTTGTTGGTCGACAAGCTGAAATCATGAGGCTGACAGATTTTGGGCCATCTCACAATAATCTACAAAGTATAAAAGCTAGGCGTCCCTGTCGTGCAGTGCATAGATTATGAATCATGGTGCACAACAGTAATGCTCCCTAGGTGCCCGCATCATCATGAAACCAAGACAAGGAAAAAGATACGCACTGTATCTCTAAATTATTGGATCAAACTAAACACTACACAGAAACCGTTATCATGGTACAGAATCCAAATCTTGTTTGCTAATGGATAGTTAAAATCCTTTTATTTTAAGCCCAAACATGGTTACAGTTATGATCATTCACTTTCTGGTTAAGGCAGCTACCACGTGAAAGAATTGGAGTTCATGGACTAAGGCCCTGGCATGCTCTGTGGCCCTCTTCTCCATTCTGCTGAACAGCTCTGTGCTTAAATCTTTTCCAATGTGATCATCAACCAGTACTCCACACACGCTTCTGCATGAGTTTGTAAATGCTCTTGCCAATTCTTCATTGTCCTCAGCAGACTCCACCACTAATGGACTCCCCCCTTTGAAAGCATCCACTTTGTTTATTGTGAAAGATGACTCTTTCTCCACCACCTCTCTGAACTCTGCTACAGTGGGTGCGAAGAATGGAACATTGAATGAGTCTCTCCTTTCTGCTTCCACCATTCCCTGCAAAAAGTTATACAAATCCAAGTATATCAGTCTTAAAAGTACATATATTCTATGGAGGTTTTGGTACAATGAATTTTGAATCACGTTTTGTAATGGACTGATACAAAATAATTTGACACAATTATTATTAGAAGTATTATTAAAGTTATACAAATTCATTGTTCCTCTTTCTGATGATGGATTGCTGAGTGTGATCAATCGTTGAGTGTGATCCAAAACGACACAAAAACATGTATACACAGTTGAATCCAAAAGCTTGCAACAATTTGATAATGACTAAAAGGTTTTGATTAATGATTTTAGTTGTTTAATGTATTTCTTTTGATAAGAGATTTTTCTTGTGGTCCTAACATTTTGTTTTTCAAACATGGTTCAGTGCTTTTACCATAAAGTAGTTATAGAACTGAGGTTCCATGAAGGGAATGGAGGAGTTTAAGTAGGTTTTAGTTTTAATTAAAATTAAATTGATCATTTTTTATTTTATAGTGATTTTTTTGAAAGGGGTTTCTTGTTCTTGTGTTTTAAGAGTTTTTACTAATAATATATGGTCTTATAGATTTTTTAGTAGTTGGGAAGCTTAAGACTTTAAACTTAAAATTTTTACTTAAGAATAATATAATTTTTATAATAAAAGTTACAACTAAAAGTTATTCTTAGGAATCTAAAACCTGTGGCAGCAAAATCTCCTGATGGGAGAAATTTTAACCCCACCCACAAAAACAGCCTCTCAAAATCTAAAAACTTAAAAATAGAGATTCTTATTTTTATGAACAAGTTTCTAATTCATTTTGTACAAGTCTTTTTTGGTCTTATGGGACCCATACTCCATGAAAATAGTTACTGCACTTCGAAAAAAATGCTGCAAAAATCCTTACCAATTTAATTGAAATATAACTGAAACATTATTATTTTGTAAACAAAGAAGATGAATCAAACTACACCTATTATCATTGATTTGGTTCCATAAAAAAGGTAATCTTCTGACATTTTAAAACAATTTGATCCCATAAAATAAAATGTAATATAGTTTAAAAGAGAAATCTTCGCCTGACAGTTTAAAGCAAAGCAGCTATTTGGACGGAAATGGAAGGAAAATTTTCTGTCAGAAAAAATGATTTTATTTTCTATTTTCTATTGGTGCATTGACTGCAGACATCGTTGAAATTGTAACTGCAATATCTAAAAGTTGGATATTTTAAGCATTTAAACAGTTACAATTCAATCGACCATCGATTCCACTGAACAATAGTTACCTAAGTTAGATTAAAAAGGTTTTTGAACAGCTATCATATCGTTTCAAAGAAGTGAAAAAAGTATAGGAGAAATGTTTGCAAGATGGACCACAATATCACTTGTTTAAAGCAATAATTAAAGAGATAAGATGACAGCTGACGATCAAACTCTAGTAAACAGTCATCATGAATTGCTTCTACGCTAAGATCTTTCTCTTTCTTGCACGATGGATAAACATTAGTGATTAGGTCAAACAATACAAAACAAGATAGACTGTCTACAAAACCATATTCTAACACTACTGGTTTATTAATATCTACGAAAGATTCTAATTGGTTTAGAGGACTGTAAATACTTTAAAAAATAAAAAATCAAAGAATTGTAATTCAATGGGTTGAAAACAATTGGAGAGTTGTAATTCAATGGATTGAAAACAATTGGTGAGGATGATGGTATGTTTCTTAATTATGTCATTCATCAAGATTCAAACCTCTATAGATAAGACGTAAGAGATGAGGCCAGGATTGAGCCTCGAGCAACTTTCACAGAATGGGTACCCCTCAGTCTTTGATTCTCAGCTGAGAAGATATCAGTATAGACTCGTGCTTCCATATCAAATAACAAAACATACTCATGAATGATATAAAATCCTCCATTAAAAAACAAAGAATGCAACCAACATCAAAGAAAAAATAATACAATAATAGACTCTAAGATAGTCCTGTACAATGCTAAACAAGGTGAAAAAAATAAGTAAAAGATAGTAAACTGATAAAACTGGATTATCTAAATATAAAATGGAGTATAATACTGAATAAAAACACATGGATGAAAAGAGGAATGATTTGAGTCACCTCCTCCACCAAATCGTTCCATGCCTGTTCAAAATGGGTACCAAACAAGATGCCACCTCCACCTTGATTTGTGGGGTCCTGGAATGTCCTTCCCAGGCAAACCAAAAACATGCATCCCCCACTCTTCATCTCCTCTGATCTTGCTCGCAGAAAATCTTCGAAGTCGCTCTTGAATTGAAGCCTGTAAGCATTGGCAGTTTCCTTCGATCCACGGTGTATGAACACGCTGCCTTTATTCCAAGCCGAAGAGTTGGGGTCCAGCACAACATCAGGAACCTGCACTTCAAAATAACATAATCAAACAAGGATTTACTCTAACATGAGACATCCATATAAACAATCTTACTATACTTACAAATCATCTTGAACACACCCATATACATTCTTTTACACACCCATATAGATTCTGTACCTGTGAAAGCCAGTGGAGAGAGAATGAGGAGTGAACTACATTAAGAGTGTTTCTAGGAAAGAGTCTCTTATAGAAGGAGCCAGGAACTCCAGCAGCATAATATGTTCTCAAAGCTGGAACCTCTATTGGAACAGGGAGCAGCTGGAACAAGGTGTTGAAATCATTGGAAGGCAAATCTGAGAAGAATACTTGAAAATCTGGCATGTTCAGAGAAGCAAGCTTGTATTTCTTCATCAAACAATTGACTATAACATTGGCTATCACCAGTGTGTTCTGACCAGAAGAACAGCCCAAGTCTGCTATGGTTAAGGTTTCTGATGCAGGGAGATCCATGTTATTCAAAGCCTCTTCTAGCAGAGGCCTGAGTGATTGGAGATGTTTAGCCTGCACATAAAAAACATCAAAGCATCTGTAAGGTCATTGTAAACTGTTGTAGAGGATTAACTTTACATTTTCTACAAAAGTTATACCAATCATAGAAATATCTACAGTCACAAAACATTTACTGCCACAGAAACAATATTCTAAACAAATAGATACATGCTTGACAGGCTCTGCATACCATTTTGGAGAAAAGTACTTGCCTGTCCCTGAGAATTTTTTGCATAGCTTGTGTCTCCATTTCCTCCTTGCATGCAGAACACCCTTTCCAATTTGGTGGGCTGGGTCTCACAGGCAGAATTAAGGGCTGTTGGGCTTTCCATTGCCATTTTAACTCTTGTATTACCATTACTATTCCTATTATTACTACACTCTGGATTTATAACTTGAGTCCTCCTCATTTTCTGCAATAAAACAAGGATAAATGGGAACTCAGACCGTTTTATAATTGATGTCCCTTCAAACTTAAAAGCAAACAGCATGAAAAATGTTTGTTAATATAGTAGTCAAAAAGAAGAAAACAAGAAAAACAAAGCTTTGAATGGTTGTCACATGCTTGCATACTTTGAAGCTTTCAACAAACTTTGTTCTTTGCTGAATTGGGAGAAGAATATAGTAACTGTATAAAGAATGCAGACCTTGTCACATCACCTTCCCAAAACTTTTGCATGCACAATCACAATCTTCTACGACTCTCCCTAATGCCACTATAAATGTTATCTCCAAAAACTAGGGCAGTCTATTGCAACAAAAGAACATCATTGTAGACCCAACCCCACATGCAACTTGGGTTAAATGGAGGACCCACATGGAAATTTGTCAATCAAGGAGACATTTAGTATTCTAATAGAAATTAAATATTTCCAAACAGGACATTTCTGCTTCTTTCTGTGCTTGTAATGGACAAGCAATTAACAATACACTTAGGATATTAGGATTGGTTCAATTTAAAAGCATTTAAACTTTACTTCTTGACACCATAAATCATACCATGTTTCAGACATGCTAAGACCTTATCATTTCAGTGTTGCTCTCCGCTTTCCCTGTCACATAATTACTAACATTGCACAAGCACTATCATGCGTGCGGCCCTCACCATTTGTAGGATGTCACACAAGGTTAATATACATTTTTAAATTGTTTTACTTTTTTTTTCAATGGACGTTATATCTTATTGCAGGAAGCATTCAATGGTCTAATTACAAGCTTTGTCTAGTCTGTTGCTGCAACTGTTAGTAAATTCAAAAGTAATTTATTTAAACCAAAACAACTTGTATTGTTGAAGTATTTTTTTTTAAGGAGAGAAGTGTATATTTTATTTTTTTGCTTTATATTTTATGTTATTTTGTGTGGTTGTTTTTAATGCATGTTTCTATCACTTAATTTTCTTATATTAGTATATTAGTCAGATTACAATGAATCTAGTCTACTTTCTATAGATTAGGTTGCTTACATTCTTATCTAGAATAGATTATTTATCATTTCATTTTGACTATATTTTATTTTATCTCAAACTATATGTACCTTATGTGCTCTTGTCCTCTAGTTTAAATTTTAAAATTTACCATTTCTAAATTGTGGCTTAAGATACCTATTATAGAAATTAGCTTATCACACTAACAAATTTGATCACACATCACCACTCTCAATTTACATCAAAGACAGTTATTCAACAACCACTATTCTTTATTTTGATCTTGTTGAATTAGTAGAGGGGCCTAGTTTATCAAGTTAAATTTCATTGAGTATGGGTTTGTATGATTTCAATTGTGTAAGTTCTTAGTGTTTTTTAGATTCTACTTACTTCAATTATACTTTCATTCATTCTTTTATACTTCCCCTACGATAGGGATCCTTAAATAAGTTAATCAAAAAGAGTAAATTGACTAAAGTGTCGAACACTTATGAAGTTACATAAAATATAAGAAGCAAAATTCTTCAAAATAAAATTGTAGGAAAAAATTCATGCCCAAAATTAAATGTTGCATTGGTATCATTAGGAAAAGTTGGTAATCACAAAGAAATATGCCATTATACTACAATTGAGAGCCTATAGGACAAATATGGCTTGTAGAATACTATCATGCCACACAAAAATTTTGCATGCTAGATCTACTAAATATTTTATTGCTATAAAGTAGCACTTTTAAAAGACACAACAACTATAATGAATTATATCAACAAAGGCTAGTGCATTGATGTTGCTACATCTCTACTAAATAATTCTTGTGTATTGTGTGACCACATGGAAACAAAATGATATCCTTTATAGACAAATAAAAATTGCATAGACAATGTCCAATAAACATTTATGCAAAAAGTAAAAAAGTAAAAAATCTGAAAAGTTGAATAAAAATGTTGTATCTATACTACATTTATCGAACTTATATTAATTTGAAGCTTGGATTATAAATCATGTCACCTACCTCAAAGAATATAGGATAGTTGTGGTGTGTTTCTTTTTCAATACAAGGGTGGCAATCCTTCAAAGAGATAGAGTAACAACAACATGGAAAAAGGTACATAAAGAAAGCATATTAATATTGATCTATTGTGAAACCAAGCTAACTCCTAGCATTTATTAGATTGAATGTCTAAATAGAATAAAGAAATGGTGACATCTTTAGTCTCATTATGGTAATGCATGTAGTTAAAAATTTCATCACAATATCGAGCACTTATTTACTCCATAGAAATCACTCTGGAAGTTGTCTGAAACTTACTTATCCTGAGTGAGTGCATACAGACCAAAATAAATGTTTTGTTAGGAGGAATTATTAGTGGAATATACATGAAACCTAAGAAGTACCTAGTCTTATTTCCACACTAGTTTCTCATTCTAAAGCTAAGAAAATTTCAACAAATAATAAAACTGAAGGGCAATATACAAATAAACAAAGTTCTATTTAGAAATACTCCTACTAAATTCTAGTCAGTATTCATATTCCCATTCCAAATTGCCTCACAAAGATCTAAGACCACTGTTTTGAATTTTAGGGTGTCAAGACACATTTTAGTTAAATAGGACTCTTCCACCACATGAGTCATTTTATTTTCTGCCATTTTAAATAGTGTTTAAATTGCTCTCATCATGTGTAATGTTTTACCTGCTAATGAAGGCTATACATTCTTTCCTTCATGCATTCAACTCATTAACAAATGTCAAATTTTGGAGAGTTTCTGTTTACACCATCTTTTGTTAAGGTCATGAGATGGGCTACCCTCTAGGCTATTGGAATTGACTGGAGTGATTTTGTATTCATTCTCCTGTCACCACTAGAATATTAGTGCAATTCTAAAAGTAATTGAAGGAAATCAAAGACAAGAAATAAAACTGAGCAACAAAATATAAAATTTCATTAGAATATTTAGAAATTTTAATCCACCACCTTCATGGAAGAAAGAATTGCATACCTGACTAAAATGTTCTAAACTGAATTAAGATGTTATCATTTGAATGCTCAAATATTGTTTTAAATAAATACGCGACTCTTCCACTACACACCATTTCATTTTCATTTTCATGCAAGACCATTTCAAATGCATGTTGAACATTTCATTCTCCATACAATGCTTTCATGTAGATCACTCTTCTACTACCATCTAATGAAGGCCATTCTCCACTTTCATGCATTCAACTGTCAATCATATGTAAAATTTCACAAGAGTTTTTGTTTACACCAGATCTTTGTTGTTACTATAGACACACCTCTTGATGTAATTACTCTCATAATATGTACAAATAATAATAAATTTTCTTTTATAGAAGAAGGTACAAAACTCACTACAAAATTGAATGGCTATTATTCATCTATCACTAATGGTCCATATTTACAAGAGTTAAATATTTGGAAAGCAAGGAATAATCCTATGTCTAATCCTAATAAAATTTAAAAAATGACTTTGGACTAAATCACTTTCCAAGATATGCAAAATAATCTTAATTATAATTTTATAAAAAAATCACATTTTGAAAAGATACCCCCAATGTTTCTTGATATAAAAGCAGCAAACAGCAGTGTTGTCCCATCATAACAAGCAACAAAGGCCATCTTAGAGTAGTTAATACAAGACAAAGGACAAGAAATCTAAGCTACTCACCACACAACAAGTTTCAGCATCAAAACCAAAATTTAAATTGTTCCATTTAGGTGTTAAAATCTTCTTGTAGGATATGAAATTTTCAAAAGCAAAAGAAAATAAGGAGAACAACATCCCAATCAGGTCAAATAATAAGATCTGATTGATATTCACTTTCATTAGTAACCCATATGTCCCCAGTAATCAACTTGTCCCTGCTAGCTTTTCAATGTTTATAGTCCATATAAGAAATTAATACTTTATTCATGTATCTATGTTAGACTCCTTAAACAAACTATATCTAAAATTCTATGTTTCAAAGGAAGAGAGGAATTTGAACTTTGTTTTCTTCTTCTAGAGATCTCTTTTTATAAAATTTAAGTATATTTTTGTTCTTTACCATTATACCCATAACTCTTGAATTGAATATGTATGGTGGCTATTCTAAGCCTAACAAGATGATCTTAAAATTATCCATCAATTCACCCACATATTTCAAATCTTCAACAATATTTAAAATTTGTCCATTTAGTTCTTCAAGTAGTATAATATTCTCATATTGGATATTTAGGACCTAACTTTAAATTGTATCCATTTCTTCCAAGAATTTGGCAATGAGCTCATTTATGAGATAGATAATTTATATCCACATATCGGTATTCTTCATAAACTATTACTCCAAAATTTTCTTCTTTACAATGAGTTTCAAATCTATTTTCTCTATTACAATGAGGTGAGGAATATTTTGATCATTCACCTCTTCTTATTATTTTTTAGTTATCCAATAGACACTCTATCTTCTCTTTTCAAGATTTGAATTGTGTCCAAAAAATGTTAGGATTAAGTTGTCTCAACCTTTGAGTCCTAGCATTCAATTTATTGTTTAAGTGATTGATTAATTATTTTCTATGTTTATTGCTTGCCAAAATAGTTGTCATTTTGTGGGACCTAACAATGAGGTGGAAATCCTACATGAAAGGTGAAATGTACAATTTGTAAGCTATTTTATTGGAGGTAGGAATCCCACTTTAGGGGTCCTATTTTTTGAGCTAAAATGGTGGAATTTTTCATAAGTTTCTATATCACATTTATGAAAAACTATGAAAATTTTCTATGATAGAATATGACAGTTGTAAGAGTTAAATATGGTAGTTTTTATGCCACACTATGAAAATCAGGCTAAATTTATGGGGGTTCCCAATTTTTCATGTGGTAGATGCATGTGTCTAGGTTCCCTGCATGTTGAGTGTAAGCTAATTTTTATGAGATAGGTGTTATTTAGAAAAAGCCTAAAATTATGGATTTTGACTATGCCATGTCATAATGAAGTCATGTTCACACTTAGGTGTGGAATTTTCTTATGGTAATTTTTGGCACCTTCTCTTTGTGTTGAAGGTTATAAATACTTGATGCCTTAGTCCATTTTTAGTATGATAGGTTGAAGAATTATTGAGATGTTGTTATGCTTCCAGAATTTCTTCAGATTTGTGTTGTAGTGTGAGACTCCTAAACAAAATTTCTCTGAAGCTATATTGTAACCCTTGTTGTTGAATAATACAAATTTAGTTGTGTGTTTTGGAGTGTGTTTTTTTGTAAGGGGTTTCCCATGTATATCTAGTGTTGTGTTTTTCTTGTACTTGTGTTATTGTTAATCTTCACCTATCAAGTGCATCTTCTTTATTGTAACTGACTAAGGGTTTGAAACATTATAAATTTTCACATTATATCCTATAATAGATTAGTGCCAAGGAATATTTTATGTGTACTTGGCTTCCTTTTAGTTTCTATTAGAGTTGGATCACCTATATTTCCTATTATGCATAAAGGGTATTTTGCACTGATCAAGTGTTTTATGGATCTATTGTAGAATTTAATTTTTGTTAACCTTGTTGAAGGAAGGAGATGGAAAGAACATATGGTAGAATTAAAATAGAGAAGTTTAATGGAGGTAACTTTGAGTTGTAGAAGCTAAAGATGGAAGATATACTCCATTATTTATGGTTAGCTATTTTTGGAACTACACCAACATACATGAAAAAGAAGATGTTGCAAGGTGTGCACCCTTGGTCTCCTTGTACTGTGCAGTGCAACACTTGGGTTCGTGACATGGCTTAGCCACCTCCCATGGATTCATTAACTTTTGTGATTGTATCGAGCATTAACAAGTTGATCTTTTGGTGAAATGACAACTATTTGTGCAACAATTGGTATTAGAGCCTAGTTCATGGGTTCAAACCCCTTGCTTGTGTTGGGGGGATTGTTGCAAGGTGTACACCTCGGTCTCCTTGTATTGTGCAGTGCAGTTCTTGGGTTTGTGACATGGCTTAATCACCTCTCGTGAATTCATTAACTTTTTTGGTTGTATCAGGTATTAATAGGTTAATCTTTTGGTGCAACAACAACCTTTTATGCAACAAAAGGCTGGGATTTGATGGATCAAAAGGCTAAGGGTTTGATAATATTTTGTTTGGTTTATTTGGTACTCCTAAACATCCATGAAGAGAAGATTGCTAAATTTTTTTGGAAGAAGCTTGCTCAGATTTATCAGGCTAAATCCATGGTAAATAATTTGTTCGTACAAAAGAATATGTATTCTCTATGGATGGAGGATGGAGGATCTATAGGAGATCACTTGAATGCATTCAACATGATTGTTTCCCATTTGAACTTTGTTGGTGTGAAAATGGAGGAGTATCATTGCATAGGATTTGTTGTGCTCACTGTCAAATTCTTGAGACCACCTTGTCATGGCCATTGTAAGTACCACTACCACCTTTAAGAAGGATGAAGTGGTTGCATCATTTCTATCTACAGAGATGTGGAGAAAAACTTTCAAAATTACTAAGGCTCTAGAAGTTTAAGGAAGAACAAAAGAAAAAGGAAAAAAGAACAACATGAAGCAAGAAAATTTAGAATCCAAATTCTATGGGAGATCTAAGTCTCTTGGTAAGGCCAAGGTGAAATTTTTGAATTGTAGCAAATTTGGTCATTTCATAAAGATTGTAAGGAGGAGAAAAAGAAGAACAAGAAGACATTCTCCAATTCTAATTATGATAAATCCTCTCAAGAAGATGAAGATAATATTTCCGCTACCTTGGAAACACATGCATCACAATATGTGTGGTTGATAGAATCAGGTGCCTCTTTCCACATGAATTTTCATTGACATTGTTTCTCTAAGTATGAAAGTTATGGTGGTGGGAAAGTGTATCTGGGTGATGATTCTCACCTAAAGATTGTTGTTCAAGTAAAGATAATATTCCTAGATGGTAGAGTGAAGGGGATCGATGGTGTCCTACATATCCCTGGTTTGGCACAAAACCTTCTTTTTGTAAGTAAGTTGAATGATGTGGGTGTGCAGGTTGTCTTTTTGAATGGAGGGTGCAAGATGACTAGAGGAGATATGTTGCTTGCTAAGGGTATTCAAATAGGCACTCTATTTCAAATGGATGCATGCATGGTTCATTGCAATAGTTCTTTGATGGAAAAGAAGAAAATAAATTTTGATTCACTATCCTCACTATTGAAACCAACAATAAAGATGAAAGTTGCATCCACTTCTGATGGTCATGCTTTATGGGTACCTAAGGGTGCTCATGCTTTGGAGATAAAGTTACCTACTAAGAAGACAATGATTTGAGACCAAATACTTGGTCACATTGTTGAAAATGGTTTAAGAACCCTGAAAAATAAATACCTTGTTGAGGGGCTTGATAGTTGTAACCTTGAGTTTGGTTTTTGTGAACATTGTGTCTATGGAAAGCAAAATTATGTTCAGTTTTATCATAGTTCTTAACAAGTCTTCTAAATTTTTAGATTATGTTAATTATGATGTGTTTGGTCATGTAAATGTTCCTTCGTTATCCAAATTTGTGTACTTTGTTTCATTCATAGATGACTAGAGTAGAAGGACATTTTTATTTCTTAAAAGTAAATATGAAGTCTTCAGTTAGTTTAAGGAATATAAAGCCTTGGTAGAAAATAAGATAGGTAGTAAGATTAAGTGTTTAAGGATTTGAAACAACAAAAAATGAGGTAGGGGTTCAAACACATAGGGTTTTATACTAAATTTGGAATGTTTCACCAAACTTACTGTAAATAGAAAGGGAAAAATAGGGTGAATGAACCTACCTATTCTTCTATTTCATGTAGGAAATGAGACCCCTCAAGTTAAAATCCACTTTCAACCCTTAGGTGAGTGAATTTTATGAAATATCTACAAATTTCCTTTATGTGTGCATATGGGTTGAACAACACTTGTGGGAGACACACTAAAAATAGTGAATCAACTCAAAACTAAAATGTAAGACTAGATCTGAGTAGATTAAACATAGAGCTAACATACATAATTTATTTCACACAAATCAGATGAGTGGAGGGCACTTAAATTGATCTCAAAAACAATTACAAAGTGTCCCTATTGGTTGCAAAGTGTCTTGATATAACTTTTTGAAAAAAATGACTGAACAGGGGTTTTGGGAGAAGGATTAAAAATACCAAATGCACTCACTTATGACATTTAAAATTTGGATTTTATAGATGAAACATATAGATATCAGAAACAATAAATCTTTGAGAAAATATGGGAATATAAAATGTTATGTACCTATCAGAAAACACTAGTTTTTTGAAGTTGTCCTGGGACTCATTCGCCCATTGGTGAATGGGTCCTTGTTCACCTTTCCAAAATTGATTTCTAGGTCCTCTACTCCTATGTATGCACTTCCAAATTCTCTGAGTTTCACAGTTGGACAGTCGGAAATAAATTTAGGATATGAGTTTCCGTGAGATGACAACAAATGCAACTTAGTAGTTTTGAACTTTTGAGATCTTCAACATTTCTTCAACCTACAAATCTGCAACACACAATGAGAGGAGAATTTTTTTTTGTTTTTGGTGAATAGGGGTTTTCCTTGGTCAAACCCCATTTTCGTAATTAAACCTTGAATTAAAACAATGAAATATGAAGGAATGATGAATGAACATATGCAATGTTGCAACTCACCAAACCCTTGATCAAACCTTTGAAGGATTGAAATCTTTATGTTTATCTTGCATGAAATGGCTTCAATGGGTGTGGATCTTGATACTTGAATCTTGCTTTGAATCTTTGACTTGAATGCTTGAAACCTACATCACAATGTTAGCTCCAAAAACATGTATGATTGAATGTAGCTTTGACATGATGCTTGAGATCTTGAATGCTGCAACAAATGATGAAGAAATCTTCTCTTGAATACTCTTGACAATAATATTTGATCAAGTGAAAGTTCTCTCAATTGTGCTCTTGAAATCTAATGTTAAATTGATAAAAAATAACCTTGTATTTATAGACGTTTATCCTTAATTTCCCAAAATTAAAACATTACAATCTAACCTTTGAAATTTGAATTTAGGATCATAAAAATACCACCAAAAAAATATTTAAAAATGGGTTTCAAGGCTCAGGGAAGACCCATTCACCCATGGGTGAATGGATCCCATGACCTAATTCTTGGAACACACATTACTCAATGTGAAGTGTTATGTATTGGCATTAATTAATGTCGTGTTTCCCCTTTAGAAAATATAATTTAATGGGATTGTGAATAAATTATAGGGCTTATTAAGACCAAATTAAGCTATAATTAAGGGGGGACTAAATAAGTGTGAAATTATAAAGAGATACACTTTACAACACTAAATTAAGGCACAATTAAGTCCATTTTAATTAAGAGGGCCCAAATAAGTGGAAAATGTAAAGAGATGCATTTTACAACACTAAATTAAGGCCTTATTAAGTTCATTTTAATTAGGAGGGCCCAAACAAGTGAGAAAATGTAAAAGGATACATTTTTCTACTCTACATTTAGCCCCACTTTAGTGAGAGGATGGGTGTGCAAGTGCAAACTCACACTAAAGTAGACAATCATGCATCAAGAGGGGTGCAATTGAAGATGGGATAGGATACCATAGATCAAGGAGGTGGCCAAGACCCCAGGATCTAAGATCCCATTTCAAACCAACATAAGCACAAAGGGACACACACAATGTATGATATGAAGCAGAAAAGCAAGGTACACAAACATACAATGTTAAAGACGAAAAGAAAGAAAAATAAAAAACAAAAAGTGGTGGATCAAGCCTTGATTTTTTGTCCAACTCGATGTGGATCAAGCCTTGGCTATTTTTCCAAAAAAAAAATTGACAAGCAGAACATGATGTCCATTATGCAAACAACAACACATGCTCACATGGGCTAATGGCACTTCAAGCTATCCACTAGGTGAGCCCCCAAAGAGTGGCTAAGTGAGAAAGTCATGCCAGGTATATAAGCTCTTATTATACAAACAGAAAGTCATGCTAGGTCTATAGGCTTCCCATCGTACTAACTATACCAAAGCTATCCCTCTTATAACTTCAATAAGGCACTGCAAAAATATGAACTTTGAGCTTCACAAGGTTAACAAGTTGTGTTATGATAAAAACTTATGAAAAAAATAAAAATAATCATGTTCAAAGGGATTTTGATTAGTTCATGTAAAGTCTCTACTTAGGGAACACCGTTCTTAATGTCTCCAAGAGAGGACTAGTTGAGGATAAAGAAAATTCACAACCTAGGAAATGCAATCCATAGCTTTACCACAAAGAGGAATATCATATGCTCAGAAGGGTCACACTCTTGAAGGAAATCAAACCAAATGTCACCAAGAAGAAGACACATCACATGAATTTAGAAGACCACACTTTAAATAAAAGAATTCACACTTCCTAGGAGGTATGTAATATCATCACTAAGAAGGTAACATGCAGACAATGAACGAGGGACCATATGCCCCCCACTTAAAATACCAACATACTTGTTATGTTGGTATTTTAAGTAGAAAGAGAGAAAAGGAGGATCCTTGAAAATAATTCATAGCTCAAACAACTATCTATCCTTGCCCCCCAATCATAGAGACAAAGACAACTAGAAATAACTATCATGTTTCTTCCACAAGTGATATGGTTGCACCTAGCATTGTACCACCATGAATGCAATGAGGAAGACACATAAAGCTACTAATGCCACATAGTGATGAGCAACATGATAGGATGGGAATCAACATTAATTAGAGGAAATACGTGCTTCAACACAAAGAAGAGCACCACATTCCTTAAGATGTTGAATTTTATTACTCAAAGCCTTGCATTCATTAGTTGAATAAGCATGAACTCTATGATATGCAAAAAATGAACTCCTGTTGTTTTTGGAGGGAGAGATATCAAATGATCTTGGAGAAGTATCAACAAGATACTCTCTTGATCAATAGTAGAAGATGTTCCTTTCTTTTGCGACAAAGATATCTCTTGCTTAGTACAAGGTGTCATACATACACAAGACTCTTTAGATTATAAGATTTTGTACTCTCCCTTAAAGGAGGGCGTAAAATCTAATGAACCCTAATCATTACTAATAAATGTGTTTGAATATGTACTAGGAGTTTTTTGCATGATGATATTTATAGTAAGCGAAGATTTCTTTGTTTCTTTCATTTATTTTAAGGGACAATAACCAAGACCACTAGTTGTTTCTATCAGTTTAGGATGGACCAAGGTTAAATTTGGCTTAGAAGAATCTTTTGTAATAGTGTTGGTATTGAGTGAAGTCTTTTTTGATGCTTTTATTTCTTTTGATGGACAATAACTGAGACTACTAGTCATTTCTTTTGTATTAGGATATATAGGGACATAGATACCTTGTTCTCTAGCACCACATCCTTTTCCATTGTAACCAAGTTGTTTCATAAGTTCATAACCTCTTCCATAATTTTTTTCCATTTCTTTCGGATTTGGTGGTTTCTTATGATCACACTTGTCATATGTAGATCTGAAATTGTTGTTATCTTCTTCTTTGATAAAGGTTGTAGACTCATGTATTTTTGATGACTCAGCTTGTGTTGATACGATGTTTATTTCTTTCTCTTTTCTTGATTTGTGTGTAATATTGTATTCTCCCATGAATGTAGGTGTGAAATCCAATGATCCCAAGTAATCCACCGATAAAATTGTGAAGGGTTTAGGGAACTTATCTTTTTGTTCTTCTTGGATAAGCTCTACTTTTTAAGTTGGTATCAATTTTTTCAAAGGAATTTCTTTATCTTTGTCAATGTGCAAACAAATTTCCGATTCAGGGTCAAATTTTATTGTGTAAAATTTGTTGTTGTAGACATACTTCATTATACAATGAAGAGTTGAAGGTACCCCATTCATTGCATGAATCCAAGGTCTACCCAAAAGAAGATTATATGAAAGATTATTGGGCATGACATGGAAAGGAGTTTGCAATGTGACCTTTCCAACTATAATAGGTAATGTGATCACACCAAGCAATTGTTTTCCTATGTTATCAAACCCATGAATAGATAAAGAGTTAGATTGAATTTGGTTTTTTTCTACTCCAATATTATCCAAAAGGTTTATGCTACACATGTTAAGGGTTGAGCCATTGTCAACAAGGGTTATCTTTATCCCCTTCTTATTAATAATAGCTATTATCATGAAAGATTCATTTTGATTTTTCACTTCCAAAGGAGGGAGCTCACTTTGGTGGAAAACAATTTATGCATTCACCCCTTGAATTAAGGAGGCTATATCATTTGGTTTCACATTAGGAGGGATAGAAACTTATTGTAAAGAACTTTGAAGCATGTTAAGGTAATTAGGGGAGGCTTGAATAAGGTACCATAAGGATATCTTAGCAAGTGTGTTTTTAAGTTGTTCAACAAGATCATACTCTTTACCACTACGCTGCAAGATATAGTTGACGTAATGGAAAGGGCATTGGATTTTTTTGTGGTTGTTGATTATTTCTAGTGTTATATATATGAGCAATGGTATTATAACCCAGTTGTTGTGAAACATTGTGTTGAGGTGGTCTTGGGATAAGCATAGGTTTTTTTTTAACTTGGTGTTGGTGTGAGGTTGGGTAGAGGATAAGTTGAGGCTTAGGAGGTCCAACAATTAAGGGACTTGAAGGAGTTTTAAGAATTAGAGAACTCAAGGGAGATCTAATAATCATAACCTCAAAAGACTTATCCTTACACTCATCATCTTCATTTAATGAAGCCACATTACTATTGTCAATGTTATCATGGGTCTTGGTTTAATACTTTCCATAATGGTTATTAGCAGATCACATTATTATAGTTTGTGGTAACCCAAGATTGCATTCAAGTATGTAATGAACTTGGTTTGTAGTTTAAGTTGTACACTTTTAAGTAACATTCATAAGGTTTAGAAAATCTTGATCACTCTTTAAAATAGCCCATTAAACATGGGTTGTTCTTGAATGCACTACATAATTGATATAACACAATCACTCTGCATATCAACTAGAGTTATAGGCTCTTTATTGCAGCAAGAGGTAATTGCTCTTGGATCATGTTATCATTACATTGTAACCTATTAAACTTGAGACAACCTGAATGCACCCAATGATGATTAACACCTAATTGTGACGATAGTGATTTGTACATGAATTGTGCTCATATGAGTGCCTCCATTTCTATCACAACATAGCCACATTAAACTCGGGTCACACATGAATGCATCCTATATTTGTTATAGCACAACTGTGCCACATGACCAATAGATTTATGGATCACATAATTATAGTCACAAGAATTTGTTCCTCAATTGTGCTCTTATGGTGATTCCATTACCATTACAATATAACCCTTTGGACTTATATTTCTCAAATCCTTACATTGCTTATTTTCTCTTTGGATGGATTGCTTCATGGATTTTTTGTGATTTATACAACTTTTGGTTTGATTGTAAATGACATCAGATTCTTTCTAAAGCTGAAATGATTTATTAATTATGGTTTTATGATAATTTTGAGTTTTATTTAGAAGGGGTTAATATGTTGCATTTTTATGTGCATAAAGAATAGATTGTGATGCAACATTTGGGTATGGACGGTCCAAGAAAAATTGGATTGCTATCGGTGTCATAACCAA